>VWYI01019252.1:0-44822 GCA_013399455.1 Anthoscopus minutus
AGAGCTAGCAGACATTTGCTGCAGATACTCTTCCTTGCTCCCCCCACCCCCATAAATGTTGGTCTCTCCAGCTTTCTAAGAGATGACAAAACAAATGCAAAGGTAAAATTTGCATCTCTTCTCAGGCAATGGAGACCTTGGTGTTCGCTCATGCTGAGTCCCCTTCTGCAGTTCCACAGGGCACTGTTTATGTGTGTTTGCAGATACTGAATAGGTCAGCTACCTGTTAATGGCTTTTTAGAATAGTCATTGTTTGAGGTATGAACAAATGAATAATCCATTTGAGAATATCATAGTCACTGATACAGAAAATATGAAATATGTCAGAAAGGCCGAGAGAAATGCACACTTGGAAGAAAAGTAAATTGTAATTAGCATCCTAACTTGAGTACATAATCAGATGTTAAAGGGTTTGCTTTTGACTGAACATTAATGCCTGAAACAGATCTGGGAATGAATTTATTGGTTGCCCTGTCCATGATGGTTATTTTATAACTCATGTCTCTACAGCAAACACTTTCAGCTCATTGCAGGATCACTTATTTCCAAGGGATGTTATTATTTCAAAGGTGAAGATGGTGTGTTTTGAATAAAATAATGTTAGATTTTGGAGGTATCCAAAGTTTCTATAGACTCATATACTTGGTTTATACCTGCATCTCCCCAAAAACTAGATCTTCATACATTTAAGGAAAACATTAACATTTAAGTAAAATGAATTATTTAGAGCTCATAATGTCACAGAAATCTTTTTCCTCTCAAACCAGCTCATTCTTTTCTAGTATGATTTTTAGTGTTATTTTTAGTATTATTATTTCTTAATGGCTCTTATACCTTTCTTTTTTATTTCTGTGTGCTGAAAGTGTAATTTTGCATAAGTTACATTTTTACTTTGGCTGTCAGTGAAATTTGTTTCTATGCAAAGGCCTGATAAGCACAAAGCATATGTTAAACCTCATACATTTAAGTTCATACAAAATGAGATAGAACTGAGTAAATAACAAAGGGATTTATGAAGTGGATCAAAAGCAAATATCAATATAAATTGATTTGATATCAAATATCAAATGTAAAAATGAACGTGACGATCAAAACAATTTTTTCTTCAAAAACTAAGAAATGCACCAATAAATGCAAAGTAAATTTCAGAATAAAGTTTTCCATGTCAGCTGTTTGTTAAAGAAACTAAGGATGTCAAATATGATCTATAAACCTTCCAGAGGTCTTCCTTTTAAGTGGTAGCATATTTACTCATTCTTTGTTTCTTTACCAAAACAAGCCTCAGCTTTCTGTATTCAGAATTACGCTGAAATACCAGTCTGGAGAGTAACTTTTACATAACTTGATTTTTGCTGCAGGTCTGAGTTCCCAGGCTTGCCCAGCATCAAGCAGAGTGGTTTGGCACTTAAACAGTTCTTGAGCTCATCCAAAACAATGAGGATGAGTTCTGGATGGCTGCAAAACCATGAGCTTGCTGTTCAGGCCACTTACCTTAGGATTTTTAATCTCTTCTCCAAGCTGTGTTTAATTCTTTCTGTACAGTGGAAAGATACTAAATCCAAGCAAATGAAACACCCTTTTTCCAGATCAGTGTCATGCAGGGGCTGGGCTCTGCCAAGGAAGTGTTATGGGATATTTTAGCTTTGGCTCCCTACAGGTAGATCTGAACCTTAGTCTTGCATTTGCTCTGTGATTTTTGGCTCCCCTGCTGGTCAAGAATTTGAATTAGTGTCATGCTCACCACTGAGGTGAAATCTGTACAGGCATGGGATTTGTTTGATAGAATTTTAGTAATTTTGCTTTCTCCATTCCCCACTTAGAATTACTGAAGAAACAACCATAGAGGGTATTTTTGTTTAGGTGCATTTTTGCTGAAGGCAAAATATTTGTTTTCACACAAAATACAAGTAAACTGCAAAGACTGTCCAAATGACCCAGTTCAGTTGCTCTTTGAGAGCAATGCTCATCTGCCAATGAGTTTTGTGGGAAGAGAGAGACTGGTCCATCATCAGAATAAATGAAAGCATCAATAAAATATATATTCTGTGGAGGAGAAATGGAACAGCAAAAAAAAAAGAAAAGTAAAAAAGAAAAAAGAAAAAGGAAAAGAGGAAAAAGGAAAGGGGAAGGGGAAGGGGAAGGGTTTAGTATCAGTTTCAATTGTGTGCAATAAAAGGTCAATACAATGAAATATTTCTAAAATTCCTGCTGAGAGATTTACAGAATAACATTTCTTTCTTTGGGGATTTTCAACAAATGTCGGCTAATTATTCCTGACATTTATTCTGAGGTCCCATAGAGAAGAAACACACGACCAGCAAGATTTAAGAAACCAATAATAGCTGATTTAAAATATTTACTGACTCAAAACTTGGAAGGTAGAGCCAGAGGGTTCCCCCCATACCTGAGAATGTTGCAGCTGTGCTATTGTATGCCTCAGTGACACCAAAGATAGAAACAGGCCCTGGATGCTGAAAACTCCCACTGGAAGCCTACTTACTGTACACATTCTGCAAACCACCTTTGAGATCAGTATGCTGGCCTATTTTCAGTGCCTATGTCACAGTGTACTTAGTGTATTACTGGTTTCTTTTTCGTATACATTCCATGATGCTTCAGCATTTCTTTCAATATTATTAAAGGGAACATGAGAGGACTATGTTAAGTAAACCATTGATTTTGATATTTATATTTTTTCCTTGAAATATACATGACTTTTAACAAAAAAACATAAATAAAATATTTTACAATAATTTTGCCAAAATAACTTCAGCAATGTTGATTTATTTAACATACCTTAATGATATAAAACATTTAGATCTCAAATGAGAAAACGGCCTCAGAAAGAGATATTGAATTTAAATTAAAGATCAAGGCCCATAAAATTAAGGAGCTTGCTACTGGCAAGCCATTAAAGCTACATCAAGGCATGAGCCATAAGGATTTTGCAGAGGCTGAGGACATATGAATGGTTTGTGTCACTTGAAACCAACATTTCATAAATATCAGCAAAATGAGACAGATGAGAGAGGAACAAAGGGTATGAGCAGCTGCCGTGTGAGCAGCTACTAAGGCCAGAGCTGGCTCCTGAGTTGTTTGCTCTGACAGGGCCATCAGGAAAGGAGAAGATGGGCTTAGGTTTCCTCACACACATGCCTTCAGTATTCATTTCTGATGCCTGTGAAGTGTCTGCTCTGATCTTCCTTTCTGATAATTCATCAGCAGCACTCGGCTGGAAACTGATACCCAGAATGAAAAGTTAGTAGTGTTCATAGAATCAGAAGAGTTTGGGTTGAAAGGGTCCTTAAATATAATCTAGTTACAACATGGGAAGGGACAGCTTCCACTACACCAGGTTGTTCAAAGTCCCATCCAACCTGGCCTTGAATATTTCCTGTGCCTCACCACCTTCAAAGTGAATTTCTAATATCTAATCTAAATCTAATCTCTTTTAGTTTAAAGATATTCTCCTTTGTCTTTTTACTACATCCCCTTTTAAAAAGCCCTAACCAGTCTTATCATCTTCCAGGACAACTTTAGGCCCTGGAAGATGTTAGAAGATCTTCCTGAAACCCTTTCTTCAAGCTGAACAACTCTGGCTGTCTCAACCTGTCTTCATAGGAGAGTTCTCCATTCCTGTGATCGTCTTTGCAGACTCCTCTGAATTCAGTTTAACAGTTCAATGTCTTTTTTATGTTGAGGGCTCCTGAGCTGGATGCAGTATTCCATGTGGGGGTCTCACAAGAGTAGAGTTGAGGGGAAGAATCACTTCCCTCACCCTGCTGCCCACGTTTCCCTTGGTGCAGCACAGGATGAAGTTGGGTTTCTCAACTGTGAGTGCACATTGCTTGGTTATGGTGAGCTTCTCATCCACCAAGACTCCCAAGTCCTCCTAAGAACTTCTCCCAATCCATTCTCCCTCTATCCAATCTGTACTTGTGCTTGGCATTGCCCCAGTCCAATGCAGGACCTTACATTTGCCCTTTTTGAACTTCAGGAGGTTTGCAGGAGCCCATGTCTCCATCCTGTCCAGGTCCCTTCGGTGGCATCTGCTCCCTCCAGGGTCAGCTCTGCCAGACAGCTCAGTGGTCCTGGCACATCTGCTGAGGGTGCACTCAATCCCACTGTCCATGGGGCCAAAAGAGCTGTTTTCTCTCCTGAAACAGGGAAGCTCAGTTTTTGTGAGCCAGAATAAAAATACAAAATGTTAAATAAAATATCGATCCTGTTAATCATATATTTTTATTTTAAAGCTCTGAAACATTGACTATATAATTGGAGAACTGCTTCTTTTACTATAATTAGCATAAATAATTTATTTTATAAAATCAGAGATATTTCTTAAAAAAACTCTACCACAACAGCTGGAAAAAATGTATTTGTTTTCCCTGTTTGTGTATGGAGTGCTAAAATCAATCAGTCAAATCAACCGTTGTAATCAGTTTCAGATTTGTCAATAAGCCAGTTGAATTTTGAAAAAATTAGAATTTTTTTTAAAATATTTGCCAGTAATAAAAACCTTTGATGTCTTACAAGTGGCTGAAATAACTGCTATGATCATTGTAGTTTCACTGAATTCTCAAAAATAATTTTTTTCCAAAGATAACAACTGTTATTATTGATGAATCTATGTTATATCATAAAAATATTCTCCCATTTTAATTCAGTAAAAATGAATTCCTGTGAAGTACAGATCATATTATTGGTCAGCAAAATCTTCATACACAATCAACATATTGGTTAGTAAAATATTCTGATTTAATAAATATAAAGAATAAACCCAAACCTGTGACTTACATTCACATGCTCACCACTGACTTTGCCGGAAATCCATGTAAGGAGATCCATTCCCACAACACACAGAGAACAAGGAACTCTCAGCAATCAGGGACACAATCAGTGAAAGAAACCCTAAACTGGAGTATTACCAGACTCAAAGAAAAATGTTTTTTTCTTTTTTCTTTTTCTTTTTTTTTTTCATTTTGTTCTTAATGCTCTTAAAATATTTGTCAGACTCAACTTGCACATGATGTTGGATTTAGAAAAAAGAGTTGTAGTATTAGTGAGGAGTAATTAAGCTTATTCCTCTTGATAGCACACTAGAGACAAACAAGTGCAGGATTTGTTTGCTGGACATTTGGAATCATTTGCCATATGCTTCTCAGCAATGCTTCTCTATGCTGACAATGAGAGATTTCCTTCAGAGTGCCTGACTCACAGCCTTTCATCTTGCAAATAATTCATATTAACATGAAACCTTCAATGCTTTTTCACCTACTATTTTTCTTGTATAGGAAATAGTATGCTTGAGAAGTGCAGTCCAATATTGATAAGTTTTCATCAAATATTTTACAAGTCATGGCTATTCTCAGAAATCTTCAGGGAAACTTATCCCACATTGGAAACTAAAAGTGTTAACTGATAAATAATGGGTTTGTATATAGAACAGCTTACATTTCATTTATTAACAATCCACCCTTACGCAAATATTTGCCCAAGCTATAATCTAATAAATAGTCTCATGACTGTTCTCCAGTGAAGCAGAGGGCCAGCACCAAGGCTGTCAAGCAATTGAGTCTAATGCAGTGTCTGACGCCCTTGAAGTGTTTGTACTTCTTATTGCTGTACAACAAACTTCATTCAACATAAATTTCCTGTGCACATCATAATATTTCTGTATGCAGGATCTCCTCAGGATTGCTGCTTCCACCTGCTCCCTCTGCCCAGCTGTGCAGTGTGCTCAGTGGATGCTGCAGACAGTGTTAGCACTCACTCCAATGTCCTGAGACACTTGGTCAGGCCTAGTCTTGTCCTCTTTGCTCCAAGTTTTCTCCTTGTCTTCTTTCAAAGGTTGTAACATCCAGGATTAAGTAGAACCATGTTCAATGCTTTCTACTGACTAGAAAAACATTACCTCATCTCTTCATTTAGCTTTCCAAATACTGTATCTCAGGGAATGCTGAAATATATAAATTTTTTTTTATATAAAATGGATGTCCAGTGGAATGATAAAGCCAAATAACAGAATGATCTAAAGAACTGGATTTTTCAGTTAAAATCCGCTTAAAGGAAGAAGGATTTGATTCCCTTTTTCCTAACTGAATATGCTAACTACCAACATATGAAAAAGTAAGAGGTTTTCTTCTCCTTTTACTGTGCTGCTCTTGGTGTAAGGAAAGCACACCAATAAGACAATGATTTCCAGGCAGGCTCAGTGAAGGACAGGACTTATGAATTAAAAGAAACCTAAATGTGCAGTATTGCCTAGAAGAGGATAATTCCACACAAAGACAAACAAATGCTTGGTAATTTCACTTCTGGAAATTTAGTTCAGATCCAAGGAAGACTTGACAAAGCAGGTGGGAGCTAGTTTTCTACAACATTTTCATATATCTGGCTTCAGCTTTTCAGGTGATTGCAGAGACAGACAGAAGGCTAAGAACTGGGATTTTGGGCACTGCCTAAAAGTACACAGGTTCTTAGCCCAACTAAATTTTTGGCATAGCGTAGCTTTGACTTATTTCAGTTAGGTTATTAAAATTTTCAGGGCCACACTTTTTGTCTTGCAGAAATATAAGATTGCTTTTTTTTATGGAAAGCATTTTTTAATCTCTATATTATTTTCTTTTATTGAAAAAAATGTTTTTCTTTGTAACTTAACATACACAAAAAAAATTCTGTTGATTGAGAAATTTTTTTTGAAAGAATGCAATTACTTTCTTGGCTGCTTACTTTGATTCCTTTTCTCCCTGGCACTGGCATAGGCCTTCCAGGAATTTGAAGATTTAGAGAATATAATTTTGTTTAGAGGGTATTTCATTCAGTATTTCAGTTCATTGGTAAATCTTCCCTTTCAGTTTCCTGTGCCTACCATTAATCTCCAATGTACAGCACAGCAGAGAAGGTAGTTAAGCAGCTTACATGAAGGCTAACTGGCTGCATGAACAGTCTGGTGCTTCCCTGACAGCCTGACAAGCTTGCCTTCCTATTGAATATCCAGGATTGTGGCTCATTTCTTAGCAATGCAGAAAGTCTTCCCTTTCACCCTCTGAATATCAGTTTTGTCTAAAACAGCTTATTTAAGAAGATGAAAGACATTGGTCTTCAAAATTATTCTTTTTTAGGCAACTCTCTGAGGCAACCTTCACCATGTGCCTGGAGATAAAATATAATCTGTTTTCAAATATTTCATATATTCACTTCATGTATTTTAAGCACTTAGACTATCCAAGTGCACTGCCCTCTATGAGGAATCGTGGTGTCAGCTGGATTCTGCATATGCTTCTTTATAATGTTTTCATGATAATGCTAATACATGCTTCCTCCTTTTTGTCACAAGTAAGCTTCTAAATCCCTACTCACAAATCTTAACAGACATTGTTTCTTCAAAAGAACAGAAATGGAAGAGATGCGAAAAATAAGCAGAGTACAGAGGACCTGTGACATTCCTGAAAAGGGTTAAAGCTTCACTTGTGGAACCATGAAGGGTACATATATGAAAGGTTACATGGCTCTTTTCATCAGCAACAAAAATTATGAAGACTTGTTTTCACCTTTCTTTAACCCTCTCGGCAATACTTGCAGGACTTTTCCACACACTCCTTACTACCTTCTCTCCTCTTGTGTCTTCCACACATTTGGCTGGACAAGCAGCAGCATATGCTGCAGCAGATTTACAGCTGCACATGTGCTGACTGTCCAAACATACATGTGTGCTTACTGGCCAGATGGCTGTTCCCTCCTGAAACAAGAAAATTATTGGATTACAAAGCCTCTTCCTTCAAGGAAATGCTGATTAGGGCCATCACTATAACCAGGAACTCATTCATATAAAGTGAGTAGGAACTAGTGTTTGAGAAAATAAGTTTTTCAGACTTGGTTATGAATGGACAAAATCCTCCAGGGATGACAACAACACACAGACAGATGGAGAGTTTTTGTTTCCATCTCCTTTGTGAAAGATATACCCAGATTTTGCATTGAACCATGAGAAATGAGAAGGGTAACTAAATGGAGAGATGCCAAGAAACCCACCTGGATCTGAAGTATTCTGAAGATTTTTCTATACAGTTGTGTAGTGGTTTAACACCACTTCTAAAAGCATTCATCACACAAAGCAAGTTCTGGAGGTAAATTTTGCCCAGAGGGACCAGAGAGAAGATACCTTCCCTGTTGATCAATCCACAGCAGAGGATTACAATTACTCTTCTAATTCAGACCATGTTGAGCTTGGTGGGCTTAACTACAGTGGCAGTGGAAGATTTAAGAAGCATTAGTAACAGCAATACTGTGAATAAAAATGTTCTGTTTAAAACACCAATTTATTGAAAACATTAATCCCCCTTATTTTATTCTAAATGTGCATAAGAAAAATCAGAGAGCAAGAATTTCTTAGGTTGCTGCAACATCTTTCCCAGAGCAGGTGTAAACTCTGACTTAGCAGTGTTTATTCTGATGAAGAGGAAAGGGAATTTTTATGCCTGTCCTGGTAGATGAGATGATCCCTTGCCTACCTTTAGACATCTATCATGCAGACAATTACATCAAAGTTGGTCACTATCAAGATCTTTTCAGCTAATGGGCAGAAATGAGTATATAAAGGGTTTGGCTAAGCTGTTTTATTTGTTTATTTTAAGATGGTACAAACTAAGCCTTAGAATTTCATATTTATCTCCACTGATTGAAGAAGTCACAAAAAATATATTTCAGCCATAAATAATTTTGCTCTATATATTAAAAAATCACCAAAAATCAATGTTTCAATTAAAAAAAATTAGCTAGGTTATAAAGATGTTTGAAAGTATTTTTCATTAGGGTGTTGTTGTGTTGTTGTGTTGTTTTGTTTTGTTTTGTTTCTCTAGCAATTCCAATGGTTGTTTTATATGCAGACTGAATCTGGACGTAATCAACATTAGCTAGAACATAGCTCTTGCTAACTGGTAAGTATTTTCTAGTGTTTTCTTTACTATCTTTCCTATGCAATATATTTACATCAAGAACAAAAGAAAGCAAATTTAAGCTCTACCTGGGCTTAGCTAAATCATCTATTCACCTCCTCACCCCCAGTACTCATCTGTTAATCTCTGTACCTCTCTGGGGTCCCTGCCAAAAGGAATCCCATTTTGATTTTAGGGTGCTTTAATGCAGCAATCTTTTGTATAGCATCTGTTTTCATCAGCTCGTTTAGCTTTTCTGCCTTGAGCACTTTGAAAGTGTCTGATGAATGAGCTGCTCATGGTACAGTTTCATGGTCCCTCATCAGTGGGGATCTTATTGGTGATTTCAGTGAGCTCACAAATTTAGAGGGGCTTAAGTCTCCCGAGAGTTATTGCTGCAGCTCTAATAAGAAGGTGTTGATAGGCCTTTGGCAATGTTTTACAAGGCTGACTCAAGGTTATTCACATTCTTTTCCACCATACTTAGAGCATATTATTTGTATTGCCACATTTTTGCTGCTGAAAAAATTATGGAGAATCTTTTTATATTGCAAAAGACAATGCCTAATCCTCTTCAAAATTTACCCCTTTTTATACTTTCAAGTAACCTTTTTCTCGGGGAGCATGATGCATCTTTCTTATGTTCAGAAGATTCTCTACAACTGCCCTTCTTAAAAGAAGGAAATATACTTCTGTTCCTCATAACCTAGTCTTATCTTGATTTTATTACTGTAAATTAATTATGGGAGAATGATGAGTCATCATGACAAGGTGGCTATAGAAAATTACATTTATTCAAATTAATCTTACATGAAGTTAAGATTCTCTTACACCACAATTTTTATATATCCCTTGATGGTTTAATATTTCTTCTCACTTTATTACCTAGAAGTTAAAATGTATTTATTCCTGTCATGTTTAAGAAGTGCATGCATACATGAAATATGCATCATATGTATGCAAGTATAGGTCATCAAGTATACAAGCACAATAAATTCTTTCTTTATATGAGTAGTTGAAAAGATGCTCCAACAGTTGGATATCTGTGGAGGGGTATTTTATTTATTTAAAGACAACTGACAAAGCAACTGCACTTTTTAACTGCCTGTCCACTTGTAATTGTCAATCATTTCATAAAACATCTTTGATCAGCCAAAGACATTGCCTCTGTTTTCCTCTGGAACTTGTAGAATGTAGCAGATCATATAAATATATGTGAAATTAAATAATTGAAAATTGAGCTATTCAACTAAGAACTCATAATTTATGTCACAAGAATAACGTTATTTTTTAAAAAAAAGAAGCTATTGTTCAACAGCCTTAGGGGAAAAACAAATAGTTTTACAAGCTATTGAGCTTTAAGGTAATTTTACTGTAATGAGGCAAGCTGATGTGGTGGAGGGAGAGAGCTGTAGACTTTTCATTCAGCAGTCTTTTTGGAGATGTAAGATACCACAGAAGGCAGATGCTTTTGTTTCAGTAGCAGCATGTTATGCAGAGGTACCCTGGGCTTTAGCAAGTGTAATATCTGAAAGGAAAGAGCTGTCAGAAATAATAATCCAACCTCAAAGCCAACTCTATAATTTTAAAAATATTTGCATGTTGCCACTGCTGCCTCATATGACGGCATTAGAAGAGCACAGAATTTGAATTCACGTGAGGAGCTCGCGTCCCCACAAAGTACGGATTATTTCCTGTCGCAGTGGTAGGCTCCCAGAATGCCAAGTTATTTGCACTGCATGAACAGATTGCATAATTATCTGTTGACTTTCTTGAAAGGAGAGTTGGCAGTGCAGTACGATTAGGTTTTCCAGAGCTGGAAAATGAGGAGGCAGACACATGAGGACCATATCAATGAAAATTTTAATAATGACCAGAACCTCTTGGGACAATTTTTTTAAACATAGTGATGAAACACCTCAAATGTGAGGTATTTGTTTAGTTGATTTGACATGTGATGCTAAATTGCATGAATGTGAATGGGGTTTAAGACTACCAATAAGATTGGAAAGGTAGCCTACTGGCAATGTTCTTGTTTTACTGCAAAAATCTTTTGGTGTTGCCATCAGAAAAATATGACTGAAATATTTTTAAATCAGGCTTGACAAAAAGAACCTGCAATCCTACTTTTTAAGTAAATTCCTTTGAACTGCTTCAGCAAGCCCTGAAGCCCTTTGTAGGTGCTTGTGCTAACTTTTCCTGCTCTACAGAGTGATATTAGCAGCATCTCAGCTCTGAGTTCACCTCTCACTCTTCTCTGGAGAGGTTGCTGAAGATCTGCCATTGCATACTTGGCTATATCCTCCACACTGAAATTCAGACTGAGACTTAGCTTGAATCTGTAGCTGCAACACACTTGGAACAGACCCTCACAGTGCTTTTCTACTGCTATAATGCGAAATAGAGAAGGTTGAGGGAAATGATAAGTGAATGAGCCTAATTATATAGTTTGATTTTAATTTTCCTCCTCAGTATTCCAGATCTTCGAAAACCTAAAAAATTAGCAATAAGTCTGGTCAGCAGAAGACCTTTCTGAGCCGCTCCTTGGTGGATAATCAGCCTGGTTTGATGAATATGTAAAATTAAATTCTGCAGGAAAATATAATTTTGCAATTCATGAGTGACATATGAAGGACACTCTTTGTTATCTCTCTTCTATGGCTTGGGCTGTTCACTTACATTTACATATGTCATAGAAGTTCCATAGTGCTTTCTGGGAATCACAAATCTATAGTCCATGGAAAAATAAAATTATTTGGATGGGAGGTTCCAGAAAATAGTGCAGAGATACTAGGCTCCAGATCTATCACTCAGAAGGTACAAAAGGATTCCAGAAGTTAGTGTAATGGTCACATTGGACTGAAATTTAAGTCCAAAATGAGCTGATGCTTTTACATTCGTCAGCAGAAAAATGAGTAGAAAGGTATTCTTATAACTGTAGAGGAGTTTTTATCTAGAATTTTCAGCCAGATGTGTTGAATGTGTTCACAACAGGGAAATAACCTATATTGCTATGTTTAGGTTAGGTGGCTCTTCCTTATATCTGTCATAAGTATGGTATTAAAGTAGTAAAGTGAAACTGTTAAAATATGTTATCTGAAAAGAATCCTGGTTTAGATGTTGAGTTTTCTGAGTGCAGATATAGATTACATAGAAAAAAAAAATGCAAATTTTAAAAAATACCTTTAAATATTTTCCACCAAGTAAGTCTTCTACTATGCTTACTGAATAATGTAGAGAGGACATATATTCTATAGATTAAAGACTGTAGACTTTTAAAATTCTAGCAGAATGTTTCCATAGGTATGTCTGAAAAATCTTTGAATACTTTCAACCATTTTTCACTTCTGATTGGAGATCAGGTATTGCAAGGTGCGCATGAAAGTATGTAATTGATTCAGAAGGGAAATCAGAGGTTAAAACTGCAATTTTCTCCAAAGGAAACCTCCCATGTTTTGAATTTTTAGTAGCTGTCTGTGTGTTATTAACAACCGTACTTAGATTTGACAGGCAAGTAATAACGTGGTTATTCATCTCAAAGACAGTGGACCAGAATACATTTCTGGCTCTATAAATGCATTTTAAAAGCTGAAAGACAAATTTCATTACAATAAAGAATGGGGATTTGGTAAATGTAATCTTTGGGTTTTTATTGGTAGATAAATCTTTCTTTTCCTACAGCTGCTGTTGGGTTTTAGAAAGTTTAATAAATAGAGGAAGTAGTCCTGTATTTATTAGTAACACTAATATTTGAAAGCTGCAAGTGCTGCATCTATTTCAGAATACATTTGTCAACCCATCCTGCATGCAACAACACTGAACACAGCCCAGTTAGACCAATTTGAACCTAGTTCCACAGGATGCATTATCTTCCCAGAAAAAATATTGTCCAGTCAAAGACAAGACAAATGATGAAAACCTGTTCCAAATAAAACATACTAGAATTTGTCCATAGGTTTATAGAGGTGCCCATGCGATGCCCCAGTGGGATATTTTAGAACATCAGACACACATGCAGATGTACTGATGGTACTTGCTTCCTTTAATAGCATATTTTGTAGTGTGCATTGTCCTTACATCAATTTGATCCTTAGTTTTCAATTGCTAAGGTTCTAAGCAATAAAATGTAGCTAAACAAAAAGGTGTAAAAGGTATGTCAGTGTATTTGGCTGTAACCCTATCAGTCCTCTTATATGTAGAAATTGCAAATAGAAATGACATGTTAGTACTTACATACTGCCAGAAATAGTATTGTAGCATTTCAGCATTTCATTGGTTACTACAAAAAATTTAAAGGCAGAATGTAAAATTTTTGGTCTCTTAAGCTCTTTGTTTTCGCAAGCATTATATTTTTAGATACTTTTTTGATAGTGCTGAACGGATATCTATTTTTCACCAATTATTTTGCCTCTAATTATTCTTGTTGCTTTTAATCAGAATAAAGATTCTCACTTATTACTTAAATATCTGTTAAAAAAAAACCCATAATCTAATTTCTTTCAAAATACTACATTCTAGAAATCATTGAATGTATGAGTTAGGATAGCAATACCTGAAATAATAGTAGTTTCACCTGACAAGATGGAAACTGTCCAGACATAAAGCAAGTGCTCCATGTTCATGTAACTTATAAAATAAAGGCAATTCCTTAGGAATGTAATTTAATAATGATATAAATGACAACATAAAGCTGTGATCTAGTGAAAGCTGTCTCCTGCATGGTTCATAGCAAAAGAATATTTCTTCTTTTACAGCTGTCATTTTAAAATTGGTATTCATAAAATATACACAGGAAAAAAATACTTGGAATTTATTCTTTACTTTCCCCGGGGAGTGCTAAATTCTGGTTTGTTGTCATAGTCTGTATATTATCTTTTCAGCTGAGAAACTCTGTGATGAAGGCTTATCTTGTTTATGTGAAGTTCTGCCAGATTAAGCACATTGTTCACCCCAGTCGATGAAGGAAGTGAAGTGGAAGTTGTTCTCCAGTTTCAATAGGAGTTGTGTGAAGTCCTAAAAGAGGTGACTGTCTTCTAATTCTTTGGCCTTTTATATTAAAAGTGGCACTACCATAATACATTTGTTGCCATACAACATTGCTTCACTTTCCACATTGTCTGTGTGTGTACAGACTCTTCAATAGTGAGGAGAGAACAAATGGATATATGGGAGTGTGAATGCTAAATGGCAAGAGAAACAAGAACAAAGTCGTTGCAGGCACCTGACTGTCAGGTGGGAACCAGGCACAGCCTGAGCTGTGGCCCTGCAGAGGGTTATTAAAGAGCCTCTTTTGTTTCTGTTCACCCCAAGCTGCCAGGCCATCTGTAAATGTGACATAGCTGAAGCTGTGAGCTTTGGACCTTCTGGACTGACTTCCCTCATTCCCATGTTTGGTCCTTTTGTCTGACATTTCTAAGTCATTCTCTGCTCAGAAAAAAAAAAATCTGCATCCCAGAGGTTCTACTGAGAACTTAATATAATTTACAGAATCATTTAGCTTTGCCTTTTTAAGAACATTTATGTAAACTGTCTGAATTTTACACTTGTTAAAGCCAAACAATTGCAAACACGGATAGATCATTAAGCTGCTGCTTCAGATTTGCACTGGATTGTACGGTGATAGAAGATTTTGTCATGTGACAACTTTTGTTCTGGTAGATTTGTTGGACTCAATCCACCTTTGAGGGGTCATATAATGGCATGAACCAACGATAATGTTGTTAGGTTCTCTGTACTTGTCAACAAGAAGGCCAGAGAATAGATGGAAGTACATTTTCATTTTTAGGTTTTCCTTCTGAAAATGCTAGCCTGGGATATTTCCTTTGTTATTGTCTTTATTACACAGGAATAATTCAAACAACAATTTTGGCTTGAGTGCTTTCTAGTAGTGTGACAATAAGTTTTATTTCAAAGCACATTTCAAAACAGAAACAGAGCTATGGACAGCAAGAACCTGTCAGAAAACATATCTCTTCATTTTTTCTCTCTTCACTGCAATCAGTCTCATCCTTTGTCTGAGCAACTGTTGGTTCAGGAGCTCCCCAACTACGAAATGAGAAAGCTAAATACAGATTGTCTGGTTTTGTCTCATGAGCAGCAATGTTTGAGAACCAAATAATAAAAATAAGTAATTGGGCACCAATAATATGGGAGACAAACTTCTGTGCACTTTGGTTACCCCTTCACCTACAAAGCTATTATAAAGCTTTGACAAACCTGTGACCATCTCCACATATCTATCAGTCTTGTAGTTAAATCAAGAATTTCAAATCGAACACTACCAATCTGCCATCTTTCACAAGTACTCAACCCTCACAGAAACTAAATTTGTATGACACAATCTCTCTTGAATTCCCCAGATCAACTAATCTATAAGTAATACAGACAGAAGGCACAAAACACAGTTTATACCCTTTTATCCACCTGCTATCGAGTCAATGCACGTCTGTTATCTAACCTAAATTGTTGGCAGCAAAGTCAGAATGAGCTTTCGCACAGTGATTAGATGTCACTGCTGGCTCTGTCTCTAGTAGCATATGCTACTAAAATATATCTGTCCTATAAATTGGAAGACTTACTATAGCAGCTATCATTTTGTTGTATATCAGACGGATGGGGCTCTTTATTCACAAGGTCAGAATTACAAAATGAAATACAAGAAGGATGAAAAGATTCCTAACATCTGCCTAGCCAGCAGCCCATTTCATTTTGTATTTTTGTTTAGAAGTTACCCAACATTGTGTTACTTGAACAAGGTATAATAAACCCCATGAGGAGAACTGATTTGCCCATATACTTTTACATACTAAAATATAGTGATCTATATTATCTTGCACTGATTTATTCCAGTTTTAAATATATCTATGCCAGAAGTGATAGTTCTGTGTATCTCTCAAATTTTTGGATAGCAAGAACATCTTGAAATAATTACAGTTACAAGCTATGTCGGTGTTTTCCAGAGTCACTTCTGCTGAGCACTGCACAATATGCTATTTCAAAATTTTATTGATTATTCCTCCTTCTTGTATTGTGGGACAAATTGTAGTGGAACATCTGCTTTACTGTTATAGCTCATTATTTCTTCTAAGCTTTTCATCCATTACTTACCCTTAGTAATTTTAAATAGCCCCCAATTTTCAATTTCTTTTGATGTAAATTTTTCTCTGTAGCTTTAATTTGTTTCTTGTCTTTGATTCAATTTGGTTTCTGCTGTATATATTAAGTTCAGATGTCTAGAGCCATGTTCAAGATGAAAATATACAGTTTATTTAGTGTCTTCTTAGTACTTTCAGATTTGTTTCTATTATGTTTCATTACACTGGAATTAATTTCTGACCACTTCTGCATCTTCAAACATTTTCATTGGCTGCCCTAAGATTTTCCCTCAAATGTTTATGTTTCTTATTCATATCAAACTTAGATATATAGTTCAAATTCTTTCTTCTACTTGTAGTATTAAATATCTTATTTATTACCATAACAATGTCTGAGCCAGCAATCATTAAAGCCTGTGAAAACATATGAATTGGCTGGTTCACCCATCTGCTCTTTAAAAAGGCCTGTGTTTATCTCATTTGCCACCATGTGCACCAAAGAAAGCATAATTCCAGTTTTATCTGCATTCTTTGAGAAATGGTGGCTAGGTTCTGGACATGACCCAGCCTCTAAATCCTCAATATGAATCAAAATTGAGATTCTGATTCCTTTAATTAGGCTTGCAGTCAAGTCTTTCAAGGTTCTTTCTGTGAAAAGAATAATACAGGTTTTGGAGTCTGGTGGCAATTTCTGAAGCATTACAGCTAATTATTGTTGGTGCAAGGCAAGTTCTTGATAGAAGACCAACTCATCACGAGTACCAATTAATCTTTATCACTGCCCTAGAACAAGAGAGAAAGGCAATTCTGGTACCAGAGAAGCTAAATAGCCCTCTGTTGATGAATGTCTGTTTTCATCTACCTTATGAAAGTCCAGGATGTACAAGGTCCTAATTTAAATCACTGCAGAGGAATGTATAAAGTTTGCTAGCGTAAACCCAGGTCTCTGTTTTCCCCTGTGCAGGGGCATTACTATGATACAGTTGAGTGAAGACAAAAGGAAGGAGTTGGAGAGTGATAGAGTGATGCTAAAATTATTCATCTGCTGGCTGCAGCTCTTTATCCCTAAATAATAAAAGGACAAGTTGGAATAATAGGAAATTCCTGCTATGCTATATCCAATCTGAAAGTAACATCATTTCTATTAGTACAACTTCTTCATGTTAATTTTTAATATAAAATCAAAAAAAAAAAGAAAATAAGAAAAAGTACACACACACACACACATAAAGGCAAAACTTATAAACATAATTCCAGAATTTAAAATGCATAAATTCTTGGGTAAGCAGTCTTCTCAAAACACCTATCAAATCTTAGAGGTATTAAATTTAAAAGTCTTGATCTGAGAAACACCACAGGACATAGTCCAGCAGATGACTTTATAACATGACTCTCATGTTTTAAGGACAACCAAGAGAAGAAGCTTCCCTTTCTTTTTCATGTAATCATTTGTTTGTTAGACATTTCTTCTAGCGACAGGGAATTTGGGATCATTTCTTTCCGAGGGAACATTCTACTCGTAAAACTTCAGATTTTTCTCCAGTGCACCTCTTATTGAGTGCCAAAAATTCCTGGACTGCTCACAGAAACTATATAACCATTTTTATTGACTGAAATATTGTTCAAAAATACTTTCGACCTTTCTGCATTTTAGAGACTGATGTAAAGATTTTTGAAAGACACTCATACTCTTCCATTGATTTCTATGACCTTTTGACCCCTTTTTTGCAATAGTTTGGGGAATTAATCTGTGATCAAATAGATAAAATCCTAAAGATTTCTGAAGCTGCATACTGCCATCTCAAAAAAGAGCACATTCTTCTGAATTCAGTGGAGAATCCAGAATAAAATCTGAATTAATTAATGGAGACTGAGAGCTGCACAAGGTGCTAGTACAGAAGCTTTTGTCATTATTTTATTTTACGTTATTTTGCCTTCTCTGGTTTTGTAGCATTGAAGTCACAAATTATAGCATCTGTTTTTAATCAGGAATATTTTTTACTAGTTACCAGCTCATAGCTACTTTAGCTTTTCTCCTTGAATGAGAGATAAGAAAGGATAAAATCGTTAAGAACCACAGTAAATCATATGTCAGAACCATATCCACTCATCTGAGGATTGCAAATCTCTTGATCTGCCTCTTCTCTTATTCATATTAAACTCACACTCACAAGGTTTTAATTCCTTCATTAAACTTCCCTTCAAAAGGAATTTTTCAAATTTTCTTTGCCATGAACAAATAATACCTGTTGCCTTATCCTCTGCCACCTTTACTCAACACCCAGATTCATCAATAAAAAAATCAATAGCTAATATATTGAATTGCTGGGAAAAGCAAAAGCTTGGCAACATAACCCATGGCAAGGTCATTCTTTCCCTCCTGGGCTACCAAACATGCACAAACACTTGCCAGCACTGAGGACAAGGAGCCCCTTTGGATCCAGCCAGGCTGCTGTGGTGCCTGGCCACAGTGAGCACATCAGCACGCGGAGCCAGCGCGCAGGATCAGCACTCACACGAGATTGTGCAGGCACCTACCCCACCCTGGGCTTGCCACTGAACTCACTCACTGCGTATTAGAGCTGTTGGCTTTACAGAAGATAAAACACAGTGCTTTTTCTTTTGCAATATTTGATCTTAACACTTCCTTTTAAGTATGTTTTGAGCTGGAAAATGTGATTTTATGGAAGCAGGACAATTAAGAGATATGCAGGTTTGGGTCTTCAAAACCACTTCTCAGACATTTCGTTGCTTTGCAGGAACCTTTTTTACTGGCATTTAGAGACTCTTGGTATTTTAAAGAATCTTGGGTGGATGTTAAGTACCCTAGGCAAAAAGCAGTTCACCCATTTACCAGGAGCAAATACTTCCAGCAGAAAAAGATTTGAAACAACAGATGAGCTTCTCTGTGAGCACTTCCAAAATTGTCTTTTTATTAATGTCTTTCATCTCAGCTGACAGGATAATTAATCATAATTAAAAAGATAACCTAGGTTAGTGAGGCTTGCTCTGAAATAGAGTCGTGAAATTAATTTTTAGGTGGCCTTTGTATATACAGCAGGGTTTTCAGCATTTGTGAGAGAAAATGCCTCCACTGAACACAAGCATTGAAAATGACACACTCATCTTTTCTCTGGCTGAAAAAGAAATTTTACCAAATAAACAAAATATAGGTCAGATTTTCAGCTGTATAATATTGAGAAAGCCAGCAGTAAATGATTGTGCTGAACAATTATATAAATATGCATATGTCATGGAAGCATGTATATCTTTCTTGAAATTTTGTCAAATACTTGCTATATTATCCAACAGGTATAAATAATTTATTATCAGAATAGGTTTTAGAGAGCAGAAGCATCTCTATGTGCACAGAATTTACCTGCTACTGGCTTTGTATCCAGGGCAGAATGTCATAAAAGCAGCCCATTAACACAGTGTTTTCAGAGCCCCAGAACTGGGACTGCAGCCTTCACAGATGCTCTGCTCAAGGCAGGTTCTTCTTATGATAAATGCAGAGAAACATGCATTTTTAAGGTGTAATTCATCTGGCTTGTTTAAAGCAGTCACTTTAAGATGTGATGAATCGTACCTTAGACTCCATTGGCAGTACTAATGAAAATTCCTTAGCTATAAAGGATGTCCACGCTGACTGACTTAGACAAATTGAGCCCAAGAAGCTTAATATGGTGTAATCATTATGGTTTCCATTAGCAATTGTGCAAAGGCTTGCTGTATACATATGGGCAATTATATTTTTTGAGAATTAAGGCACCTAAAATTAATAGGCTTTCTCAAAGTCTGGGAACCTTGACTTTTCAGTGGATGATAGACAGGCTTTTGAGCATCAGAATGAAAGCAGGTGTCTTTTAGTAATATTGGTTTTAATTTCTCTGTGTGTCAGCTGTTACATATATAAATTTTGAATTATAATACTAATCTTATTATGACCTGGTTTGTTTTTATTAATTCAGATTTATAAAGTGCTTGCTAAACTCAAAAGGATACAAATGTCAAGCATTATTAGCTGTGTTATTCCTCTTTATTACTGTCACCTACTTATATGTATTTTCAACTCAGTTTAAATTTTCACTCCCAAGTCATATTTCCTTTCTAACTACATTAGATATTTAACTGTCCATCGCTGTGCCTTGAGCCCTTTGAATTTTCACATCAGTACATTTGTGATTCAGAGCATATCCCACAATGCCCTTTTCCACTCTGTATTGAATGTGCTTTCCACATGCTATTAAAGATTCAGCATCACAAGCCATCATTTTATTAATTTTAAGACACTTTTTTTATCAACAGATGAACAATCATGATGATTAAAAATGCTTCTCCTCTCAAGGGCTTGTACAGTATTTTGCATTCTCTGGCATGTTGATTAGTTCTGTTGATTGAAAATGAGTGAAAAACAGAGACAACTTATTAGCCAGTTTAGTTAGCTGCTACTTACATTAATGAAAACGTCTGGATGCATGCCCATTAAGGATACTTGGGAGATCAGAGGTTGAGAAGTGATTCCTTTGCTTCTGTCTGCTGACAGCTTGGAAACCAGGAATGGCTGTTGAGGCATGCACAGTCTCCAGAGGGAAATGCTGCTGCTCTGGAGGCCAGTCCAAACCAGAGCACCCTGAGAGCAGGGAAGCCACTCTTGGTGGGTGTCTGCTGGCACCCTCTGAATGCTGGAACCACAGATGCTGCTTTGGCAATAGAAATATTTATCAGCAGAAACAGAAACAGCAGCTCCACTCCTGCCACTGCTAACAATACAAGGCTCGTGTTCATTGCCACAGAAGCAACGACAGAAATCAGAGAGGGCATGGAACTGGCTTTCCAAAGGAGAGCTTTGGGCTTTTCCTTCAAAATTTATTTATCTATAGGACCAACTCAAAGTGCCTTTAAGGCAGCAAAACAATTTCTTACATATATAAATTTAATTTCAGCTGATGACAGAGAGCTTGGTACTGAGCACAAACCCCATTCTCTCAGCTGTGTGCAGCTTGTAGGATGCACTGGTGGCCCATGGTGGGGAGAGGAAGGGGGAGGGCAGAAGAAATGTTGCCAAGGTTCTTCAGTGTCTGGAATTGCAAGGATAAAAGCAGTAAAGTGATTTGCCCAAGGTGATGCAGTAAGTGCCAGGAACTGAATCCAGATCCTCTGAGTCACAGCCCAGTGCCTTAATCAGCTGACCATGTTTCCAAGCATTTGGCTTTACAAAATCATTTGGCCTGATTTACTGGCAAAGTCATGCGATAGTGAATTTTCCCACTACAAAAAGTCAGTGACCTAAAAATAACAACAAAAAAAAAAAAAAGGCATAGCTTTTCCTTCTTTCTTCCTTCCTCCTGTTAACTGGAAGTGTATCATACCTGAGCAATACTGCAAAATGAATGCTGAAGAAAAAGGATGGCAATAGAAACTAGGCTTACTGGTAGAGCAACTTCCATTCCTGTAAGTCTCAGGTGATAATAATTTGTTATAAGGAATTGTACAAAGAATGTAATCAAGGATTTTACCATCCACAAAATATCTGTTACTTTCCTGCTGATACTTGGATAAAGAGAAATGGTTTAGAAAGAATTTGGAGGACTTTGCCTGTGATTCTTAGACCACTAATTCTTCACTTTATCTCTCCATTTTGTTTCATTATTTCTGAGAAAAGAAATTTAATCCTGCCCATGCTCTAAATCTGGAATCTACCAGAATTTCTGATGTATTTAATCATATTTATTTTGTAATAGCCACGTATCATGCTATTTTTTTCCTATTCATTCACATTTTGAATATTTTTTAATATATATGTATATTAAATATAACGTTTTTCCACTCTTGTGGACTTTGGCCAGGTAGACTAATGTTACCTCTTTCTGACACTTAGAGTTAATGCTGGCTTACCAAACAAGTCAGTGCATATCTGTGGGTTCAAATACAGATCTGCTGAATTAACACTGGAAAATTCAAATAGTTTCCATTTGTTTCTACTTGCAGTCCCAGTGGGAAAATGGATGTTTTACTGTAACTGTGGAAAGCAAGATGAACTATGCTATTCAGTGCCTAAGCTGAGAAGAGGTTCTCAGTACGTAGTTTTCCTTTAAAACTCAGATCCAGGCCTTATTTTTGTAGCATAATAGTCCAAAAGTTGCACCAAAGAGATTTTGCTAGAGAGGCACTATATCAAAGCCTTCTGCTCTACAGGTTTTATCCCCTATGAATGGTAGTGGTGATCTCCACTGCTGCCTGGAAAGGAATCTCGTACTGCACATGTCACTGGCTTACAGCACAGATAATCTCTTCAGCAGAGAAGAAAATTTCTGTCATGACATTCATAGGCATCTTTTGGGATACTTGTATCTGCCATTCTTTAGTCAGATTAATGGACAGTCACTAGCACCTAGGAAAACTGAAAAAAACAAGAGCCCTTCTCTTTTGTGGTACTCTATTCAGAATAAAATCGGCACATGTCCTCCAGCTTAACATGTATTATTTAATTGTCTCACTTGCTCATTGTATTTACTAAAACATCTACTATGTAAAGTGTTTAAGTCTGTAAGTGTAGTGTCCTTGTGCTCAGGCAGCATTCACCTGAGATCCTGCTAAAATCCTCATCCAGAGAGAGAAAACACAAGCAGCAGCCACCCAGAAAATAGAAGTGGGATAACTGTCTCCTTAGCTGTGGCTAAGGTGGAGCTCTTGGAGAAGATAGCTAAGCATCAACTAGAGAGATTAAATTTTCCTTTTTTTCTTTCTTTTAAAAAGGAAGCTTATCCAGCAGGCAACTATCAGGCCAGGTCATCAACAATAAATAATCCTACTTTTTCAAGTAAGCTTGCACATATTGAACCTCTTATGTACAGAGTACCCTAAAAGCCTAATGGAAGTACTTCATCTGTCTATTGGTGGTTAAAGGAAAGTTCACAGGATTTACAGATTTATAAAAAACCCAATGTGTCGGGAGAGTTTTATGATTTAGATGTATACACAAATCCCTAAAATGAGCTAGAAAAAGCTTTGGATAATTTTAAACATACCTAATAAGATCAGGGGGAGGGGAATTACAAGATGCTCTATTTCAGCCATGCAAATGCCTTTTTTTATTAGATTTTGAGTGATTAAAAGTATAATAAAACATTATGAAATGAAGTAAAAAGCAAGCTGGAGGTACTTTGAGTAAAAAGAGCTTCAGATCCATCTCTGATAGAAGAGAATGGAACAATAACCTGTGTCATCTGCCCATATCAAACCAGGATTTTCTGTAGGTTTAAAAAGAAACGGAGAGGAAAAATATTCAGGAGGATCTTTATGCTTTTATTGCCTTGCATTGCGTGGCAGCATACAAAGAGAAGTGGGCCAAAAGCCATATTCATGCAATCCTGAGTTAGTAGGCATTACATCAAATTTATACCTAAAGAATGTGCTTCACTGATAACAATAAAAAAGTGTGTTTTAAATTAGAATCGATATTAAGCATGGTAAGATAAAAACACATCTCATTTCTGAGTACAAAAATATCATTGTCTAATTTCCGCTGAAATGTGTCATAGACATGCCTTTTATTCAGCATTTTGAAATAAAATTGGATAATATTACACTTCTCAGTAGTATAGTTATGCAATTCAATGGGGGATGAAATGTCATGATTTAATAAATAGGATAAAGATTAGTAAAATAATCTAATCACTGTTCTCTCTTATTTTCAGTCATCACTGGGGATGGAAAAGAGCAGGAGAGGAAGATTAATTTAAGGCGTTATGCAGATATGGGTCACTAGTCCACAGCTTTCCTGTTTTTTGTAAGTGCTAACATGCTTCAGCACAGAGAAGTTCACTGAGAATGAGACAGTGATTGTAAATGAACCATACACTTCCCTGAGCAAGCAGCAGTGGGAGTGTGTCTCTCCTTGCACGTGGCAGCCAGACACGATCAGGTCTGCTCTGCTCCCAAGGAAGTACAGAGAATGCTTCTCTAGTGCCTGTAAACAGCTAGTCTTGAGTCAAGTTTTTGTCTTGGATGCTCTGCTTGGACTTAGCCATATTTAGCACTAGCTTTGAGATGACCTTTACAGTCTTATGCTGCATGCACGAGGTCTGGATGGACTGTACTCCCTGTCCCGTATTGCTCCACAGCCATGTCACACAGCCACAGTCAGAGAGGAAGAAGCCTGATCTTGGACTGGTTTTAAGCTCAGTCTGTCAGATATTTCCTAGGTGTCTGCTTATATGCATTTAAGTCCTGCTTTGGAGCTACAGCACTCCCACTGACCCCCAGCTTCTTGGAGGTCCATGATTTAGTAAGAACAAGCTGTAGTAAGTAGGGCTGTGCAAGGCTCTGTCTCACTGAGTATTTTCTCAGAGGAACATGTTGTCTGAACGCCTACTCCGCTATTCCAGGCACTAGGCATGTTGAATTAATTACAGGCATATGATGGCACCCAAATGAGTCAGTGATTTCAGCAGGCACACATGATTCTGCTTTCGTGCCATGGAGAGTCACAGGCTGAGCCTGGATCTGACCCCTCAGCAGCCTTGGCCTGCCCTGTGCTGTACCTGACTCTCCCCACTGCCTCTGTGTGCAGTCAGATACATAAAGTACTGTAGTGCTCTCACATGGACTGTTGTTAGTACACAGCATTTTTCCTGCCTAAAACATGTGCCTGTAGCTGGTGTCTTTCACACTTCTCCCCACACACACATTTTGAGATTTTCATCAGTTATTCACTCTGCAGCCTCAGGTTGCCATCAAGTCTGAAAGTCACTGCACAGTCCAGATGCTTGTGAATTTATCATGCTACCTATTTAGCCTCTGGCCTAAGCTTAAAAGCTCCTTCTGGGTTCACTTCAGTCCTAACAATGTAACTGCATGACACATTTCTGTTCTGTCTCTGTCACCAGTGATGACAGAGGGCAGAGTGCTGAGTCATAAAATACATCTAGTGCAAATTCAGCTCTTAGGAGAGAAACTAGGCTGGGCATAGAAAAACTATTCAGTTAGAAATTTGGGTAAAAAGTCTTTGTCACCATAAATTCCCTAGAGTTGGTAGAGGTGGTTTCTTTAGACAGCAATACTGTGATTGATCTAGGCAGGCACTGGCAGACCTCTCCGGGTACAATTTTGGTGGGGGATCAGAAGAGCTGCATTATTTATTGCTAGTAAGTGTTATTCCTTAGCATTCATCACAACCAGACCGTGGTGTATGCAAAGCAAGCCACCTGTTTTTCCTGTCTAATATGCCATGTTTATAAATCACTTACTGAAAAAAATAATGGTGCTAATTGCTATAACAACCTGACCTGTGCTGTGCTTCCTGGGCAGTCTGTGGCACTATGAGATGTGCAACCAAGGAAAGAGAATGCTGTCACAGAAAAGCCAGAGGCAGCAAGTTATGAGGCAGTTTGGACAAAGAGCAGGCAAAAGGAGAGGTAAAAACTTTATGGTTCTGCTGGTGCCATTGCCTGCAGCAGTGGGTTGAAAACCCGGGATGTCATCCCCTGCGGTGAAAAAGAAAGGATGGTTTCCACTAAGACACAAGGGAGGATAAAGCAGCAGTAACTGACCACAATTTTTAGAGTTTGCTATCCTCATTCTCCACTCCTGCATCAATTTCCCTCTGACTGTCCACTCTTGGCCAGGAAGCCAAGCAATTCTCTTGGCCAGGAAGCCAAGCCCCTCATCTCCAAGGTGGCAAAATTCATTTTAGCCCACACTTCTTGACAGCCTTCAGGCAGTTCTGACGTTCATTCATGTGATGTTTAAAGGCCTGAACAATCATCTGACACTGTCAGAGCAAGTGCAGATGAGTTGACTCCCTGAGGCAACCCAAAACAATGTTTGCTGAGTCTCAAAAGCTGTTTACCATGAAAACATAGAACTGCTCCATGGAAATCTGGTGCTGTGCCTTGCATCACATGAGCACTATGTCAGTGTTGCTGCTTTTTTCCTGCTTAATCTGTCACACTTATATATCATTTACTGAATAAAGGTTTATAGTTGGAAAAACTGTGATACTTGCCATATCAGCAAAGACCTGTACTGGGATGCCTGGGCAGAATCCATGGTCCAGTGAGGTATGCAACAAAGGAAGGTGCATGCTGCCATAAACGTCAACAATACGTACTAATGACGTATCTGCCTTTCATATACTGTGGTTTAAAAAGCTTGGAAGTAATTATGTAAAGCTCAGAAACTTTTTTTTTGTGCTAGTCAGAAACAATTGATGGGAATGTTTGGATTGATGCTGGATGAGCTGTTGACTTTAGCAAAATTATTGATGAGATTTTCTCTAGGTGAAGTTCAGGATGAAAATCAAACTGTGCAAGTTTTGCATTACACATTGTTGTTGTTGGGCCCCACATGGCAAAGTTGGAAAAAAAGAATAAATTAAGATCCTTGACTTATCACCCTTTCCAGCCTAACTCGCAGATGCTGCAGTCTTTATATTTTGGGAACTTTGCTCCCCTTCTTCCTCAGTTTATGTTAGGGACCTGCATCTGGCCTTCCTCCCACCCTGATACTCTGTAGCCATTAGAAACCCTGGGAAGGGCAGGAATGTTGTTTTTCCTCTGTGTTATCAGTGAATTTTGGGAGACGTGATGTTTCCTGCATTCCCTCCTGCCGAGCGGGCCCTTCAAACCAGAGTGTGCTGAGGCACAGCTGAGCTGTGCAACTTCTATTTAATGACAGCTTTGCAAGGGCATCTTTCCCTGGGGTTCACCAAGGGGTGGCGTTCCCGAAGATGCCAGTTGTATATCTGCCACTATTCAGCTGGTGTCTGGGTTTTCACAGAAACCTCAAAGAATGCAAATCTTCCTTTTTGGATGAGTCATCCAAGAGGATTGCCATCCAGGCGCTATCTGGGGGGCTGTGAAAAGGAGATCCTGTAACCATGTTAGGAATGACTGCAGAGATTCTCTCCACCTGGTGGGCAGAGACACCTCAGGGTCTGTTTGAGGGCCCCAGGGCCTCACATCAGCTGTGACACAGACCTGGTTGCTGTAGAAAGGGATGATCTGTAAGGCCAGCCCTTGGCTGAACTGTTGGCTGTAAAGTTAGGAAAGACCCTGCCATCCGGATGTAAGTCCTGCACTTCCCCGCACAGGCTGGGGAATTCTTTAGTGATCCAGTCCCGTGTATTCCCCTTTTGTTTTCCTTGTGAGTCTTCAGCCTAAAACAATAGAGCAGTTTCCAACAACAAGGGGATTTTCAGCTCTCTGAGCTTAGTCATTTCCTATTACTCAAAAGAAGAAAATGTAGAAAAGTTCCAGTTTAGAAAGTTTTTGGCTGGTGGTCCAGGCAACATTTATGTATCTGTTTTCAAAAAGTTTTAAACTTTAGAACAGCAGGGGTGTTGTCTTTCTGTGAAAATAACATGATATTTTAGAATATTGTTTGAACTGGCATAGAAAATAACTTTAAACATCACATAATTTGTAGTGGGCATTTGTGCTTCCATGGCAACAGAATGCTGTCCTCATTTTATTTTGTCTTGCTGGATACTATAGGAAAGCCTTTCGAACAGTTTCAATCTTTGGCTTTTTGCTACAAATCGCTTAAATGTGCAAGAATCCCATTTCAGAGTATATGGAGTGAAATTTTGGGTATTCAGTGTGTGTTTAAAGATCTTTTATTAATACTGTGATTTCTATTAACTTCAATTTATCTGTATCTCAGTGTAGAAAATCTCAGTTAAGGAATAAACTTTTTAAACTGAGAAATAGTACTGATATTTATCATAGGATACATATAGCAAATATGTGTAGATCTTACTGACATATGAATTATCTCAATTATGCTGGAAAAGAGACTCTTGTTAATTTTATTTATGTGTATGTGCAAAAGTTCTTATGGAAAATGCTTCAGGCTTTTTATCATGCTGTATTTTTAGGGAACATCTGTTCCCCCACTATTTCAAAATACAGCTTCATGATCAGTTTTACTCAATGTCCACATTGCGTTAAAAAATTATTTTATTAAATGTCTAGTAGTGTTATGTTATAGTGTTTGGCTTAAGACACTGTCTTGCTCTGATTTGAATATCTATTTCAAGTGAAAAAACCCCACCTTCTGAGAATGTCATATAATCATAAGATCATTTAGCCTGGAAAGATTTTCAGGAGGCCACCTGGGCCAACTAGCCTAAGTAGGAAAAACTTCAACTTTTTCAAGCTCACAAGGTTTCTTACGAACACTTCCAGCTGAGTTTTGTACACCTCCACTGCTGAATACCACACAGCATTTCTAACAAAGAATATCATGTTACAGCTGGGAGAATAATTGCCCCTCTTGCCTGTTTGCCTTTCCTTATACTGGCATCCAATGTGGCCATCCATTTTTGAAGGCAGTTGCAGAGACTGTTGAGAAAGATGAGTTTAAACAACCTCTGCACTACTGACATCAGATGCCATTTTGAACACCTTTTACATATTTTACACCGAGTCCTTCAGATAACATTGTTTCACTGCAAGCAATGGCTACATTGCATATCATTTATATAGGTCCCTCTCTATCCGCTTCTTTGTCTGGAATGATTCTAAGGAAGGGGAATTCTCTATTTTCAGCAATATTTTTCATGGCCTTTTTGAACTTAATTCCCATCTCAGTTTATCTTGGTTCTACCTTGATTTCTTTCAGTTCACTTTGGTTCCTTTGGAGCACTGTAAATCAGCATGCTCCTCCTTTCTACCATAATGATGAAGCAAAGCTAGATTTTCCAGTCAAGTGCTTTTAAATACCTGTTGTATGTCTTGTTAGGTATCCTAATTATTAATTAAAACTACTGGAAGGAAATCATACTCGTTAATTTTACACTCTTTTTCTATACTAATTGTAAAATCCTTCCCCAAATTAAGTTCCGTAAACTTCAGGCAACAAAAAATATTTAAAAGCTCTCCTTCTGAAACTGCAGAAGCAGAAGCAGTCACCACAATTACAGAAATCAGGAGATGAAGCAGGATTAGTATATTACAACTTGCCTGATTGCTTTTTCCTACACATGCCAAACCAAGATTAGAACAGCTGATTCAGGGGTGTCCGAAAGAGAAACTTTCTCTGTGTCATTTTCTTATCATATGATTCCTGCAAAACACGTCCTAAAACAATAACAAACATTCTTTCATGGTTCTAAGACGTCCTTGTTCTTTAATCAGATGATAGTTTTTTGATCTAGATGTCCTGAACCAAAATAGTTCATGTGTTTTCATTTTTACAATTACAGCAAGTTCTACGACGAGCTCTGTGCTATTGTGGGCAGGGATAGTAAGTAAATATAACAAATTAGGTGGATTGTCTAAGCTGAGTAGATGTTCAGAGTTAATGCTTAAACTAATTTGCCTCTAACTTCTGGTGGAAGAATAAGGAAAAGCATAACAGCAAGAATTACTTCCATATGCATTTTTAATTATGTCATTTATTTAGTATTGTTTTGTCTCATATTCAGGTTGTCTCATTACAGGTTGATGAATAAACATATGCTTAAACACAACAATCACTTTTGCAACAAAACTAGATGTTTTAGGAATGGGAAATCCAAATATTAATCATATGAAAACATGTCTGTCCAAGGAAAGGCTTCCTCCACTCTTAATTTCTCAAGTTAATCAATATAATTTTATTAATTATCAAAAAATGTGTAGCTTTCCTAAATTCATGAACAAGACTGAAATTCAATTTTTTGTCTAACTGAACTGGCCACAGAAGTACTCACCATTAGTGCAGTTACTAAATGATTAAAAAAAAAAGTAACACAGAAATAGAAAAATAATTTCAATTTTCTAAGTAAATAGAAAAAAAAATAGAAATCTACATCCAAGGGAGAAAGCTTTTTCCAGAATGGGAAATGCCAGTGCCATATTTGATTTTGTAATGCTATTTGTAATAAGAACTTGTTCCTAATTTGATATTAAGTATCATTGTATTAGAAATAATAAATATTATTCAATACACACTTCACATACAACATAAAAATATATATACAAAGGAGGGTAAGTATAGAAAAATAAAGAGAATTTAAATTTAAAAATTGCTGTTTCACCCTGTTGAGCAGATTCTCTACATAATTTTCCTTTGGGAGTTGTCCATGAAAGCACACATAATCACAAATATTTCAATTGTCTTGCATACATCAGGATTAATTTTTTTTAAATATACCAAGGTAAAATATGACTATCATGTTACATTTCAGAATTCTAAGCAAGTCACAGAACCAAGAATTTCCCACTGGAGACAAAGGAGATTCTTAGCAGGGGATTAATTTAATTTGAAACATTTTGTCAAATGTTTTTCTAAGTACACTATAAAATTAGGAGAGAAAAATCAGTACTTTCTCAGGGCAACTTGAAGACGAATAATGAAGTCTGGTAGAATGATTTACCTTCTAGAAGTATCTACCTTTCTCCATATTGATTGTAGAGAGTGATAGGAGAAAGTTAGGAAGGTGACTTGAGGAGAGATGACTCTTCAAGAGATGATGGATCAGGTTTAATCAATGATTGCAACATATTTGTCCTCATGTCTTATAGGTCTGTACTTCTAAGACAGAAAGCTGGTGAAAAGCAAAATGAAAAGTTAAAAATTAATGAAGTTTTTAAAAAATTGTTTGTGGTATAAACAAAATACTGTACAGCAAGAGCAGTCAGGGTTGCTTCTTGGAAAATCAGAATATCCTCCTGCCTTTGTGTAATGGTCCTTCAGAGTTCTAACAATAAAACTTGATAGTGCCATTCACTGTCACATAGCCTATACAGACTTTCATACAACATTAAGAAATGTTAAAACACCTTTTCCCTCCTACACTGAGAACGTGCATGAATCCTCCCCCAGTCCATGCTTGTTTAGAATACATTTTTATAGCAAAGATGCAAGCTCAATAACATGCAGTGATTTATCTTGGGAGTACAAGCTCAAGTGTAACTGCAATGAAAGCAATACGGAAGGAGAATAAGAGATCTGGACCATCTGGGTGAAAATATGTGGCTTTGAAAAATGTTTAGAGGAAAGAAAATTGACATATATCTGCAAGTGGAAAGCTCTGAATTCAACTGAGGGTTTTGTCACTCACTTACAGATTGACCGTATTCATGACACTGATGATTACTTTTCAGAGTCCCATGGTGCCCACCTCTTTACAGTCAAGAAACCAGGGAAATGGGCTAAAACTTGGTTTCCCCTTTTGGGGATGATGTGTAATAAACAACTATTTAATAGCTGTGAAACAAGAGCTAATGTATTCTTTGGTTATTTTTGCCTCACAAGAAGTCATTTAGACATTTTTCTCAATCAACAATAATGTTACAGTACCACTTCCCTTGCTCAGCTATGCAATTTTGATCATGATATGAACATAATAATAAAACTAATAGCCCTCCACCCAAAACTCAGGAGTATTATTCCCATTCAATATTCACTCAGCTGTATAGAAAGGGGTTTTTTTCTTGTTTAGTGTTAACAATTTTCATATTCTTGCTCAGATAAACATAAATTGGAAGATGAATTCCTAGTGTTTGCAAACAAGGTTAAAGACTTTCCAGTGCTGAAACAAAGACAGGCTTTTGTGTCTCATTGGAAAGGTAAAGCAGAACAGGTTTGTTGCTGAAACAATATAAGTTTATTTTTCTCTCCATTCTGGTTTTTATGGTTTGTTATTGCACTGAAACTCATCCAGTACTTACCAGGTGATAAAAAGGACAAACAAAACTCTACCTTACTGGAAAACTGAAGCTTTGTTGTCCTAGCTGACATCAAATAAACCTGCGAAGTGGGATAGTGCCAGAATGCCTCTATAGACAAGCAAAATCCAGAGTTTTCCTTAGAAGTGAAAAATATTAGTTTGGTATTGTTCAAAACTCTAAGCTGAATTCTGATAGAATTTATGATGAACTTAGAAACTCTCATGAAAGTCAGAAAAATTGCAGCACTCTTTGTCTATAAACAACAGGGACTGCCTAAAGGCGTCTCAGAAGGTACTGAAATGTGGGACCCCACCAAGAGCTGGAAGCAGAATTCTCCACTTTTCAAAGCAGCCTCTTCATTTGCAAGTCAAGCAGTTATCATGTGGTAAAACACTTCGTGTCAGCAATTAATGTATCAGGAATGTCAGGTCACATAGTTTACCCACTCAGTAGTGCACAGTTAACATGCCTTCACTTCACCCCTGAGTCAAGTACGTCTCTTTATGATGTGTTTAAATGATCAAATGTAGTCCAAGGAAGTTAATATTTCTTTTGAAATATTAGCTAATCATTCATTTAATTCACCCCATCATGAGTGACAGCAGAGCCCTCAATTAAATCTGTTCCCCAACACACAGCTGAGACAAAGATGAGGAAAACCCAGATTTTTTGTTTCCCAATCCTATTCTCCAACACCACCCCAAGCAGCTGATCTTCCCAGGAGTAAAAATCATCTTGTGGGAAGACATGTGGTAAATTTATCTAAGCCCATCCCAGATTATGCAGTAAGTCAAGCTAGAGTAAAAAAAAAATAAATCCACCCTTAGATAAGGTGGATTTTAATTAGAAAGCCCTAAAACTTACTTTCCATCTCTAAACCACTATGTCTTAGCAGAAAATCTAAGGTAAGGAAAATTGCAATAGAAGAAAGTAGAAACTGCTTTCAGAAGGCAGCCTAAGACCATCTAATGAAAATTCATGTGGCCTTCAAGTTTTTGATACCAGTGAAAGTTGAGCAGAATTTCAAAGTCCAAATAAAAAGCCACAAAATTAATATCTCGCCTGAGGGAGCTCCCTGCTCCAAATACCAAAGACTCTCTGAAAACAATTAGTGTGAAGCTATACCCAGGTTTTTCTGGAAATAAGCTGTTAACACACCACCACTTCCTCTCTCCTGTTCCACAAAATCCAAAGTACTAGCTAAGCATATGTAGACTCACACTGCTCCCAAAATGCAAAAGAGGAGGAGGCATCCCACATAGCTGAGAATTCAGTAAAGGAGTCAGAAATGTGGAGAAAGATATAAAAGAAGAAGAAGAAACAAAGGGATCTCCTTGGATTTTCTCTGTCCCCAAAATAGGCTGGGAACTCCTGCCCTGCCATGAAGGCTGGGGAGAAAGGCAGAAGACCAGCAGCTCTCCTGGGATCACTGGAGCTCAGCGCTGGCCCCCAGCCCAGCCTGACCTGGAGCCGCGGCACCCCAGCACCGCAGCTGAGGGAAGCGGTGCCTGCCCTGCCTCTGAGCACCCACCCAGCAACCCCAGTGCTCCTGAGGTAAGATGCTGCCCTTGGAGCAGACATCTCCCAGCTGACTTCGACTGGCATGCCAGTCCTCTAATTTCTGAAAAAAATCAGTCAGGAACGTCACTTGTAAAAGATGTTCACAGGCAAGACATATAATTTGAGCTAATGAATAATAGAAGTGCTTATTAGTTTTCTGTTGGATCTCTCATATCATTCACAGAAGCTGTGCTTAGGAAGAGGAAGGACACAAATTTGTGGCTACCATTATTCTGCAGAATTTTCGAAATCTTCTGGTTACTTCTACAAATGATTTAATCATTTTAAAGGGAGATTTATGCATTTATGCTGTTTCTTTTCTATATGCAAATAGCACTTAATGATCAGATACACTTTTAATGCCTTTTAGTCTAATAGAAAGCCACCTGGACTTAGTCTTATTTAAAAGCAGAAAATAAAAAGAATGCATATGAATTTATTCTTCTAAAGAAATCTGGTTTAGTTCCTTAAGCAGAGCAGTCAGAAGAACAACCTATGATCAAACCTGTGAGTACCGTTCTCTACAAATACACAGAACTCTTTTCAGTTAAGTATAATACTACAAATGAGACAGAATCCTTCCATGCCCTACAGGAGAAATATGACAGCCGATTATGGGAATTATCCATTACCGAGCTACGACAGAGCAAATACATCAAATATCCAAGAACAAGAGACACACCAAACTCTGAGGAGCAGACACCTGACTGTAAGGGTTATAAATCGGCTTACCCAATTTCCTTGGCTATGTAGCAATACCCTTGTGTGAGAGGAGCTGTAGGAGCTCATTTGTGCCATGAGAAATTGTGGGAGAGTTTACAATTCCTTATACAGGCAATCACTTCTAATGAACAATATGCAAAGGCTATATCTCTCCCTGATATTCTGAGGAGATTTTAGAGAAACTTTCTAACTCTTGGATATGCCTAAAAGATCATTCTTCCATCCATATGCATGCACCAATCTGTATCCGTGGGTACTGTACTGTGCTTAGAGACCCTATGGAGAGTTAAATGTTCTCCTCAGTCTCCAGATGTGTCAGCCGAATGTTCCTCCTAAATAACTCTGTCTTGAATGCTGTAAAAATACAGCATAAATACCTCTGGATTTATTATGAGGTTCATGTATAATGAACATAAAAATCTGCAGCTTTACCCAGACATGCTTAAGTGGTTAGAAAAGCTAACATTTACATACTTCTGTATCTGTTATTAAAGTGTGTCCCCTCTGATCTTCAGCAGTATGATCATTGTAGAGAAGAAAGGGAAGCAGATAAGAAAATTTCTAAAGAAAAACAATATTTTACAACCATTAAGTACAAAAGGTCTTTACTTTTCACTAAAGAGGGAGGCAAAAAAATATTCAGTGAAAAGAACTGAAAACTTAAGAAACAATCACAAAAAAGAAAGAAATGGAGATCAATAGTGAAAAACACATCCCTTCAAGGAGGAAGAATGAAAAATGAAAAAACAATAGATGAAGCTTTCTGGCTCAATGCAATCAAGTCCTACAGTTAAATTCAGCAATCTTACCTTTCTTCATCAGTTAGATTTCTCATTTATGTACCTCATTAACCATTAGGAGACATTCAGTAAGTTTCATGGTCTCTAACAAACAGCCTCCAAAGTGGATTTTATTTAATTAGCAGACAAACTTTATGATTTAGCTACAATGGACTTCCTATTTGAGATAATATCCTCTCATTTTATCCCACTGCCAAAATAACCCACATATTGTATTGATTTAAATTCCATATAAATGTCTGATTTTCTAACACCTTGAAATTATTATGTCTTTACAGTAAACTTAATACTCTTTTTACAGTGTTAGAAGACTCAAATGCAACCTGAGGAAGTAAGCACTGTTCTTGAAGTCACTACTTGCTATTTTATAGAGAAATTATTTGATTAATCCCTAGGGGTATGACTGAACTAATTGGAAATTGTAAACATGAAGGAGATAACTGAGAAATGCTAGTCCATGGTATAAACAAGTAAATTTGCCAAAAGAAGTCTGACTGAGAAATACTTCATGGCTAGCTGCTGAGGTGGTTCAGTCTTCTGTGGCAGATATGGATTGTTCCCCCTTTGTGCAGCAGGTGTTAAGGAAGCTCTTGCTGATGACCTAGGGGAGAGTTTGAAAGCTGAACAGCCTTACAAATGAAGAGGACAGAATTCTCCAGCAACATAACTGGATTGATGTTTGGAGGTAAATCAGAAAGGAACCACCTTTGTCCAGTTATTCACCTTTTCCTACACATCTTCATTGTTCTCATTTCTCTCCACTGTCCACAGCAGTCCCCAGACAAAATTTTTGATCTTTCTGCTCTCCCCTCCATCCTCCACATATCCACAGGATATGTCCTTTACCCAGGTCCTCCCTTCCTTGCTCCTAATTTGACCCATAATTTTTTTTCTGGGCCCACTCAAGGTTGCAGTAGCAATCCAGTTGTATTTCTGTTAAGCATTCTTAAACACACACAAAAAGTATTCTGTGTGTCAAGTCAGTGGCCAAGCAGGGGAAATTAAAAGCAGGAGAAATTAAAAGCAGGAGGTGGAGGAGAGAAGTGAGGCACAGAAAAGATGGCTGGTCAGCTGAACCAGTCAGTGAAAGGGATGTACAGAGAAAACTGGGTGATGCCAAGCTGCCTCTTTCAAGCTGCCTGAGTCTACTCAGTTTCATCAAAATTCACACAACAGTGTTTAAAGAAATGGTCCAATGCCAGATGTCTCCGATGTACAATTGCTCAAATTTCTGACTATTCAAATTGGAAGAAATTTCAGCATTCCAAAAATTTGTTTTCATTTGAAATCATAACTCTTAAAAAAATTTTATATATAGTAAATATTTGGATCAGTTATTATTTCTGATCATTTTTTTCGAAGACTTTATCAGGAGCTTCTCTTTTTTTTCACCATAAAAGACAATTTCACAAATTCCTGGAGGAAAATACAGACTAAGACGAGAATATTTCCTGAAAGCAATATCACTTGGTCTTGATCCTGTGATTACTTCTCATGTGAATGGCAGCCTTGCAGTCAACATTTAGACACAATGAGACTGTTCTGCATGAGGTGGATTTGAAGATGTAGGATCATATGACTGTGTATACTAATCAGGAAGGATTTTCAAGGCAGCCTGAAGCACTTATGTACCTAAACCAAATAAAAATTCATTACTTGATTCCTACGTCTCAAATAGATGTATATATATATATATATATAAAAGTTTTACTCTATAATTAGATATCTTAATTATGCCTAATAGCAATTATTATAAGCATTAAAGACTGTTGTGATGCTTCTTTTCCAGATTTTATATTCTCACATGGAAACGTCACCTACGTTATAAATTTTTGTTTTCCTGAAAAAGATGTCTTACAAAGGAGAAAATCTGATTATATAATGGAAAGTTAATTCAGATAACAGATTAAAACAATTTTCATATTCTTGAATTTTCATTCACTCACATTCTTGTGCATAAAATGTGTGGAATTTAGCTGGATGGATTTTTCTTCTTTTTATCAGGCCAACGATTTTATGTCAGTTCTTTGGCCATATCAGAATGAAATTCATCACATTTCAGAAGCCTAGAAGTTGGATATCCAAGTTCAAGCTATTCCCATTCCCCTAGCAGTCAGTAAAGAGACAGACTTCCCTGGAGGGCAGTTTATCTGATCTATTCTAGACACCTATCTCAGGAAGAGATGAATTGCTGTCTGGAGATGGTATTTCTCTCCATTGACTATTAAAAGAGTGTGTAGTAACTGTCTTAGTCACTTTGTAACTTAGTTACCGTGTTGGATGCCTAAACCAGGGCAGATGGATCTCTTGTTAGGTGACATTTTTACTTTTACTACATGCCAGGTTCAAAAGAGCATTACAGGCAAATCAATGTGTTTGTCTGCTGTCCCACTTTCTATATATGTACATGTGAACATCTGTTTTGGAAGCTAATGAAACTAGTTCTTCAGATTCTTTCCTCAAAGTTGTTTTTAGCAATTTTTCCATATATAGTAAGTGCCAGATATCTGTTAAGATATTCTGTGCAAATGCATGCTTGCTAGTCCTTGTAAACCTGTTCTGTCATGAGTTCCCAGTCATCACATTAAAGCAGAGTAATGCCAAGGTGCATGTACATGCAAGCAAGGAATGTAATAAATTATAAAGTGCCAAATAAAATTTAAAAAAAAAGTCTGCAAAACCTCGGGGGAAGAAAAGACAAATATATAATTTTTTTATACAAGAGAACACAGAGTGCTAGAGGCTGAAATCTTTCAAAAGCAAGTGCACTCCAGTAAAAACGTTCAGACATGGGAAAATGAATAACATGAGATTTTGATAGTTAAGAGACTGGAGCGAAACATCATGAACAGTGTTCATGGAGTAACTCATTAACTTTTTCTGCCTGTTTTGAAAGGTTATATAGATTGCAGTACTGGCCTTTCACATCTGGTGTTTAAGGTTTAGAACTCCCCTGTTCAGCTTTCATCACTCTAAAATCTTGATTACAACAGTTTTGCTACAATAGCGAGGGGGAATAAAAAATGTCTGCTTCAAAGCAGCTGTAGGGGTTTTTAAGCAATAGAGAAAGTAACCTGGGTAAAAATGGGGGTGGGGATTAAAGAGAAGGGAACTACAATATGAAATTCAGCCCTTGCCATGATTTTAAGCATATAGTATTCAAGGGTAAACTAAACTTGTTTTCTGTCGGTCTTTTCTCAGCTTCATTTAGTTCTACATATCTGAACCAGAACTGAAAATAGTAAATGACTGCTGACAGAACCAAAAGGCTTCTGAATCAGTAGCATTGTCATCTGCTCTGCAGCTACATACTTTCAGACCAGGAAATACTGAAAAAAAATCAGGAAGTTTGAGGAACATAAAGTTTCTCAACCTGGGCTGTTCAAAAATCAGAAAACAGCTTAAGTTCCAAAAAGAGGATGAATATTTACTTCCTTTTCTGATATATAAGACTTTTATTAATACAGTCCAAATAAAATTTGCACATTTTGCAATAACTTCACTATATTGACTCATGTTTGTTGGAAATGTACTATACTACACTTCTTTTTCTGCAGTACTGGTGCTTCCCATATATTTTTCAGTCTTTATTTGAAAAATTGATTACTAAATTAATTGCTCAGCAATACTAAAGTCCTTGAAATTTTAAAACCAGTACTTCTGCTTTTTCCATTCTAAATTCATCTTAAATCTTTGCTTAGAGAAATGAGGCAAGACTAGTGTCCCCAGATTGCTGAATTTATGTCATTTGTTTCATAGCTCTAGCAAATGCCCACACTGGACTATGGTGAGCCTTTGTGGGAAAGAAATTGTGTTACTACATTCCCTGATGTTAAATCTCTAGGTAGTGTGGGAATCAGGAACACAGGGAATATTTCTCTGCCTGTCCCGGAAGTTCCTGACCCCAGGAAGACACTGTTTTTAACCTCCATCCATGGAGAAAACTTCCAAAGCTTTGGGATGGGTTGGAAACAACCAGAGTGTGAATTAGATAGTGGTGTAGTTAGTAGTTTCTCACTTGGTGAAAAATGTGTATTTGGGTTTTATATGCTATGGGTGTAAATGAAGATCCAAGATGGAGAATTGTGGGCGTTGCCTCAGTTTCCCTTCTCCTCTTCACCTACTCCATGTTCTGCAGTGTTGGGAGCACAAATTATTGGATGAGAATTCTTGCAATGCAGGGGTTGTCTGAACAGAAAAATAAANAGACAATGAAAAACCTTTGAAGACCAAAAGCAAGGCCCCTCTGCCTCGTTTGTGGGTGCAGTGCAGTTTATTGGGGGTTGCTCAGTTCTGGCACCCGCCGTGTCGGGGGAGAACCCCACAGGTAGGACTAGCATATACTTTTATTTAATTTCCAAACTATCAGTTTTTGAGCAGTGTTTTTAATTCTAGGATGGACCCTGGAGTGTCCCCAACCAGTCTGAGGCTGGAATAAGCCTCCAGTGCCACAAGTGAAGTGACTGCTCCATTGGAGTCACTAAGAAGCACATTATTCTGAACAGGCTTTGGGACAGATCCCAGCAGGACCTGACTGAAGTCTCCCCTCATCTGGCAGCAAATGTCTGTGGTTTACCAGCCTCTTACACACCCTTCTTATGGAAATGCATAGCCCTGGTTTTGTTATGTAATCTTGTGACACATACTCATAGAGACGATAAGGCAACATGATCTCTTATGGCTCCTTCACCAATACATCAGCAGATTTCTAATTTTAGCTCCAAGTATGCTAAAAAAGTAAAGAAAGTGGGTGCCTGGCTTTCTTTATAAGTGCAATACAAATGAAGTTGTGAAATATAAGTGCGGTGCTTTTAAAGTGAAAGAAAAATCACATGTGGAGCCACTGAATCATTTCAAAGAGAAAGTCAGAGGGGATTTCTAATTGTGACAATGTAAATTTGGGTACTACATGAAGGAGGAGCTTAATGGAAAGGTTTTCTCATAGTGTAATATTTTTTATCTACTTTCTTCTCATTTCCATGAACACATTTCTTGGCACGGAAAGCCTCATTTGCATATGGTTGTTCTCACTGTATGCAAATATTATTTTTTGCAACACAATTTATCTCTGCAGACTGATCTCTGTGATCTTTCTGACACATTTGGAAGCAGCTGACAATGTAGTTTCTACTATCTAAGTGTTCCCAAACACATCTAATTTATTTTAACAGCAATCCTTGAAATTTTCCTGCCTCGTGCTTTTATTCTTTTGGATTTTATGGGTTAATTGGGTTCATATGAGCTCAGTGTTCTTATTGAAGGTCTCCAAGAAAAGTATCAAGTGTCATGGAGAGAAATATTGATGAATCAGTATCATGACTTCTAATAGCCAGAGAGCCAATATTGTATTTATAGTGCAATGTTCTTTTTTATAAACTGATAAAAGTCCTAGTCATGTACTATCATTTAGTATCTCATAATATATTTTTGTACATAGCAATATTACTTCTAGTAGCCTTGCCAAACTATGCTGCTAATAGTTGCATTGTACTAACTCATACTGGTTTTGTATAATCATAGGATTTTCTTTTCAATTTCAAAATTAAATATTATGTATCTGTATTTTTCTCTTAAACAAAACAGTTAATGTGAGCCTTTACCAAGTTGCTAAACTGCATTTAGAATTCAGACAGGTAGATTGGCTCCATGTCACAAGGTACCACAGATTATTCGTCCTATTGGATGCAACAGTCTTTAATCAATTAAGCATTAAATCACATTTAATTTTGAAGTGTTAGGCTAAACAAGCAATTTGGGTTGCATATGACAAGCATTTTGTCCTTACATGGCTAACATTTATGTTGTTGACCTATTTTTCCTGTGGTAATTTGATGTTTATTTCCAGTTCATTGATGAAAATATTGAATACCATGTAAAAAAAAATCCGTGTCCACTCTAGGGGAATCACAGGTGATAGTTAATCCCCATGGATAAATGTATTTTTCAATGTGTTAGTTATTTCTTAAGTTCTTTAATATATACTGTATTAATATTGCAGGGCCCAAATATCTTCAGCAGAATGTCAGGGCAGCTAACTAAGTTGTCAATTATAATAATGCTTGCAGCAGCAAACAATTGGAACATTCTTATTGACTTTAGAGGCTGTGTCAGAGAAAGGTGAAAAAGAAAAAAGAAAAATTAGAATTTTATCTATAAAAATAAACTTGAATTGATTTTTCCCCTATGAAATTATGATAAGGTAAGAGGTAAGTGTAAGATTCAATTGAGAAAAAAATGTGGGTTTTCAACTCCATCAGTCCCAAATTCTAACGTTATTTGCAGCTCCATTGCTTCCCTTCAGGTTAACCAGAACCATGTCTATCCATATAAAAAATAACCCATTCTTAAAGGTTATATCCCCTAACATAATCCTTTCATAATGCCCTCTTAACAAGAATTTTGAAGCATAGGATAACTGCTAGATAATAAGATTAGATGGGAATCCATTAGGATGTGTAATGTTTAGACCAAACCAGAGACACAGAAGAGGCTGTTCAAAGGGACCTGGCTCTGTTTGCCACGTAAGATATGTCATGGCATTTTAGATATCCCAGATATCCTCTCTGGTTTCCAGCTGACACTTCAAAATAATTTGTGCATTCTGGAGATGCTTTGTCACATTTACTAGCCCCGAGTCTTAAAAATTGTACATTAGCTCAGGAGACATTAGTTACCTATGTCTGGACAATTGAATTGAATTTCCAAATTTCTGAGAGGAAAGACATATTGGAATTATAATTAGAAAGTTAAGCTATAAAAATGTTTATTGTCTTAACCAGAACTTGGATTTGAATCTAATACAGACACACACATTTTCATATGTGTCTGTCTATAATGACATGAGAAATATTTCTTTTATAGTTTACCTAACCAAATATAACTTCAGCATTTTATACACCTCATTTTGTGTCACAACCCAAATGAGAATGACTGTATATGAGCTCCTCAATATTGCATGTGATCAGCTTTGGAAATCTTCATGCAGTTCTGGTTTTAGTCAACACTGCATTCAGCATGCAAAATCAAAAATAAATTTTAAAAACAAAGTAAAATAAAATAAAATGAAGTAAAAGAAAATAAATAAAGCCATGTTTTCTTATCACAAAGGTGACTGTGGCATAATGGGTGAAATCCCCAGGGATCAGACACCCAAACAGCATGCAGATTTCTCAAAAGGAAACATGGTATAAGGAACCTCAGCCTCCAAACCACTGACCAGGTAAGTCTGCATTCCTTAACGCAGAGAATATGACCAAGCTGCAAGAACAAGTGGTGCACTGCTGGTTTACACATGCTTACATTATTCTCTCAAACATTTTCAGCATGAATGGGGCCAGGTCAAGTCCTTCTGTTTATATTGACCCAAAGAATTCAATGAGCTTCATTTCATTTTTAGTTGGTAAGAGAAGGGAAGGAGGTACTAAAATGGGACACATAAACTCAATTACAATGTATTTGTGTACCAACCTCAATGGGATTTGGATCAGGCAGCAAATTTCATGTGCTGCTTTTCTTAAGAAAATTATGTTATCTGTCTACACAGAAAACATGCAATAATTCATTTTGGAAGGGCCCTCTGTATGTCATATCATCCAATCCTCCCTCTCAAGGCAGCACTAATTAGATCAGGGACTTTTCTCCTCTAGGGCTCAGTGAGGGATTTTTTGGTGGCTCTCAGAACACTGGGATGGCTCCGTGCACTTCTAAAAGAAGCTTCCACTCACTGGAAAGAAAAGTAAAAATAACCACCCCTAAAATTTTACCTTCCTAAAAATTACCAAATCTAATTCATTAGTGGATTACACTGATCATTATACCAGCGAATTATATCCATGAAGTCTCTAACCTTATTGCATATTATCACATCTGCTGTCCTTTCAATGATACATTTGAATTAATCTCTGGATAACAGGTTCACATCTCCTTAATTGAAACTAATGACTAAATATAAAAGATCAAAAAGTCTTTACATTCTTTAATAAAAATTTCTTTTAAAATTTAAAAAACAAAACAAAACAAAACAAACTCCAATCTTCACCAAGTGTCTAAAGCAGCATATAACTATCCCTGGAAGAACTCCAAGATATCATGTGTGATGAAGGAGAGGCAAGACTGTGAACAAGAGGAAAGAAAAATTATTTTTTCAAGGGAAAGTGCAGAATTTGGAAATGGAATTAGGCCAGGGTCTGCCACACCTACACGTGCTGGAGAACAATTTTACAATGACTCTGCTGAACTAGAGTATAAAGCTATTCCTCAAAGGAGATCTTAATCAATACCTTATAAATTAAAGATTATACAGGATACAACCTGAGAGTGCATTTGTTGGTTTGATGCAGGAAGGGCACCCACATCACAAACATATAAGTTGCATCCTTTGAATCCCTGACCTTTAGCTTCCTTCACCACTGAAAAATAATTTTCTGCAGCAGTTTAAAAATCTCTGCTTTCCAATAGGTCAGCAATGTCCTTAATTTTAATCTAATATATACCAGCAGTCAACTCAGATTTAAATTGTTGGTTCTTCAACCTTTTCTATTTAAAACAAAATTCAATTTCTTTAATTAAAATATCACTACAGGAATTGTATGATTAATACCATCATTTTGGTTTTTCTATAGATTTTTCTTGATCAAGAACCTTCATATATGTATATATAATATATATATAGTTTCACCCTAAGAAAAATAAACATGAAAAACTACTTAAACTCAGTACTAGGGGCTAGCATATGGAAAATGAATGCTTATGTTCCCACTTGGAATTCTTCAGAATGACACATATGATATATATGATGCTTATAAGCAAGATTAGCTGACCTCAACTAACATGGTGAGGACGCTCTTATGGAGTCCCCAGTGGTGTCCTTGAAAGTGTTGTATGCTAACCAAAACAAAAAGCTTTAATAATGAAGACATAAAACAGCTTCCACTGTGCCACCTCTCCTTTGGACAGATTGCCTGGGATGTGGACTGCTGTGTTGCAAATTATTGTGTTTACCTTCTGAGGAAATCAGGAAGATAATTAATAACCTTCACTAATGGAAGAGCCAGACAAAATCCATGATTCATTCATAAATGTGAAGTCACTAAAACATCCTCAACTCATGTTTACAGTGTTTGCTGATTTCTTGTATGTCTTCTATTTCCTGGATGTTTTAATGTGTATTTTTATAAATATTGCAGACTAGAACTGCAGCTGAATGTAATGGTACTGTGCATATATATTCTGAGGAATAGATCCCAGCCTTTTTCTCAAGTTTGGCTTGATTATTTGCCATGGGTGTTGTTTAAAAACACAACTGAGCTGAGTCAGACTCATACTACTAAATCATGGCTAAGTCAATAAAGTTACAATAATAATCACATGAAAATGAAGTATTAAAGATTTTCCAGGAATACTGTTAGATTTACACATGGTGCATATTTTCATGACCCGGTTTTTTCCTAATTCCTCAACAATTGTTCCCTCCTGTTCACAATCCAGAGATCTGAAGGAAATCCAGCTATTGCAGTGAGTGAGATGTATGTTACCAGGAAAACTTTTCAAAAGCAAGTAATTTTTTACTGGCATATCCAGTTTCTATTTCACCATGTAATTGATATTGAGCTATGAAGTATAAAGCAACTAAATTTTACATTTATTTACAGGAGCCTCTTTTACAGCATGAAAACTCTTTGCAGTGCATATTGTGGATTTAGCAAAGTATAACTCCAGCCTGCACAGGTGAGAGCTGAGAAAATGTGCTGTGTGTGAATTTTGTGTAGCTTTCACTCTGCTAAGTGAATTCAGACCCAAGCAGACATTCAGGTTTAGATGGGCACAGACACAGGGACAAATTTCCATGTGATAGATCCGGATTTCTGTCAGGTCTCACATGAAAACTGTCTGACTGTTGTTTTCCAGCAAAGCTCATGGCAGATAAACTCACATTAATGTGACAAGCACAAGCAATTACAGCAGAGTACCAAAGGGTTCTGAAGTTTCTGACCTCACTCTCTCCTCTTCCAACTCATCTCTGTGCCTATGCTCACAGGCATCTGTGGA
>VWYI01019268.1:5271-30117 GCA_013399455.1 Anthoscopus minutus
TGATGTCAAGACATAGGGAGAAAGGCAGTTGCAATTACAGAGGGGGAAGGAGAAGGCTTGAAATATGAAACTTTTAGAGAAAGAAAGGACTTGGTTGAACTGAGTAAATATTAAGACCTTGTACTGAGATACTGAGAAAAGTCAAGGCAATTGAAGCAAGATATTAATTCTAAGGTAATTCTTAAAACATTCTAATCTTCCAGAGCATGTAGAGTAAGCTGCAGTAAGACTCCTTCAGAATAAGATCATTCATGCAGGGGTCAAGGCACTTAATTAAAACCTAGTTGTACATAACAAGTCTTACCTATCTACGTGCTGGAGAATAAGCACATGACATACACAAGCAGAGAGATAAGAAAATAAGACACAGGGAAAATAAGAGCCCTGAAAAGATAAGAGACCTGAAAAAGTCTGTTTGGCAAAATAATGGTGAGACTCCATCCTAGCCAATGAGATCCTCATCAACCTGGCAACTTGTACTCAATTTCTCCAAAATCAGCATATGCATTGCTGGTAAATTGTAAAGGTTTACTCTGCAGATTCAGGAAGACATTACATCCTAGAAGGTTCCTGTGGATGTGAAGATCACATAGCCTGCTGTGACTAATCAGCTGGATATCCTGTGCATTACTACAGGAAATAATGAAAGCAGCAAAGACATTTCAAGTAAGAGCACAGGATATTTCACCTCCCCTGTTCCTGTTATTTTTAAAATTTAGCTGAGGTGGTAAGAGCACAGACCTCTGACACACAATGAACTGTTCTTTCATACACAAAACCACTTCCCACCTCAATACTGACAGCAGAAATTTGTAAGTACCACTAATTCCTTTCCAGCTACCCATGTGATATCTGGACATGCACGCTGTTTGTTTCTCTTGCTCCTTTCAGACAAAATTTTTGTGATTTTTTTTATGGTAAACTACAAGACCTCACTGAATAAATAAAATAAAAGTTCCTTCTCTCAAGTAACTTGTGGAATTCTCTGATAAGGATACAGCCAGTACAAACAACCGTCTGATGAGGGGTAACTCTTTCCACCATTTCCAGCCAGTCATGTCTGGAGTCTCTATTTACCCCGATAGAAGATGGCTCCAGACCTATCAGCAGAGAATTCAGTCCTGTGGAGTGCAGATGTTGTACTCCATAAGGCATGCAAAAATGCTGAAGTCTACTGTAATTAGTTTCCAAATTCAGTCTGGCAGTTTATTATGACTTATGTGCAATAAGCTAAAAAAAATAAAAAACATGTTCTAAAATTAAAGAGAGTTGAAAAAGAAAACAAAGCTATGAAATATTTCCTTATCCCTTCTTGTTTCACAGTGATGAACTATTTCTGCTTTTAAAGCACAAATCAACAACAGCACTTTTTTGTCCAGCTCACAGAGGTTTTTTGGTTCAGGTCCTTTCAGCATCGTCATCTGGGCTCTGGGGGAAAACAGCACAGATCTCTGCAGCTGAGCTGCAACGAGATTATTTTCAGAAAGAGACCTGTCTGACATTGGCACAGAGCTGCCAGGTTGTGTCCTTAACTATTGCTTCCCAAAACACCACTGCATGGGAAAAAAAGGAGGGAGAGAGGCTGTGAACAATGCCTCTTTGTGCCCTACCGATTTCCAGAAATAGTACGGCCGGCCCCAGGCTGTGACACTGTTTTCACACACCTTTCCCCAGCACATCCCCGAGCCCAGCTTTCATAACCAAGGGCTGCTCTAAGGGGTCGTCATGCCACGTGCCAGGTTCCTGCGGGTTTCTGCCACTCTTGGGAATTTACAAGCTTTTATGGGCAACGGGAACTTTCTTCTATAGAGTCTGCAGTCAAGGTCTATAGCTTCCCCCGCTCCTTTCAAACCTTGAAAATTACAGTATTGTTACTACCCTAAAGAATAAGTTTCAGAGCACTGAAAATGAGCTGTGTGAGACTTTTTTGAATAATACCTTCTAACCACGGTGAATTCCAGCAGGAAATTAATTCCCACTAACTGACTTTATTTCAAGTGTTCATATACTACAATGGTTGGCTACAAAAATGGTTTCTACACAAACTGAAGAGGTAAGTTTTTTTCAATGACAAATAATTATCAAATATTTGGTCTTCTTATAAGGAACAGAAATATCTTTTATCATATTAATGTATCTGCTTTGCATGGAGACTATAGCTTGCTGTTGAAAACACAAGCAAAATCTTAATATCCCTAACATCCATAAATCTATCTGATGCATTTCTGAACATTACCAGGAAATGCCTATGTTTGCAGTTTTTATACTCCTTTTCAACTTTTCTACAGAAATACTCAAGTCAATGAGTTCATTTCCTGAAATATTACATAGGACCAACAAGCCTGGCTTTGTGTAAGCTTCATATTTAAGGTAAAACAACTGTGCCTACATCAAACAAGGGAGCGAGTATATTACAACACTCTGAAAAGCAGGTTTCTTTACACTGGCAGAGCCTTGTGCTGACAGAGCCATAAATGTTCTGCACAAAATCACCAAGTGACTACTGCTAAACCTCTGCACACTGAGCTGTGATGATGCTCCTCCTATTTCTGCACTCCAACACCTACATGTAGTGGGGCAAAAATACTGCTCCTTGTCAGCTTGCACTACAGGAGCACCTTTCTGCTGTGGGCATAGGGCTGCTGCAAATTCATTCATCAGGCAAATTTATTATACCTATTCCCAGCTCTTTAGCAGTTTATTTTAATGTGTCTTTGCTAGATGTGCTGGTGACTGTGGAACGACCCTCAGCTGTTTTTCTATTTTTCTATTCACTTTTTCTACTTTTTTCCTCAGTCAGCCCTTATTATAGTAGCTTTGGTTCCTACTCTCAAACACAATAGGATTGATTATAAGATACAAATTCTGAAAACTCTTTTTATTTATTTTTTTTAACCTGCAGATGACACTTTTCCCAGTGAAAGTCTGACTGCTGATGACAAATTCCTTGCAAAAATTTCAAGAATCTAACCGCAATGTCTCTGGTCTCATATTCTATAAAAGTGGCAAAAAACAATTTCATGAGAACACGGTGTTCCTAATTTCCCTCTAGTGCTGCCATAGCACTCCTGAATTTTTAAAGTTATTCTAAGAGTTTCTTCTCAGAAGTACAGACTCACTACAAGACCCTCAGAACTTAAGAAGGTTTTTTTTGTTCTATATTTCATTTGAATATGCAAAGCAGATGCAGATGTCTGCTTGCATTTTTCAACCATCTGCTTTAATAACTAGCTACAGGATGGACTCTACACTGACCTTGTTTTCCAGTCTCCGAGTATATGGATAAAGCTGTTTAAAACATTACTTAAATTCAATGACTGGCTTGCAAAAACACAAGCCTGGAGTCTGAAGGCACACTATTAGTTTCACACATTGTCTGCTGAGAGGGAATGTCTCCTTCTTCACACTAACATACCCGACAACAAGTAAACAGCAACATCAAAGTTTATAAAGTCTTTATTTCTTTATTCACCAAGTTGTCTTTTGTTTTAAGACACACTTTTCTGAAGATAACCTAAGAATCACTTGAAGATTACTTGCCGGCTAATGCAAGGTATATCTTTAAAGAAAAGCTTTCCTGTGTGCCAGTGTTGCTAAACCCTGTAATTTTTTATCACACTCTTATATAATGTTGGGTATTTTCTTCAATGCTCTGGCATCTGAAACCGATACTAAATTAATTTTTCAGAAATAAGAGGATTCTTTGGTCCCTCAGGAACATGTTGCAAGCTTCCCTATTTCATCACTTGAATTTCTGATCAGGAAAGCTTGGTAACACTCTGTCTCTTCACATTTCCAGAGCCTCCAGGAAAAAAACACTCCTATGAAAGTTATGAAAGACTTTGTGACATATTTTATCACCACTCATCAGAAACCCAGGTTAAGGAATTCAAACCATGGATAGAAATGAGCTTTCCAAGCACCACCTCTTACAGACGGAAGTGGGCTTGTTCTGGCCCGTGGCAGAGCCCAGTGCAACCCAGCAGAGCCCAGCAAGGGGCGGAGCAGGTTGGGATGGCAGCAACAGAGGGGTTGATTCTACCCGATGCCATTGGTTCGTGGAGATCTTGCATCAACAGAAGTTGCAGGATCAATTTAGAGAAAAGACAGTTCCTGACTACTCTTGTAAGAAAACAGTACAGGTCTATGGCCCGCCCTGCCCTTCGAAAGCATCCTGCACCTTAAGTGCCATCAGGACTCCTTGAATATTCAGCAGTTCTGAAAGTCATGACACCTCCCTTAAGCCTCCACAAATGCAAATGAAGCAAAATCATATGAGCAAACCCCTGGAGAAAATAAAATTCTTTATTTGTAAGAGAAGAAAAATTATCAAATACATCCCAGGAATATATTCCCTTCAGCATTAACCTTTACTATTAAGCAAAATAATAAAACCTACAGTTCCCTAGTATTTCCATGAAGAATACAGAGCAAGCAATTAATAGTGAACCTCTTCACATCTCTATGTAGAAAAAAAACCATTTTTTGTGATTTGAAAAAACTGGGCAATATTTTTAGTGGTCAGCACCAAGCCAAGATCACTGAATGGCTCAGATTGAAAATAACTGTAGGCACAGTTCCTTCCCTGTGCGTCCAGTTTTCCCATGTACAGGTAGAAAATAGGTCCCAGATAATTAACTTGCTTTCCTCTTCTGCACAGTTGTGCAAAGAAAAATTATTTAACCACATTTCCATTTTACTTTACAAAGTTTAGATCAGTACTCATACGCACTGAATATTAATGAACTACCAAGAAATAGCATGTATGTACCAAGAAATAGTATGTAACATACACTCCCTTCAAAACCTTTCACAAATTTTAATGTCTTCAGATTTGCATAGTCTGAATGCTATTTATTTCTAACACCAATTTCCAAATTTGAAACTTTTTCACAGGGAAGACACAATGGCAAGCAGCATTTACTTCCATCGGGTCTCTGGGAATGCACCATCCACCTTGATGGTTGGGACACACTCAGCAACACTTACCAGGACAGACCAAAGGTTACAAACGTCTCAGGTGTTATTGGATTCTAGACCCGCAGCTCTTTAATTCTCCTGAAATTAGGATCATGAAGTTAACTGTGGGAAGCTAGAGTTATTACACTGTATGGAATGTCCACGGAAATTACTGTGTTACAACCTCAAATTTCCCTTTATTATAATTTCCTTGCCTGTTTCCAGCAAAGAGCCAGAGTAGTAACATCATATTGTTTTCAATCGATTTGCTACAGAATTCCACCAGCAAATCTTTACCTGAACAGCAGACAAATGCATGTCCCAGTCTCCATGTACTGTCAGAACATTGGAATGGGGATGCTGCTCATTATGACCAGTTCAACTACCCTGCTATCCCATCTTTAGCAACAATCATGAGCAAACTTCCAGAAAAGAGCCAAGAACAGAAGCATGACTAAATGCTTGTAGCATTTCACAAATTTAAACTGTCTTATGGCTTTGTGCCATTTTCTACATATTTTTGTGAATATACAAATTTAGTGCTCTAGCTACCTTGCCTCTGTTTACAGAGGCAGGAAAAGAGGGGAAGAAAGGAAAAATATGTAACAAATTCAAAATTCTAAACCTCAAAATGACCCAGTCTGAGCATTCTTTTAGGCACATTAATGCTATACTTCTGGTACTTCTATAAGTCACATGGCTAGGAGGCAAACAGCATGTTTCTCCTTGGAGGTATGGAAATCTCTGTCTCTGCATACTGTAGAGCACTGATGCTTTATAGGGAGTAGTGAGTGAGCAGATACAAATCACCTGGGGGTCCAGCCATCTGCCTCTCACCCTACCAGATCAGAGGATCTCAGCTTTAAACCTATTTCCTGCCTCAGCAAAAAAATGTGTTTTACCCTTGGCAAATGTACATCCAGGTGGAACACTCTTCATTTGCTGGGTAAAAAATCCACCTTCCTATCCCAGACTGGGCTGTTTATTTGGTGTTTTTCTCCTTGTAAGAAAATGCCATCTACCTAAAGCTGTTCAAAAAGGCTGAAACAGTAAAAAGTAATCTAGAAGAAAAATTAGGAAGTACATGTAAGGTGGTAAAAAGTGTGTAATAAATGCTATTTAACTTCGGACTGTCATTAATCATGGATGTTGCTGAGCACATGTGGGACACACAAAAACATTAAAAAAGGCCCTTCCCACATGACTTCTTTTTTTAAAAATTCTTCTGAACTGTAAGAGTGGTCTGGGTTAAGTTTTACTGTTTTCTTTTATCCCCCTTATTTTTTTTTAATTATATTGCATTATCTGGCTTAGAAGGAACAAAACAGTATTTCACAAACTTTATTTCAATGTTGATAAAACATAATACAAACTCAGCAATTGCTTACCATATCTTTTCCCTCAAGACCACCCTGAAATCCTAAACAAGTCAAAAGGGCCATACTGAGAATAAATATCAAAGACACTGCCAAATATGCCTTTATATTTAATTAGCAGACCAGCTCATTAGCAGAAGAGCTGTATAGGCGAGTTTGCCTGCAGCCCTTGCTGACATCAAGGACTGCAGAGAAGTAGGTTGCAGTCACACATGTGGAAAGCCAGCCCGCGCCAGCAGCAACAGCAGTACATGGCAGAGCTGGGGACAGTGATGTCTGTCCTCTAATGCAGGTGTATCTCTACAGCACACTCTGATGAGAAGTGAGATTTGGCATCTTTGGGGGGCACCCAAGCAATGGATTCACCAGCACAGAGCACAGCCAGCAGAGCACAATCCTGCTCCACCAGCTAGGAATATTTTCTGTGTGCAGGAGGAATAGGAGAAAACACAGTGCTTGTCTACAGTGTGTGGACACTGTCTTGTCCCACAGAGCACCACATGGCACATAAACCAACACAGTCACGAGTGGTAAACAAACACTACCACCAGAAAACATGCAATATGTGTGGGAGGGGATGACTGTCTGCACTTAGTCTACATGGCAAAAGGGAATAGCTCAACGAAGCCTCAGCAGCCTGCCTCTGGGTTAAACCGCCTGCCACTGAGCAGGGTTAGATTTTAGTACTTGCTCAGCACAATGCAGCTAATACTCACAAAGTGCTCCACGAACTGAAAAGACTATTTGTCTGAGCTAAAGGCAGTTCATTGCAGACTCTCCAAGAAGGAGTGTGTCCATGTTATTATTGCTGGGTTGTTGTCGAGGATATCTTAAAATAGTTAGGATAGCTTAAAACACCAACAAAATCTTCATTTACAATAATTTAAGGATTTCTTCAACCCTTTTCTATTGACAAAATAAAATTTGGGGGACTTATGTAGTCACAGCTGTTACTAATCAAATTTATTTAAGAGAGTAATGTGAAACAGCATGTTTGTGCAAGTTCATAATCACAGCAGAATTAAATCATTTTTACAGAGCATTTATTTGAAACGTTCTATACACAAACTTTGAATATGGCAGAGGATATTTCCCTTGCAGTTTAGGTTTGATTTCATTCCTGGAAACCACTATAAAAATCCTGCTCACTTGCGGTAGGGTTCTTTATTTATGTTCAGTTTTAGTTTTAAGACCTGTGACAAACACCAGATTGCTCACGTTCGTCACGACACAGGCAGAGTTGCTACACATCCTGCCCTGACTCCTGGTACTACCCTGCCAGCGTAACACACCACTCCTGGCTCACTCTGGAGCAGCTTGCTCAGCAGGTTTCCCCTCTGTAGGCATCCAGGTCTGGAGCTGGAAAAGGGGCTTTCAACTTCACATGGCTCCTGGCACATCTGCAGTTACAGCCACAGTGTCACAGTCACTTCTTAAAATTATTGATGCTTTGCATTGCATCGATGCTTGCATCGATGTTACTCTTCACACACTGCAAAAATCAGCCTTGCACTGGTTGTCTGTACAAAGACAAGTCCTGCTCATCTTGGCAAGAATTTTGGATCCAGCAGAGAACTGGAGGCCACCTGCTTCCAGAGCCACTAGCTTTCCCCTTCCCCTCCCCACCCACAAATCCTCTCTTAAAAATCATATTCTGCTAATTTTTTTTAAAAGTATACCAAAATCTAACTTTTAGAGCTTTTAATGCCTGTGTTCACCAGCCTTTTTCTTCTCCGATAAGTCCACCAACTATTTTCCTGAACAGTGCCAGGTGCAGGGATTTTTTACTTGTTCAGTGGAAACTGGCCAAAAGCCATGAACTTGTTCCAGGCAGCTGACCAGCCAGCTGCAACGGGTGATGCCAATGCCCTTTCCTCATGGCTGAAACATGTTAACTCACCACAGGCCTGGCAAGAAGATCACACAGCCCATTAGCAACTTCCCTTGAAACACACAAATTGTAAAGCCTCCTTCCATCTCCTTGCCCAAGCCTTAGTACAACTAAATTGCTTAGTGTCCTTGTTTTTAATGTCTCTTATTTTAATGCATTCCTATGTGTCAACCGTTTTTCCCCACAAAACAAAACACTTCGCCAAGCCAATCTCTCAAAATCCTTGGTAATGATGGAAACCTTCTTTACCAATAGCTTGTGAGAGAAGCTGGAGTCTTGTGAGATTCTGAGGGCAAGGAGAAACCTGGGGATGGAGAAAAATCACATCCAGACTTTTTTTCTCCCTCACATACCAAATTCTATGTGAAGGGTACAGAAATAAGGCAGAGAGACAAATGATGTCACTTCATCTCCCACGTGCCCTCGGTTTTTTCCACTCCAAGCTTCCTATACACTTAGTGATAGCTCATCAGAAAGGAATCATCACATGGCATAATGCTGTTTTGTAAGGCAGAGAGCCTTTTCACCCTGCCCTCCTCTCCTGTTTTGGCACTTCAGCTATCCCTCTGTACCAGTCTGACTACATACCTACACCTATTCCCTTAATCCATCTCTTTTGAGAAATCTTCCACCTCTCAGCCTTGACCTTACGGCTACTTTCCTTGCCTCCTATAACCATTTTTTCCTTAAAAGTTACTCAAACGTATCTGTGTTTGTCTCATCACTCATGGGGGAAGCTGGGAGCTAGCAAGAACATTATGGTATCACAGCTTTATCCACTCTTAGTTTCAAGGTTTTGGGGTTTCTTGTTGACTTAGTCTTCATGTTACTTTTTTCAAAGATACTATTTTCGAGAGATTATACATAATCAAAGCATTGATGTGACTCCATAAATTTAACTTCAACTTAATTCACTGGAAGCATCTGTCAGAAACAACTTTCTCATGATTAAAATACTTTGACTAAAGATTCAGTCAAAAAGAAAAAAAAAAGGTGGTCAAGTTAAAGTGATACCTCAACAACTGAGACCATCTTAGTGGTTTTATTGTGGAGAAAAAAAAACAAACCTGCAAATTATTCTTGCAAGCTCAAAATATGCTTGCAAGCTCACAGAGCAGGTGTTAACCTGACACATAAACTTTTACAAATATTATTAGAACTTCAAAGACACCACAAATATTCAAGTAGATAGATTCTCTATTACTTATTCTCCTCCAACATATCCTTAAGCAGGACAACACAGCTTGCCATCTTTTGCTTGCTGAGTTAAGGCTGGGAATATGCATTAGGTATGATGCATTCGGTTCAAGGAAAGGGCTTCATTTGAACTGATAAAAAGTGAGAATTTTTCCTGCAGTTATGGGAGAGATCTTGTTCTTACTTTTTCATTTAGACCTGTAGGTTCCATAAATAAGCTTCATCTTTTTCTATCTCACATCATAAGATAATGTTGCAATGAAGTCTTAAGCAGGGAATGATGGCAGTGAACTTAAGATGTCCTAGTATTTTCTAAGTCTACAATACGGCCAAAGACACTGACCCTGTTTCCCTCAGTTTCACCAGTTGATGTTGATAGAAGTACTCTGTATACTCTTGGAAGATCACAAGATGGGAGATGGGAGTTTCCATCATGAGTGTATAATAAAATTTTATGGACCATCCAACTTATTTCTTAAAAGGGAACCAGTCCAACTAGTTACTATGAGACACCTTGTCACTCAGTGACACTTGTGTTTCATTCTAGCTGGGTTCAGCACATAGTTGCAGAAAATACTTTTCCTTGTCTGAATCAGCAAGCCCTAAGTTGGAGCTGGCAGAGTGTTGCCTACAGAGCCAGGGCTACTGAGGCACTCTCAGAAGGATAACTTGTGCTACAACACATTCTTCATCAGTTGTGTTTATTGTCCCCAGAATCCAGCGCACTCTCCAACCTCCCTACTTTCCAGTGAATGTTGAGATGGTCTTGGGACAGATGGCTTGAGTCTACGGTTTGTTTTTTACTGAGAGGAACTGGCTTCTTCAGACCTGAAGTTATGAGCCTGCACAAAGTAGAGATCCCATCATTTAACAAGTGTGAGTGAAGAAATCAGGAAACATCTTTAGTTGCAGATAAATTTCCATGCATCACCAATGCATTTCCCATGCAACATCTTCATTATGTACTCAGGAAGGGAAAACTAGAGTATTTTATCATTCATTTGGCAAATCTGATTTATTTGTGTATGCATTTGAGTTGTATCTGTGAAATATCTCTAGACATTTTAGTGATGACACATTGAAACATGAAAAACTTGCTATTTTTTAAAATAAAGTGAGACCTGATCATATGAGACTGAAGAGCTACAAGTTTTCTTTGTGAACACATTGCCTTCCTTCTACGCACAGTGCCGGCTGCCTGACAGCAACTTTCTACTCAAGGCTCTGCCTAAAAACACCTGCAGGCTTGCAGATCTAGGATTTGAGGTATGGGTCGAGTGGTGAGCAAAGGTGTGAACTTGGATCAGAAGCAAGCATCTGTCCACAGAGCAACTGTGGGGCGCAAATACAAACATGCCACATTTTCAGAATGTTCTTCCCCAGATACAAATGCACACTACTCTGGCAAAATGGATCTGGTGAGGGACACAACACACACAGGTTTATAGCCACAAGAGGCGTAAAATCAACATGTGTGACCTCAGGCATCTTGATCAGCCAGCTGTGTGCTTCTGCTGATTTCTCAGCCTGTGTGGACCTGAAGAGATCAGCAGGACTGGGAGCAGGATTAGTCCAAAACCAAAACCATATCCATGTGTATTTTGTTTTGAAGTAAAAAACCAACCAACCAACCAACAAGACAACCAACCAAATAAACAAAACCCCAGAACATGCTAACCTCTGCGAGTAATTTTTGTTAAGACTTGAACACCTGGACTTGAGTCCTTAATATATAAGTAACTCTTGGATATCTAAATAAAAAAACCTTCCAAAATCCGCATTTTTATCCTCCCTGGATCCATAATGACTACTGTTAAGAAAATGAAGACGAAAAGATGTTATGTCTCAAGGAAGACACAAATGAAATTATTTGAAATAACCCCTGAGTTCACATGTGACTGACATGAGGTAAAATTTCCTATATAAATGCAGAATATTTCTCAAGGAGATAATAAAAATAATTAACTGGAAATTTGAAAGTTAGAATTACCTTTGATTTATGGATCACCCCATTTTTAGCTGATTTTTAAACAGCTTTTAAAATAATTACTTGAATTACAATTTTTTTTTCCTAAACCCTATAACAACACACAGCTGCTGCAGTCTATTTTTCTGCATCTTGCAAAAACTTCAGATAATTCTGGAAGCTCTTTAAACATGAGAGAGTATTTAAATACTCTTTTGAGCTACAGAAAATATACTTCATAGAACAAGGGGATGTGGTAGAATTATTGCCAGAAACTATTAAATGGCTTGCATCAATATCTATGTTTCTGTTTGAAGAGAAGGAAAAAAATGTTTAAAGGACATGGAACATTTTCTTCTCCCTCTCCCTCTCCCCTCATTTGCCTTAACTTAATCTGTGCTTTTAACCTCCCTTCCCTATGAGCATTAAACAATAAAGCTCTAATAGAAAAGAAGCTCGAGGTAGACCAAACGAATGTTAATCTGGGACACCGTTTTGCTAATAAGCACAGCAGTTGCTTTGCTCAGTGCAAATTGTATTATTCTGTGTTCAATTTGTTGCACTGGTGTAGTTTGACTGCCTTATCTATGCTGTAGGGCTGAGCAAAATGGCACACCCACTGAAACCAAACATGAATTTATTTTCTGTAAAAGCAGGGCTGAGACATGAAAGCTGTGAAAGAATCTTGTTAGCAATTCTCTGTGTAGGCAGCATGTTTCACTTTAATCATATGCATTACAGCTTCTACCCATCGCTTCAAATTCACTCCTAGAGCTTTTCTGCACATCAGTTTGGCTAACCCACTTTCTGATGTTCCTGCCTCTGTATAAGAAAGCTGAAAACTATTCTGCTTTTTACGCTGCCAGCGAAACAGCAAGACTACACACACGCACACACACGCAGAGGTAAACGGAGCGCCTTTTAAAAACAGAAGCATGGCTCCTGCCCATCACTCCCCAGTGCTGCTCTGCGTTTTCCGCCGCTCTCGTTGTCCCCCGGCCGCCTGCACGGAGCTATTGAGACACAAGAGGGCAGGCGACAGGCGAGGGAAAGCGCCAAAAGGCAGCGCCGAGCAGCCCCTCGGCGAACTTCGAGAATTAGACAAGCACTCATCACATTCAGCCTAACAATGGATGTGACAGAGATCTTATTCTTCTGCTCCTCCAGCCATTACACTGTTACAGCTGTAGCCCTGCATTAAAAACTGTATCAAAAAGCCTAAGTGCATTTTCTGTTGAAACCTATAGCAATTTATAAGGCCGCTCTGTTACAGGAAGAAAAGTTACTTTGCCTCCTTCCGAGATTTGACATGCAGTCTAATGAATATGCGACAGATTCTCTCTCAGTGTATTCCACCCGTTGGAATATTTAAGGCTCTCTCCACCATATATGTATTTCGGTAAATGTGTTGTGTTCATTCTTACACAACCCTGCTATTTAAATGTGGGTTGTTGTTAGAGCAGGCTGTCATACCACGACTGTCTAGAAGTAGGCAGTGCAGCAGCGAAGTAGCACACCAGCCCCCCTACTAACACGTTCTCTGCTGGCTTACTGTTGAAAAATTTCCAGTACTTTAATCTTTGACGCTAAAATACAGATTCAATTTATAGATCCATTGCAGTCCTGTGCTTTCTTGATTGTTTTGATATTTTTATTTATTATTATTATTATTATTATTATTATTATTATTATTGGGATTTTGAGCTTGTAATTTATATTTCTAAAAAAACCAACAACAAAAAACCAACAACTAAACCAAAACAAACAAAAAAAACCCAGCAATTAATAACTCCCAATGAAGTCAGCAAGACTTGTGTCACCAACATGAACAAGAGGTTAGCTCTTCTAGACAAACTCCATGCCTAGCAAAATAAACAGAGATGCAATCTGAAGCAAAACTGCCCTCATTTTTCTGTTTGATGCTAACAGATCAAAAGTTAGATCCTGCTAACCTGTGTTTTCCTGTCTTCACCCAGCTCCTCTTAATTTATACACATAAGCAATGTAATTGGTTCTGATGACATGATTATATAAACAAAGGACACTCATTTGAGCAGACAGTTGGACATTTGGAGCCTGGTGCAAAGGAGGAGGTGAGGAGTATCCTTCTAAAAACACAGTGATTAAGAATCTGTGTAGATGTTCCAGGTGTTGAAAAGTTCTTTAAGTTCTCTGACCATGACAACAATGAATTCTTGTACCTACTTCAATCTAAAAGAGATTACTGACCTGTTACGGGAAAAAAAAAGTCTAATGAACTGATTTGGTATTGAAAGTAATTCAGTGAAAGTGTACTTACAGACCACTTCAGACATCAGCAGGCATTATATAGCCTACATTTTCCACTCCTTTACAGAATATCACCAGCATTTAGCCATACCAACTAATGTTATCAGGAAGGGCCTGGCTGAATTGCCTTCCTCATATAAACACTTGACTTGGTGTCAAGTTTCTTTGTTGTGTCAAGTATTTCTTTGGTTTTCTGGGGGTTTTTTTTGGTAAATGATATTATTATTTCAGTTACACAAGAGAGATTATGATAAATATGAACACAAACAAAACCAAATAGTCAAAAATGTAAAAGGCACATTGAAAAGGAATTAAAATTTACATCTCAGAGAACTTAGTCTATTCCACAAGTTGCCTTATATACTCTTAATAACATTTTGACAAATCAAAACTGCATTTTTCTCACGATCGTCCAGTCACCAGCCTTCATCTCACACCTTCAGGCCATTAGCTCAACATCAGCTAAATGCCTTTTGGATTATTTGTGTTGTTGAACGAGAACAGGATCTCTTTTTTGGTTGATTTGTTTTTGTTTTGTTTTGTTTTGTTTTTTATCTTGGGAAAGGAAGTGTTTTGGTAGCAAGTCTACGTCTTATGCATAGAACAAGATAAAGCAAAAAAGGCGACACCAACCTGAAATACACGCATCTTGCGATAGGATTAATCAGTTTCTGAACCCAATGAACTTCCCTACAACAGAATTAAGAGGAAACACCTTGCAGATAATAAAGTGTAGTAGCTCATGCAAAAATCTTTCCTCTTCCCAGGGCAGTTCTTTAAGGATTTGGTTCTCAATTTCTTTTTAAAGAAAAACAAATTCCTATTCAAAATCAAGAATAATTTTACTGGGTGGAAAAAAAAAAGCATTCTAAAGATTCTAAAGTATCACTAATTTAAAGCTTGTCTTCTTATTTCTTCGTAAAACATAACTCTCCACTTAAATTTCTTCCCAAAAACAAACAGAAAACCCCCAACCAAACCCCAAACCAACAATTCTGAACAACGTACTTTCAGAAAACAAGTTCTACTGCAGAGACATAGTATATATAAGAAATGTTACATAATCATCTTCATATAATATAGAAAATTTTAAAAAATCAATTTAACTGTAATCATTTTTGAACTAACACAGTTTGGATCAGTAAGTCGTAATTGCAAAAGCTGTACATTTGTACATTTTTTAATGGGCACAAATTATTCAGAAGTGGAATGTGTTGAATGTCATTAGAAGTTTATACACAGAGTACCAAGTTCTGTTAATACAGAAAATTTGATTTTAAAGCACAATGCCCTCCTTTCATTAGAGAGCTCTGATAAAAAGCTGGTAATATAAAGACTATGACCTGAAGTTCAAGATTGCAGTTGAACAGCCTCTAATCCTCTCTATATAATAAAAAAGGCATTTTTGACTCAAATACAAGGCTGCTTTTAGCCATGCTTATGGCGTGAAGTACCACTGAAGAAAGATAATCCTGCAGGACTCAGCCTCCACTCTGCCATCAGACAACAGGCACCAGGCTGAGCCCTGCGTGCAGAGGTTCTGTCTGAAAAGGCGTGTCATCTCATCCTTTTCCTCACCGTGGTGTTTTGGGACAGTATTCCCACACACACCCAGGCATGCAGGCCAGGGCTCCAGCTGCCCTCCAATCATTCCTCCCTATCCACCCACTCCAAAAGGTCAGTGGGATGGGTGTGCTCTGCCTACACCCGCTGACCAGCTGCAGGCACCGGGGGAGCTCTGAGACTGAACAGAACACAGTCCTCCTCTCCTCTGTTTGTTCATAAGCACACAGCCCAAGACCAGCATCAACCTTCCAGGAATGCTCAGGCAGTAAGGTGCTATTGAGCATATATGAGATTTGCAAAGCAAATGCTGTGACACCGCTTAGAAGACACAAATATAACAATTACTTTCACAGAAATTATAATTTTCTTTTATTGATAAGATCAGAATATTTGATGCTAAAATTCAGCTGTTTGGGGATGCAGAAGAACCTTTACTATTAACTATGAGTAAAGTGAAAGAAAAATATTCCCAGGGAAGCGGCCGGGTCACCCACATAAGTATTTAAAAGATACACAGAGGTATATAGAAGGTGTGTAGATGTAGGCTTTAGGTACAAGGATTAGTGGTAGACTCAGCAGTGTTAGATTAAGGGCTGGACTCCAAGATCTTCAAGGACCTTTCCAACCTAAATAATTCTGTCATTTTATACTGAACTCTAAATGGTGAAAGGGCTTGTTGATGGGTGCCAAGTAGAAATACAGTTTTACCCTACAATAGGAACCAGACTGGCTCTTTATACTGAATATTGATTTATCACTCACTTCTGTTTCTTGGAGGCAAAAAATAAATAGCAAGCAAAAAAATCCCCCCACCAGTGTTAAAGAAGGTGCAAATGTTCCTTACAGAACTGCTTAAATTAATTTCTACACACGGGGACCCTATACTAACCTAAAACTAAATGGAATATAAAAAATTCTGATGAAAGAAAAGCATAGCGGAATTTGTACATCTATAGCTTTTCACCCAAGATATTTTCTCACTGTTTTAATTTTCTTACTCAATCACTACCTCCCTTCTAAAGGGAAATACAAAGTTATGGAGGCATATTATTCTGCCTAAAAGAGACATGCACGTGCTGAGCTTACCAGGAAAAAGACTGGGATTAATTTTATGCCAAATATGTGTGTACTTCAGAAGATTATAACCAGAAAATTCCATATTATGTGAAAGTATAAAATTAAAAATACAGATTTTGTGCGTATCAACCAAAAAATGAAATTTTAAAATTCATGTCAAATTTTTGGACTTCATTTGTTCAATTCGTAGGGCTCCTGAGGATTACATATAGTAGGCACATGTTCTTAATCTGCTTGTTGATCTAACTTCAAAAATGTACAAGATTGAGTAGTAAAGTCCCAAACTGAAGCTTTAAAACTAATCTTTGAGTGCAAACAAACCATATGAAAGCAGAAAAGTGGCTATTTTCCAGATTAATTCCAATTATACCGAATTCTTTAGTCTCAACTGTACGTACTTTTAACAATATGTTTTCATTTGAATACTCAAGACTGACTTTTTTTTTGTTGAAAACAGAAGATACTTAGCAAGTTTCTCTGTGTTCATTAGAACTGGAGGGATGTCACATAATTCTGGAGACACTGTAAAATGCAGAAGAATTGAGATTTAAATATGTGGTCAAACATATAGCTTACTATTGATTATACAGAAGTGATGAAGATTTTTTTCTCAATGGAAAAGAAAAAGGAAACCATTATTTGCTTACTGAAATATGGTTTTGCATCATTTTATATTATGCGTGACAGACAAATCAATTCATAGTGAGCACTACATTGACAAGTCAGTCTTTCAGCTACTTTCCTGTTAGACTACTTACTACTTTACCTTTTCTCTCATTAATCAAAAAGCTACTTCTGACATCTCACATGTTTTAATGCTGAGTTTATGAACAAATATTGAAACCTCATTGAAAAAATACTGCCAGCACAGCACTGAAAGAGCTTTAGTTCTGTCTGAAAAATGTTAATTTCCTCTTTTCTACTGGTAATTCAAGCTTCTCTGCAGCTAACAAAAAGGTTCTTATTGTCTTAGTAAATTTAAGATAGAAATAAACAGTAACTCAGTCTCAAACATGATATCATACTGTATGTAGGTAGGTTGAAAGGCAATGTTAAACAAATTACCTGGATTGCTCAGGAAACCCTAAATGCTCTAATTTACCCAACCATTTATCTGAAAAAACTAATGAAAAGCTTTTTTTGTTCTTGCAATGGAAGCGTGCAATTTTACCAGCAAGACAAACCAAAAAGCACATCTTGGGAGTAAATATCAGCTGGACATTCACATAACAAGGTCCAGAGAGACATATCCAGAAGTTTCCACTTTTAATCAAACTCTGAATAATGTTGGATGCTGTTCTCTGATCCTTCAGAGCTCTTCTAACTGCCAAAATAACTGCAAGGCTTGCAAGTCCGAATGTATCATAAGCCTTTCCCAAGGCACCCCAACACTATCTGAGGCATTGAAACTATGGCAACCGAATAAGAAAGCAGCTTCCATGATTAATAGATGAAGATCCCAGCGACAGTGCCTTGCTAGACCATAATTCAGGAATGCAGGAGGAATTAGCAGAGAATCCATCTCAATCTACCAAGAAAAAGTAGGTTTTGAAAGGCATCAACAAAACCACATTTTTTTCCTGCCGATAAAAAAAGAAAAACCCACAAAAAAACCTAGACAAAAAAACCTCAATGGAACCATAAACTGTTCAAAATCTCATTAACATTTCAATGAACGGATGCCTCAAGAGCAAGTAATGGATAAATGTTCATGAACAATGGTTTATGAAGGAAGCAACATAAGAAATTTGCTATTCAAGTATAAAAGCCATATGAAGAATACTCAATATATAGAACATCAGAGTGAAGCTGAGTAGCCATAGTTAAGAGAGTAGAAATAATGTTTGCTGCAGTCAAGAATATAGCTGGATAGTTTTTCCCATTGTGTTAGGAATTGCTATGGGAGAGTATTTTTTCCCTCTGCTGAACTGGAACGTCTGGCCATATATATTATATATGCCACACATTTTTGTTATTAGAAGGTCCCTGAGTCTATCAGGGTCATTGTAAAATCAATAACAGTAACACCTTCTCTTTTCTAGCACATAATGAAACTTCTGCTATTATCACAGTAAAAGTACTAGTAGAGTAGTCTTCATCCAACTAGATGCTCTTAGACTGAGGTGAAAGGGCATAACAAAAATATTGTTTATTTCTTTCAACTTTTATAAGCATTAAGTTTTTACTAAAGGCAACTGGTTACAGAGATCATAAAAACAGAGGAATGCTTTTTTTTTTTTTTGCCTGCTGCATGGAAAGGGATGCATGCTGCAGTCAAGGCATGGCTCTGCCTGGAAAGGGTGAGGAAGATGATGCCAATGGCTTCCCATCCTGAGGACAGGGCCCATGCTGCCCTGTCACAGAGGTGCAGCAATGCTGTACACCTGCTGCTGGAAACTCTTGAACCTCAGAACTGAAGGCATATTGCAGAAGTGTATGGCTGTAAGAAGTTCCTCAGTAGCTGTTTTGTAGTAGCTAAAAAAAAAAACAACCAACAAACCAAACCAAAAACCTGCTACAGACAAAAAATTGCACAGAGCAGTCCACGATACATGAATTTCAAGTGTGTTATATAAATACTTTACATAGAAGTGCCTATTATTAACAATATTTTTAAAGGAAAGGCCACCACTGAATGTAGTGAATTACTGTATGTCTTCACTCTAGAGATACAACAACTGGCAGTTCTCTTAATAGCTGGTTTATCTACTTTATTTTACATCTCTATTTCAGTCACTAAAGAAACACTCTGGGACTTGAGGAAAAATTTCTTTCTCACAAAAATAACTCTGTATTCACATCGAGCATATTATGCTCCTCCTTTGGGCTGATAAATAGCTACAGTTTTATACTAGGAAAGACTTCATGAGATTTTGCAGTAAATTACAGGAAAATTCATCCAGGATTTTTCTTTTCTTCTTCTTCCTTTTCAGAAGGGAAGGTGGTTTTTTGGTGCTTTTCTTTTTAAGTGAATTTTACTTTTTTTAATTAACCTATAGCCAGAATCAAACTTTAGATTTCAGACGGCATAAACCTGGTAGCCTCATTTATGTTCATCTGGTGCATGAAAGCTGAGAACATGACTATTTTGTAGGGGGAAGCATAGATCTCTTATCCCCTTCCCTATTTCCACAGCTAGCAGCCTTTATAAGAAATTACAAAAACTGTGAATGTTTCCATGTGTGCCTATCTTTCAAAGAACTCCTCCTAAGACTTCCAGAATACTCTAATTTTGTACTTCTTTTCTATTTTTTTCTCTCCCTCTCTTCCCATATCACATTTAGTTTTGAATCCTCTCACATCTTCTGGAGGCTAAAACAAAATAGGCAAACGATAAGCTTGGGAACTCCACAAGACACATAGGAGCTGCAATACCTAAATTTATAACACAGTAGGTGGCACTCTTCCCTTTAAAACCTAAAGCTGTGCCTTGGGCATGTGCTGCCATATTGACATGTTGCAACCAAGACCCAAAACCAAAGCATCCCTCACCATGGATAATTAGAGATCTCTTAAGACTGCAGAAACAGAAACACTCAGTTATTTCCATGGCCATGGGTAACGCAGCACATAAAATAAGGACACACAAACTCCGCACTGCCAGGTTTGTGCTTAAGCTGGAGTAGTCCACTTTTACCTTCAAAGATTCTATGTGCATCTAAGCCATTCCTTACTCAGGGAACTGGTGCACCAGGCCAAAAATAAAAATATTCCTTTAGAGATCTTTCAGGCTCAGGTCTGGGCTTTCCCCCAGCTGCTTACTTCTGTATTAGAACAGTGTTCATGGTTTCTTTATACTGTTGGTCAGCAGTCAAGACTCTGTGCTACTGACTTTATCTTACTGCCAAAATGTCTAGCCCACCTAAAAATAATCCTGATACACAGAATTTATGAGCATAAACTGCTCAAATGCTCACCACTAAAAAGCATTGCTTATCACTCTTATATTTTTCTGTTGCCCCGTCAAACAAAGCTTGTCACAATTTGCTGGACATGACTTGCTCCACGACACACAGATCTAGGTTTGACTTAACATTAAGAATCAGTCCAGACCAAATGTATCACAGGACAGCTTCATGTCCTTAGCAAGTACTGGTTCCCAGCAAAGAACAGTATTTTCAGATTGGGGCTTAAACACAAAAAATGGTCCACGTTTAAGTAATATTTCAGCAACCACATTTACTCTCAGAAAATTACTCCAGCAGACAAGGCTTTCCTGGGTCAGCAAAGCTTACTTGGGTGAATGAGACTGCAAAAGGTGAAGGCAAAAGATTTACTTAATCAATAAATGAATAGTAGGAGGTCAAATACTTCAGCATCTGCATCAAATTAGGATAGCATAAACTTCTGGTTTAGCACAGTTCAACTTCTCTAGCATATGCCTCATCTATTATAATTTCAGTGCTGTTTTCCAGAATTTACTGGCTTATTTGTTTTCAGCACTCTGCTATAGCATATGGGAATCAGGTACTATGCACAAAACATTTATTTCAGTAGTATAACAATGTGTCCTTGCAAACAAGCTGGATTCGAGACATGTATTAGCCCAGGTCAATTTAATCCTAAAACATTTTATGTCTCCCCTGCTGTAAACCATGTGAGCTCCTTTCATATGTATTTGTGTATGGGTCTTCAAAACAAGATGACAAATTTCTCCTTCCTTTCACAAAACATGCACAAGCAAGTTCACAATCACCTACTTCCTTTCTAATGCAAACAATTCTAGTCTGGATTTCTCACAGGTCGTTAACTCGATCTCTGCCCTTTCCTTTTTCTCTCTCTTTTTTTTTTTTTAATTCCTTTCTAAAATTTAATGAGGGCAGCTCCTCATTCTTGGACTGGTCCACCTCCTTCTTCAGTCTTAAACACCGATAACTGCAATCTTCTCTTTGCAAACATAAAGAGGGGACTATGGCTAACACCGACTTTCATCTGCAAGCAGCTAGAAATGTTAACTAGCCATCTTCCCCATAGACATCCGTGCCCAATTAGTTTTTGGTTCAAGTAGTAGGAGTTCAGTTGATAAGGTTGGTTTGCCATTAAATAAGAATGTACAGTTTTCAAGACTAATTGAGAACACACAGAACATCTGTGACTTCCTAGTTTGCAGTCCCTGAAAGCATTCATCCCCGCTTTAAGTGTTTGGTGCCTAGTACATGAAGAGTAAATGTTGCAAATATAAATTACACTATTACTTACTATTTCAAATTTTGTTTAGCATTTAGGCAGAAATCTCATCTGGATGTGCTGGTCCTGAACTAGGCTTCCATGAATGCCAGAGATTTTCTCCAGTGAAGAGTGGTGGAGAACGGAAATCAACTTTTTAATGCATATGATATTATTTGGCTTTAAAGAGATTTAGCTCTCTGTCTTGTAACTTATGAGAAGCTACCATATTAAAACCAGGCTCCTATTAGATAAAAGGATACCGTAGACAGTAAAACACCTTGACAATTGTACTTCTTTAACATTGACAAACCTTTCTGATCCTACTGAATCACACACTTGCTTTAAATCACGATCAAGGCAATTCCATGAAGAAATAGATTTGCTGGAGCAGACCTGAATTTTTTCACAATACACTAGAACAGTCTTCTTAAAAAAAAAAATTTTTAAAAAGGGCTAACCACAGCAAGATAATTTTGTGTCTCTAATCTAAAAAAAAAGGCAAAGAAAAGGCAAAACCCGGAACATGAAAACAGCTGCATAAACCTTACCATAAGAGAAATCTACAAAATCTCAATGAATTTTGATAATTGATTTTTGAATCAAAAGAGCCTGATCGCGCTAGACTTTGTCATACTGATATCAAAGGATTTAATCACAAAGTAAAGATTACTTGGTTTACTGGATGACACTTACATGAATGCACACCAAAACCAGTCACTGAATTAATTACTGCAAAATGGGGAAAATCACAGCTTTAACTACTATCTTTGAGGTCAAGTTAGTAATTATATCGTTGCTGGATGATACAAAACAAGTTAGCAGAATCTATGTCAAATAATAACTTCGTGGAGCCCTGTGACAGAAAATGGTTGTGGACACTTAGCACTTCGTTATTTACGACGCCGGCATCCTGTGTGTGTGCCTTTACAAAATGAAGCATTCACCTTGCGTGAAGCGCCAGGAATTAGTATATTTTACAGTTTATCACAGAGCTAACTAAAACCTTTATTTTTTGCTGTTCTATTAGCGAAATAATTTTCTGCAGCAGCTAAGCATCCGTGCTGCAAAGAATCTGGCAGAAACGTGCATGTTTACAAACTTCAAAAGCAGCAATTAGCTTGGGAGAGGAACAGGAGAACAAATTATCCCCCAAGCAAGCGGCCAAGGCTAGAAAAAGACAGACATATTTGCCTAAGGGAAACCCAGCAGTTACTGCCTTGCGACTCACCCTGGGATGAGCCAGGCAGGACAGAGGCGGTGGCGACGGGCAGAAGGGCATCTCCACTGCAACTGACCAGACTGCAGCCTCAACCCGAGCCCCGCTTCCCTCATCAGCCCTCTACCCGCACGCTGTCTGGTCCACCCCCGGGAACGCCTCCCTTGGATGGCCAGGCAGTCAGGCACGAAGAAAGGGGCGGTGGGACGGCCAAGCCCTAGCAAGAAGCAGGTACTTTGTTCACGCGTGATGGAGACCCAAACTTCTCACTTGCCCTCCCTGGCGGCCGAGCGAGGGGCTGTGCTGACCCTCGGCCGCCCCAGGAGCTGCCCGAGCCCTGCCACCCTCCCCGTGCCTCGGCACCGTGTCGCCAGCGCACCTCAGACGGAGGCACAGCCTCCTAACGCACCCTGCCGTCAGCTGGGAGCCCTCCCTTGCCCGTGCAGATAAGGGGACAGGGTGTGTGCTTGCAGGGTGAAATCCCTGCCCTGCTCAGTATCCCTTCCGCTCAGCATCATCTTATTCCCTGCTCAGCATCCTTTCCTCACCTCAGCATCATGCTGTCCCCTCTTCGGCATCCCTCCCCATCTCAGCAACCGCGGCATGAAGGAGTCCGGCTCCCTGTCCCCGCCCGGCGTCCCGGCGCCCCGCCGCTGGCCCCAGCGGTCCGCGGCGGCGTGGGGCGTTTGCGGGACGCCGCCTCGCCGGCCCGCAGCCCTTCCTGGAGGGCTCTGTTACTCGCCATTAAAAAAACTTTCTCTTTTCCGCCGTTTCTCCCGTTTGGCCCGGAACCCGAGGGCGGAGAGGGGCTGAAGGATAGACAGGGCGAGTGCTGGGCGGACGCACAAGAGTTGCGCCGCCTCACACGGCTTCCCTCCTGCCGGACGGCCACGGAGGGGTCTGGCCTTCCCCAGCCCGTCTGCCTGCGCTCCCCAGCCAAGGAGAAGGGGCTCGGCAGAGTCACCGGCCCGCAGGGGAAGAGGCTTGAGGGTCCCGGCAGAAAGGGGCGGGGAGCATCCCTACCCCAGAGCCACCCTTCGCAGGGCTGAGGGAGGCAGCCGGCAGCTCACCTTCGCCGGGGCCACGGCGGAGGAGAAGGCGGCCACTGTCCATGGGGAGCGGACGGGGAGGTGTGTCCGCGGCCCCAGCCCACGATTGCGAACAAAGCCCGCGGCTGCGCCTAGGGCTGCTCCACGGAAGAAGTTGCCTCGATTCCCGGCCACTTCCACCAAAAAAGCAGCGCCAGCCACGGGAAAAAAAACCCCAATAAATAAATACATTGGCCGCAACCCAACCACACCGCAGGACGAGCAGAGACGGTCGTGTTACGCCTCTACACGGAGCGCCCACATAGTTCTTGTAACAAAGACCCCACCACCCAACCCCACACGATGCCCAGAGGCCCCGGGGTACGCTCCCGGCAGCCTCGACCGAGGCCCCGGCGGCGGCGTCCCGCGGCCGGCCAGCCCGGGCGCGACCCCCCGCCAGGAAGCGGTCGGGGATGGGATGNCGACCCCCCGCCAGTAAGCGTTCGGGGATGGGATGCGAGAAGCCCCAGCACGGGGAATGCAAGCCGTGCCAAAGGCTAGGGGAAGCAGGATAACGTGTTAGAGAACTGGGGGAAGGTGGTAGGGGGTAAAGAAAAAGAGAGGGGCAAATAAAAAAGGGAAAAGAAAGATGAAGCTACGAGATGCCGGGAAAGTGACAACAGCAAGCGCAGCGTGTGCACTTGCGGGCGGCTCTCCTCCTCCCTAGGCGCTGCAAACGATGTCGAGACAGAAGGCAGCAGCCCGTCTCAAACCACACACCACCCTCGCTCCTGCCGAGCTATATGGGAGCCTTCCCTTCCGAGCAATTCCAAAACATAAGGTAGGGGTACGGACAGGGGGGTACTGTACCTTTTCGGTGCATGTATCTGAGCAGCTAGAGGACAGCTAGCTGATGTAGTGTCCCATTTAGTAATCCATTTTAGGGGATCTCTCTGGGAAACTGGAGCCACTCTCTCCTTTGCAATCCTTTGTCATTACTACATGTGTGCTTCCCGGGGGATGGTATATTTAATATTTCTACTTTCTGAATTGCAAACGCAATTTGTTCATTTCCAGTGACAGGCGAAGAGGGGACTGTTCAGAGAGAATAA
>VWYI01019310.1:0-11696 GCA_013399455.1 Anthoscopus minutus
TCCATCCATCATCCATCCATCCATCCATGTATCCCTTCAGGAAGGCTCCTGCCACCATCCCACAGGAGGAGGTCCTTGGCTGCCTGCACCACCAGGCACTGTGTTCCCATCCTGGGAGGAGGATTTGATCCCACAGACCTTCCTTCTCCTCCTGGAAGCTGAATATTAGAATTCCTCCTAGCTGCATGTATAATTCACTACATTAATCTTCCTCCTTCCACAAAGCCCCTCTGTATTGATCCAACAAAGACAATTATATATTATGGGGGGAGAGGGAGAAAGAGCTGAAATATTTGAGATTGGCCCTTCTGGGGGATTTATTACGTGTCTGAACTACAGTGTCTGCCCATTTTTTATTCTAAGCCTCTGTGACAGGGGTCATGTCATCCTCCATGCACTGTACAGAGCTGTGCACGGCGATGGGGCTCTATTAAATGCTCAGGATGATTAATCACACCCTACAAACTCACTTCTGCTGTGTTTGGAGGCGTGCACACATGTGTGCATCAGCAAACTCCAGCTGCAGGTACTGCTTGTGCCTGCCCAAGGCCCCTGCAGGGTCCTGAGCAGCGTGGCCTGGCTTTGGGAGCTCCTTGGTGTGTGCAGAACATTCATCTGGAGAACTTCCTGAGCTGCATTTGTTCTGGGTCTCTGTTTTTCCCAGCCCTGTCATTTCCCAGTGGTTTCCTGAGCAGGATGCTCAGTCCTGGGGCATGTCCCAAAGGTGATGCAGAGTCTGGGGGGATTTTTCTCGAGATTCCCTGCATGGGAGCCCATCACCCTCTGCCTCTGGGCATGGAGATCCAGGCTGTGAGGATGCAGGGGGGATGCCCTTTAGGAGAGGGATTATCTTCCCTCTCCATGCACACCCCAAAGCCAGGAGGTAAAGCAGACGAGCTGAGAACCTCGTGAGTAAGGGAATGAGAAAATAATGAATGAGCAGGATGGGCTGTTTGTAAAAGTGTGTGAGATTAATGAGCAAGGGCTTCTCCATAACACAGAAGGCATGAAATCAATCCCGAGCTCCAAGAATAATGAGGGAATCAATAGGATTACGAGGTTAAGGCCTGAGTAAACCTGAATGACAGCTGCAAAATAAATTTTATTTGGAGGACGTGGCTAGGGTTAAATGAAATGTAATAAATAATGTAAAGCATTTAAGGGGTGGGGAAATGCTCCAGAGATGTAAGGAAGAACAGAAGGCCCTACAGTGGCTAAATCTGCCCAGTTTATACCCACAGCCTGTTTTTACAGGTGAGTGATGAGTGTGACACACCCTGCAGGGCCATGCCCTGTCCCCTCATTGTCCAGGAAGGGGCAGGAGCAGAGGGGTGGCACTGGTGCCACCAGGGCCTGGGGCTGCAGCAGTGGCACTGAGGCAGAGATCAGGGATGTGAATGTGTGAGCTGCAGTCTGGGATGCATTCAGTGCTGGCCTGGTGTGAGCTGCAGGTTTGTGCATCCCTTTCCCCCTGCATTTCTCTCCTGGTGTCCAGCTGTAAAAAGCCAACACTGCCTCCATGCCATTCCCCCACAGGGCTCACTCACACCTACCCCATGCACAGATCCTCTGCCGTGGTCACTGTGGGGACAGGGATCTTTCTGCATGCAAGAGCCTGAAGTTTTTCCACTTTTTCCTCCATGGTGGGAATGTCTTCTCCTGCTCTGTGCTCTAGCAGGCACGTGGTGTCCTGCTGACCTCGGCTTTGGGGATAAATCTGTGCTGTGCTGTGATTTCAGGTGCTCACCACCTTCTCCTGGTGGATGCTTTGGAGTGTGAAGCTTTTTGGAGGTTGGTACCCAGTCTCCCTGAGAGCTCAGACACTTCCAGTGCCTCAGGGAGGGTTGAGCTGCTCTGAAAAGCCGGCCACGGGGGTGGGTGCCAAACCAGCGTCGAGTTGTAAATGGCTGCCCCGACTTCTCCAGCACAATTAACTCCTGCTCCTGATCCTCCCTGCTAGGAGATTTGGAGTTGCTGGGATGTGGTCAGTGCTTTAGAGGCAGAACCCAGCCCAGAGAGGCGTCAGCTGCTTCTGCCCCCGAGGAAACACATACCCCTCTGCGGGAGGAGCCGCTCCGAGTGCGGATGGGACAGCAGAGATTTTGCTCTTGAATCACCACGTAAAAACCCTTCTGCTTCCTTCTGGGCTTGATTCCCCCAGGACGCTTTTCCAGCAGGTTGCCCCGAGCCCCAGGGCTTATTCTCGCCGTCGGATCGTGCGTGTGCGGCTCAGCCCTGCTCGTCACGGCTGCTCCGTGGGTTTTTCCAGTCGGGAAATGATTAAGGGAATGACTAATGGAGCTGTCCTGCCTGCGTAATGCGCGCTGACAACAGACAGCCTTAGGGAAGGCGAGCACAAAGAGAGGGAAATCGCCTCAATTTGTCCCCTGGCCAGTGGATGGGCTTTCCCTGTGGAACATCCCTGCCGTGCTTGGGGAGCTCGACTTGCCTCCTGCCACCCCTCCTGGAGCTCTGCGTGTCCCAGGACAGCCGGGTCACTCTGTGGGATGTGCCCTGTGCAGGGGTGTCCCGCTGTGTGTTGATGTCACCGCCGGTGCCACCAGCCCCGGCTGTCGGGAGCTCACCCCACTGCCCTGAGGACACTCCTGCACGCACAGGCCCCAGCTGCCCACACATCCCTGCGTGTCCTGCGCTGTCCTGCAGCCCCACCTGCCTCCCACATGAGACCTTTCCTCAGCAGGATGCAGAAAAATGCCTTCAAGTTGCGTTCTAACAGCTCCTGTGAATCTCGCTCTATGCCAAAGCTAAAGACACGTTTATTATTGTCAGAAAGGAGGCAGAACTGGTGACTCCCTGACTGGTCCCAAACTGGGTCACCTGGGAAGAGCAGAGGAAGAAGATGGAGGGCCATGGTTATCCCTCATCATTTGGGGACACAGCAATAACACCAGGTAAAAACCTTGGGTAGCTGATGGGGTGCAGATCCCCCTGCCTGGGATGGGCTCAAGGAATCCTGGCTGCAGCACCTGGAGGTGTGGGTCAGGCTCAGGAACCAAGCTGGAGATACTCATATCCAAGAACCCAGGTGCTTGTTTTCCTCCAGAACCTTCCAGGCCATAAGAAACCATGCAGAGCATATCTATATATCTATATATCTATATATCTATATATCTATATATCTATATATCTATATATCCATATATCCTTATATCCTTATATCCGTATATCCATATATCTACATATCTACATATCTACATATCTATCTTTTTTGTGTGTTTTTGTTTAATATTTTTAGACCATTGCACAGGCAACCTCAATCCCAAATCCCAGCCCAGAGGTCAGAGGAGAATTGGCCCTGCACCTGCAACCTGAAACCAGCTCTGCCTGGCTGGAGAGCCTCATGCTGTGCCACTAATGAAGGGTTCAGGGGGTTGTTTTTCTTTTCTATTTTATTTTAAGACACTGTTTTGAAGCTCATGGCCAAGAGTGGGAATTTCACAGGGTAAACAGAAAAGCTGCTCTGAAGTTATTTATTGGTTCTATTTTCCAGCACGTGGACTAGTATTGATTTATTTTGCAGTGTCTCCAGAGGCTTCTTCAAGGTTAAAATGTAGACATTGCATGTTAGGCTGGACTAAATACTGGCAGGAAAACACATTTGGCTCTTTTAATTGGAAAAACATACTCCTTTTGTCACCCTGAGGCCAAGGCTCTGCTACAGCAGCACAAGGAGGGCAGGGGAATGCGCACAAGTGCGAGATGCTCTGGTTCACACTTGCCTGGGGACCTCGGTGGGAGCACAAGGATCCCCACAAGCAGCTCTGGGGTCCCAGCAGGCCCAGAAAGCAATTCCTCAAGGGAAGGCAGGGGCCAGCAGCCGTTCCAGGGGGGGAAGCTGGGTGTGAGCCTCCTGCTGATCAAACTTCTGCTGTTTATAGGAGCCACCATGGCCAAGAGCGGTCCCAGCTTCAGTTTTGCCGCTGTGAGCTGCTCCCAAATGGCACCAGGGGCTGACCAGGCTGCCACAGCCCAGTGGGGACAATGCTGGTGCCCAGCAGTTGATGGCAGGGATTCATCCCAAGTGGAAATGCTCCACACCAAAAGTAGGAGAGACCCACAGATGCCAACCTCAGACCCCATGCCCTGCTTTCTGTCCATACATTTACAGCCATCATTCAGCAGGAGAAGGGGATGGAAAAAGAATTCTTCATCCCTAAGAAGTATTTGCATCCTCAAAGTAATTTCCAGCCTCTGTGCTGCTTGTGCCCCTTTCCGTGGCAGGTTACGGGGCTTGCCCCAGGCCACTGAAGGAGGCAGTGTCAGGATGGCTGCTGCTAACACGGGATCCTCTTGCCCGTCATTCCCGAGCCGGTAGCGACTGCGTGCAGCCAGGATGGAGGTGGGGAGCTCTGCTGGGAAGGTACAAGCTGAGGTTTAGAAATCATGATGTGTGAATTGAAATGGGAAGCAACGGATCTCGGGAATCACCGCAACTGCTACAAGGTGTTCCTGAAGCTGTCAGCAAGCCATCTGCCCGCTCGCCCTGGGTAAACACCGCTCTCCAGCCAGCCGTCCTCGGAAAACCGGGCAGCATGGGGGCCCCGTGGGGCGAGCCCCTCCAGAGCAGGGTGGCAGCGGGAGGAGAGGGGCTCTGGGGTGCGCGGGAGGAGGGAGCGGCTCTGCCCCGCTGGCGCTGGGACTCTGGAGCGGAGCCCCGGCCGCGCCGCTCGCTCCTCGTAACTCATCGCGGAGACACCGCCGTGGGGAGCCGGGCTCGGCCAGCAATTTATGGCTCCAGGGGAAGCACGGCAGCCGGTCTGGGAGCAGAGCAGCGCGGGGAGAGCGCCTGGGGTCAGGCGGCTGCCCAGCCTCTTTCACTCACGCCATGACTCCGCTCCCGTGGTCACCCCGGGGCGCGGCGGGGCACAGGGGAGGGTGAGGAGCGCACGGGGCACCGGGTGGAAAGCAGCTGCCACAGCGCATGACACAGCTCGGGCGGTGGGGATGTCACCCCCTTCCCGTGGGGACACGGGGCCCTGGTGCCATCACCGTGCGAGCTGGCACGGAGGCCGCGTGGCCCCGTTGGCAGCCCCAGCGCAGTGAGGCGTGTGGCCCTGACTGAGAAAAGCTGCGTGACCTGGGATGACACGGGCGGCTGCTGTGTCAGTGCAGCCCCAGAAACGCCCCCGATGGGTCGGGACTGCAGCGTCGCTGCCAGACGGGAGAAGAGCTACCCGTGGCTGAGAGAGATCATGGGAGAGGCTCTGAGAGGCTTCTCGTGGTTCCTCACGGGGTTGGAGTGCAGCTCTGGTCAGTGCTCCCAGCCTTGTGCTTGCTCCGTGCTCCAAAACTGTTAATCATGCCGTGCCTCAGTTTCCCCTCTGTGCAGGGGCAGTGGTGTCCCCAGGTGCCCAGAGAAATGCGCTGAGCTTTGGGAAATTCTGGGGCTGAGCGAGCTGGGAAAAGCAAAATTGGGAAATTACGTGTATTTTTGCAAAACCACTGCCAAGGTCCATCAGTGCCTGGTGCAGCCATGCAGAGAGGAGCACAGAGGGTCCCAATTTCGGGGCTGAACCCCCTTGTCAAAAATGCTTGGTCCATGTTAGCCTGAGCCTTCCCGCAGTGCCAGCCAGCACTCTCAGCCTTCCCCCTCACTCACAATTCAAAATAAATACAGAGAGTGAACATGACCTTGAGTGTATAGTCTAAAGCTTTTAAAACTCCTCTAATTCTTTTAACTTCCCGCACATTTATCCTCTGCACCAGCCTCCTCATTTCTCTTTCTCTACAGTAAACTTATACCCTTTCTAAAGTGCCCAGAGAAGACGCTGCAGATGAAATGTTGCTTTAGCCTAATTTCCTATTCCTAACATATGCTTTAATTAATGTCATTTGCTTTGATTTGCTGCCAGCATGCCAGTGCGGCACTTCCTTCGTTTCACAACCTTAACCATAACCTTGTGGGAATGAGGATCAGGTGTTCCCAGCTGATTTCATCTGGTTCAGGGCATTTATCTCAAGTTCTGAGGCTTTTCTGCACTTTGTTGGTGGCACTAGCACAGAGGTGAAACCACAGCATTCTCCTTGGCTGGGAATGTGCTGTACATGAAGGATGCTGGTATGGAAAGCACTGACCAGCATTTCTTATCCATATTTTTTACACTTTCTAGATTCAACTCAGAGCAGGAACGTGGCAAAATAGGAGAGAGGGGATTGACCTCCCCTCCAGCTCCTGATTTCCGTGCCAGGATCAGAGAGGACCATCCTGCTGCTGGCTCTGTGCCCGCTGTCCCCACGGTCCCTGAGGCTCCATGGCCAGCGCTGGACCCCACTGGCCAAGCAGGTCGATGTTCCCAATCCAGGCAAGCATTTTCCAGCCATTTACCAGCATGGAAACGGATAAATATCATGTGGCAGAGGTGGGGAACAGTCTTGAGGATGTCCCAAGCAGCCAGGCCAGCCCCTTGAGCAGCTGGCAGACCTGCATCAGCCTCAGCACCTGGGCCAAGGTGAGATCCCAGCATGGATCCCTCTTCTCTGCTGGTGCAGCAGTGGTTGGGGTTTGGGGCAGAGCCCATTTTGCCCTTTTCCCTGCCCCTCACTCGCTGCAGGGAATGGCAGGGGCAGAAGCACCTGGACTCCCTTTGTAGCTGTGGCTGTGCTGAAGTTCAATGGTGCAAAACTTCTCCATGGGGGCACCTGCTGTCCCCACTGCTCCTGCTTCTTCCCAAATTTCACCCTGTTGGTTTATGACAGGTGCAGACTGATCCTGAGGATCATGAAATCCTTTTTCCACCCCTCTCTCTGTTCCCACCGCATGGTGAGAGGCTTGTGCCCTTCCTCCAGCAGGAGCTGCTTCGTCCTCTCGGCCCCACCAGGTCAGTGCTCTGAGCCACAGTGTGAGAAAAAATTCCTAATTTGAGGGATCTTTTTCCTTCCCTTCTCCTGATGGAGCCAGCTTGGTCCCTCAGCCCAAGCAGAAAAGCAGCAGTAAGCTCCCCACCGCTTTCTGTAACTGCTTTGCTTGAGAGCAGCTCCTTGCACAGCAGAGCCTGGAGGAAATTTTAGCAATTGTCTGTTCTGGCCCCAAATCACTGGCACTTGTATACAGCAGGCCTGAAATGGCCCCTTTCCCAGACAGCTCCTTAAGCAAGGTTTTCCTGTCTCTTTATTTAATGAATCTCAGCCATCCTTTCTCTCCTTGCTAGAGCCAGGGGCAGATGCTGCTCCAGCATTTCATCCCTCCTCCCCTCTCTCCAGTTTCCCTTTTTCTACCTGCAGCAAATTTGGGGTCCCACAGCAAGTCAGGTCCCAGGAGGAGGAAATTCCCAGCTTCTGGGCCCCGTCCCACTTACCTATCATTTCCCTCCCTGTTTGCTTCTGTTGAGAACCTTCACCAGGAATGGGAATGTGGGGTCTTTTTGCAGTTCTTGTCCCTTCACAGGAGGGGCAATGGTACCCCTAAGGCTGAGCTCTACTTTCAGAGCAAACCCACTCCCTGGGCAGGGAGGAAAATCCCCAGAATGGAGAAGAGCATTTGTCCCAGGCTTGGCCCTGCCCCACTGCAGCCCAAGGAATGTGTTTCACATCAGTGTCCTGGGAGTGAGACGGAGGCATGGGAGGGATGTGCCTGAGCAGGGAGCAAGCTGCCACATCCCAGAGGCTGCCTGGGGATGTGTGCTGCCCTTGGAAGCAAAACCCTTCCCCAAGGTGGCCCCTTTCCCCCAGCCTCCTGCTCCCCAGACCCCCAGAGCTCCCTTGCTCTCTGCTCTCATCTGCCTCACCTCTCCTTCCTCCATCCCGTGGTGCCTCCTCCTCTCCAGCAGCTCCACATCCGGATCAATGTTTGTGCCTCTGCTCCAGCCTCCAGACCCTGGCCAACTGCTCCCACTGCTCCCTGCTCCCCTCTGCCCTTTGAAATCCTGGCTGCCCTCCCATGCTCTGAGAGCCTCACATCCCTAACCTTGCCCTGGGGAATTCAGCCAGGACATGACTGATCCCTGGGAGGGTGATGCAGGGCTCTCATAGGCATCTGGCAAGGATTTAATCCCCCAGGGCCCCTGTTTGCCCCTGGCTTAGTGTTTTCTGTTCCCATAGCTCCAGTGCTGAGCCCTGTTTTGACCCACTGCCACACTGTGGGTCCAGCCCTGGATGAGGGGAAAGAGGAAAGATTCTCTCTGGGCAGCACCATGGAGGAAAGGGACTGGCCAAAGAGAGCAGCAGGCTCTGGTGGGGTGTGAGGGATTGCTGTGCTGCCTTGCACAGGCTGTGGGTCAGGGGTTCTGGCCCCTGAGGGGGCTCTGAAGTTTGAAAAAGATTGCTTGGCCCCACTGGCCCTGGTTGCTCTGTCAGGACATCACACTGTGTCACACTGGGGGCTTGGACAGGGCCTATGCCCAGCTCCAGGGCAGAGACAGAGCTGGCAGCTGGCTGCCTTCATTCCTCATGCTGGGAATTTCTCACCCAGACCAGCATTTTCCTCTGTTTACCCTTGAGGACAGTGATTTCCCATAGCAATAACCTCCTCCTCATGCCCAGCACAAATGGAACAACCACTTTGGGCAGGACTCTCCCAGTCCCTCACGGTGACAGACGGATGATGCCAAGGACGCCGTGCAGAGCCACAACACATTGCTCTGCCAGTGTACTGGGCTGGGCTTGCAATACCTTAAGGCAGTTTCTTGCTCTGATGCAAGGCTTAAGACAAACCTCTCCTCTTTTCTTCCTGCCTGGTGACAAGCGGTTTGCTGTGCTGTCACTTGGTGGATTGATGTGCCTTTCATTTTTGCCCACAGCCCAGGTGCTTCGGAGCAGCTTCACCCAGGAGGTTCCACGTGTCCCCCTCCCACCCCAGCAAGGTCCCCACAGGACACTGAGCTGCCCTGGGGCTGCTGTCCCCTCTCCATGCACACATCTGGCTGCCACCCTGACCCACAGCACTGCCTGATCCCTTCTCTCCAGGCCGTCCTCCAGGCCCTGCTGACCCCCGGGGGATGCTGTGAGCAGAGCCACTGACCTGCCCTGAGTGGCAGAGCAGAGGTGGCAGGGCCTGCTTGGCCCCCATCCCGTGCCAATGGCAGGCCCTGCTCAGACCCCATCCCACAGCAGAGTTTGGTGGGTGCAGGAAGCAGAGCTGGAGCTGCTGTGGCACTGGGAAGGAGGCTGCAGAGAAATCACCGTGCTCCGAGCACTGGGCTTTGTTCTCTTATTTTTTAAACCAACATTCCCATTCCAGCTCTGTTTGCCTGCTCCCGTCATCCAGCACGGTGTAGCTTTAGGACTCTTTTCATTAAAATTAAAAAAGTTATTGCAAAATAAACTGAGTTGGGGTTTTGGTGTTATTTTTGTTTTGTTTTTAATGTATGTAAATCTTGAAGTTAAATCAGAGCTTTGGCTGGGAAATGCCACTGGGGACTATCTTAGTCTGACACTCACCAGGGCAGTGATCTCTGGACTATTCATTCTTACAAAGATTTTGCCAAGCTCATGGTAAAATCTCTTCCCTCAAAAAACAAGCAGTCGCTTTGAAATGTTAGATTTTTAGATGTTACTGTAAAAAATAGTAAGTGAGCATATTAAAAAAATAAAATTTGGACAAAATAAGGATAAGTTTTAAAAATTAAACCAATTCCACAATTGTCAGCTTTTATTTATAAAATACTTTAGCTTTAAAAAAAATCTCTACATACATGAAAATCGTTCATAGTTTAATTTTTTCTGGATACAGGTTTAACATTACTGGGCTACATCTTGCATAGCTTTGTTTGAAATTACAAGAGGTGAGTACAGTTGGTACACTGGGCTAAAATTAACAAATACCCCCCCAAATATTTAAAAACAAATCAGAATACGGTTCTTCGTTTCATTTACCCGGTTTCAGCAGAGCTTGGTGTGAGACTGAGCAGCACATTCGTTTACAACGTTTTAAAACATTTGTTAAAATATTTACTTAACAGTTTAAAACAAAGCCTTAGAGCCTACAAACTGCCCAGGTCAGGGAAATACATGTGGATAATTGGGCTGAACGATTTAGAAGCAGAGAATCACTTGCATTTCAAACCGTGCATATTTCCAATACCCCTTTAGTGCATCTATTTTAGGCAGATGCTTAAGATTAAAGGGCTGCACGTCAGCCCGTATCTTACCCACGCTTCCTTGTCATCGTTTCTTTGCGATTAAATTTTGTGTTTTCCTTTTAGCCTAGAAGTGTTTGGTACCAGTCTCTTGGCAAAAGAGCCTGAGGAATGGAAGGGTAAAGAAATATGACCCAGCTGCTATGCACAATGAGGTTTGTAAGTCCTTGTATGGTATAAATAAGCATATTACACAGTTATTAGAAATTTGGCACTGTCGCTGTTTAGAAGCAAGACTCTGATGCTGTGTAATTCCTCCCGAGCCCATGCATAACTCAGCATTAGCCTTCCACTCTTCCAGCCTTGTTACTGGCCAAATTCGGCAATTTTTTCTCAGTACTCATCCATTCAAACCCTTCTCAGCAGTGTAAACCGGTGAGTTTCCTCTCAAGTCAGTAAATCTATGCCAACCCACGCGGTCGAAGCTCGGTCCTGACTCTTTCCCCCGCCGCCCTCCGCCTCGCACGGGGCTCTGAGCCGCCGCCGTCGGGGCCGCCCGGGGCCGTCGGGTGCGGGCTCGGGGTTCGCTTCTCCCCTCGACTCCGCCGTGGTTGGCAGCTTTTCTTGCAGGGGAAGAGAAGCAGGTTTTCTTTGCGGGAAGAGGAGCCAGGAAAGGCGCGGGGCTGGAAGAGCGCTGGAGCATCCCGCGGAACGGATCCCACTCGGGTTTCCCCGGCCCGCGGGCTGAGTGTAACTTTGGAGAAAAGCGACAGTAAACTTTTATTAATCGCCGGTGTTTAGGGCCAAGGCATGAGCGAGCTCGGTGACAGTGATGAGTGGCTTGGAGCGCTGGTCCCTGAAAGCGGGGCTTATCCTCCCACTGCTCCCTTGGCTCGGCGTTGATGAGCCGTGAATAGGAGCCACCCTGCCGTCGGGGATCCGGCCGTTTATCTGCCGGGTGATGACAGTCGGGCTGGTTTCGCCTCGCCGTCAATTGCCGGAGCCTTCGGCAAGCGCACGGAGCTGCCGCAGCCGGGGGTTCCGTCCGACGAGGACGTTTCACCCCGCGGTGTCGGCCCCGTTCCCCTGCTCAGGGGATGAGAAAATGTGAGCCCTCCCCGAGGAACCGACCCCAGAGCCCGCTCCGGGCAGGTGCTGGCCGGGCTCAGGGCACGGTGAGCCGAGCGCGGCTGGACTCAAGCGGGGCGGCACGGAGGGGAATGGGGCCGACCCCACGGCTCCAACAGCCCCGTACGCACCGACGGGGAAGTCTGAGGCTGCAAGGAGGCCTGAGAGTCTTTTGATTAGCTTTAATTAAATCCTCCCCACCTGAGATTGCCCTCTCTGCCCTGTTTTGTTTGTTCAAGGCGGGAAAAAGCTGCATTTAACGTCGGGAAGCTCAGGCAGCGGCCGGTATTTCCCCCGTCCTTACCGCGACTGAGGGAGGAAGGGCTGAAGGGAGACTCACCCAGACAAAGCCGAGCCCCCGGTACCGGCTGCAGTCACAGCGAAATTCACCTTGCCCTGGAGCCCGGCCCTCAGCAGCCGCCCCGGTCCCGCAGTCCGCGGGAAGAGCCCGGGCCGCGGGTGGGAAGGGGCGGCGGGACAGAGCAGCCCTAGCGCGGGGCGGGCGCGGGGGCCGCCGGGTGCCGGGGTGGGGCA
>VWYI01019310.1:13327-38559 GCA_013399455.1 Anthoscopus minutus
AAGGAAAAGGGAGGGGGGGGAGACAAAGAGGGAGGGAGTCGAAAGGCCCCAAACTGGATCTTTATGGAACATTTTCCGCCGAGATCAAGGGAAAGTGAATCCGCGCAGCGGGGGATGCTCCGCACGCCGCTGCCATCGGGGGCCGCGGAGTCGCTCCCGGCCTGAGCGCCCCGCGGATGCCCTTCATGCCGCAGCCGCCCCCAGGCCAAGCCCGGAGCTCCCCGCTGCGCCTCCTGCCCCTCGGCCGGCCGTGTGAGTTCCCAGGGTGCAGGGGGAAGGACGGGAGGGAGCGGGGGGTCCAAAGGTGCGGGGTTCCCTGCAGCCCGCCGAGCCCCGGCCTGGGGCGGGACACCGCCGCCAGCCTGCCCCGCTGCTCCCTGCTGCTCCCCGCCAGCCAACCTGCTTCGTGCCGGGAGCACCGGTCCCAGCCGGGCGCTGGAGCCTCGCCCTCGGGCTTCGCCGCAGACACCTCCCACCTGTGCCCTCCCGGTCACCCGGCTCCGCTCTGCGGTTGGACGCCGGGAAACATCCGCACCTCGTCCGGGCTGGGGCCGCCCCGTCCCGACACCCCGAGCCGGGCGGAGGGACCGGTGGAGCTCTCGGAGCATTGAGCCCTGTACCGTGCTCCCCGCTCCGTGCTCCCTGCCCCGGGGACTGCGGCTGGGCACTGGGGTATGTGTGTCCCCTCGCACACAGCCGGGCTGGCTGTCCGGCTCCCCAGCGGGAGCTTTCCCTGGAATTCTGGTGCGAATGGAGCTGGGAGTCGCAGTCCCGCTCTCCCTGGAGCTCTGCTGGAGCTGCAGTTTGGGGTCGCAGCCCTTCTCTCCCCCTGCACAGCCGCTGTCCCGAAGAGCGGCTGGGCCTTGGCGGCTCGGGGCAGGGAGCGGGGCTGCGGGCCGGGGACAGGAGCGTTTCCTCGGGGGCCGCAAGTCCGCGCCCAGCGCCGGTTTCGGTCCCCGGCACTATGCAGCGTCCTCGGAGCTGCTCCCCCTCCGCGCTGCCGGTGCCCGTCCGTCCGTCTGTCCGTCCGTCTGTCCGTCAAGCGGGGCGGGCGGCCGCGTCCCTCCGCGCTGTAAAAGTCGGCGTTGATGCGCGGCAGCCCTGGCGCAGCTGTCAGGCCTTATCTTTATTGGCTTTTCCCAGTCTCCGTCCAAGTTTAAGAGGGGCCCTTTTATCTCGGAGCCCAGCACTCCCCCTGTTTACACCGTCCGGCTCCGCCGCAGCGCTTCGTCGCGGAGCCCCCGCAGCCCCGACGGGACGGGGCAGAGAGACCGACCGGGCTGGGCCGCCCTTCCCGACGGGTACCGGAGGGGAGAAAGAATCGGGGTTGAGGGGCTGTGGCCACATCCGACATGAGCTGCCCTGGCCTCAAGCGGGAGCGCAGCCACGCGTGGGCGGCTCCCCCACGGGGGCTGGGGCACAGCGGCTTCCCCCGGGGCCGACGGTGCCACATCAGTGTCGCCGAGTGCCGCCGCCCCAGGAACGATCACGGGCCGGCCCGGGAAGGCCTGACCTCGCAGGTGGCCGTGCCCTGGGCTGGGCGAGGGGCAGGGGTTGGACGTGGTCCCCCGGTGCCGCCAGCTAACGTTGCGCCTCTCTCCCCCAAGGAAATGCTCCAGGAGAAAAGCCTGTCTGAAACCGAGGAAGGGTTTCCAACAGCCCCCGCGCCCGGCCATGCGGACACCTCCGCCGGCTCCCCCGTCCTCGGCGTAGCCGGGGGGAGCACCACGCCGCTCAGCAGCCCGCAGCTCCCCGACCCCGAGCAGGTACGCTCCCTCCGGCCCCGCGTCCTGCCCTGCTGCGCCCTGACCCCCGCCACCAGCCCGGCCTAACACCGCACGTCTTCCCCGCCGACGGCACGGGGAGCGATTGCGAGGAGAGCTCATTTTTTGTCACTTTGCTTTGCTTTGCTTTTATTTTTTTATTGTCATCATTTTATTTTCCCTGTCCGCTGCAGGCCGCCAAGGGCCCGCCGTCGGTGCGCGGGTCGGTAAAGGGCGAATCCGAGCACCGAAAGCCGCGCGGCCGGAGCCGCTGCCGCTCCTCCTGGGGCTGCGGCCCGGCGGGGAATTCACTGGGGTTTTTCCATCCCTAAATAAAACGCGGCATATGTGCCTTTGCCCCGCGCAGAGGCCGTGCCTCTGCGATGTCCCCGGCATCCCGCGGAACGCACAAAGAGCGGCCCTGGACGAGGATCCGTTGTCCCCGAGGCTGCTCCTGGCCTCGGGTTTTAGGAGCCTTAGGGAGAATCTACCCCAACAGACTTTTTTTTCCCCCTAGGAAAACAAAAAAAGAAAAAAAAACTAAAGGAAAAAAAATTCCATTTAGCCTCAGTGTCCTGCGTGGTTGTGGAAGTCTGCAATTAAAACCGGCCTCCGTTTGTTTCTCTTACTTTTGGCAAAGTGCAGCGGAATTTTTGAGACTCCATCCTCCTCCCGCACAGGCTGGTGGCTTCGCCCGGAGCCTCGGCTGCAGCGCGGGCCCTGAGTGTCCCCAACCCCCGCCCTTCCACGGCCCTTCCCAGCCTTTCTCGCAGGTTTTCTCCGTCGTTTCTTGCCGTTCTTATTATCTTATTTTTTTTTAACAGACAATAGAAAATATCAAAGTCTATCTCCATGAGAAGGAGCTATGGAAGAAATTTCATGAAGCTGGCACGGAAATGATAATAACCAAAGCAGGCAGGTTAGTGAAAATTCCCTGCAAACATGTATTGCTTCTGATCTCTATGAAATGTCCTGTTTGCCAAGACTGGGTTTTGTAGAGCTGCCGCAGTCAATGGAGTTTAAAAAATATTATTATGATTGCAGATTTGAGTATGATCATTTTCTCAGTGTAAACTGTGCTTGTGTTTGAGTGTGGAAGCTGGAATGTAGATGCAAGAAAATGTTGTGGAGTCGTTCAGAAAATTTAGTCCCGATTCTCTCTGGTAACGATTTTTGAAAAATTATTTTTCAGTTAGGAGATTAGCATAATTGTGGTTTTATTTTTTTCTCCCACAAAGCAAACCCCCTTCCCTTTTCTGTGCCGTGTACTAAGACCTGTGCTGGGATACTCTGCATCAAAGTTCTAGCAGTACGAAGGTTCTTTTAATCTCAAAACTGAAAGAGAAACGGGTGCCACTTCTGGGTAAAAAGAAAAAATCTGTTTTTCCTTGTAAACAGATAATTATTTTTATCAAATCAGAGCTCTCAGTGTTCACACCCAGGGAGGGAGAGGGAGACCAGAGCCTCACAGAGGCTCCAGTTGCCCAGAGTACTCAGCCCTGCATCTGCTCAGGGCTCCTGTCCTGCCCGGGCTGCTCTGGTGGGAGATGACAGAATTAATGTCAGAAAATTAAGAATCAGAATTAAACCTCAGACCATCAGTGGCTCAGGAATCAGATAATTCCCAAGAAAATTAGCCGGGTGTCACTGTGGGCACCAAAGTATCTGCCTTTGGCTTCTGCGGCAGCGGGCTCACCTCGCTGCTGCTGGGAAAGGAAAATTGAGGTATTAGCATTTAATTCCAGCACAGCTGAGTGGCTCTGCCGTGCCCTGCCACTGCTTGTTTTACACCCTGCTAGCGAGCTGCGCAGCCAGACGCTCAAATAACGAGGAGAAAACAGAGGAAAAAACCCACAAATAATTTCTGTGCAGTTTTTATTTCTCTGCGGTCTCTGATCCTGTGTGCAGAGCAAGTAGGAGTGCTCACGAAGTGTGTGTGTGACTTTTCTCCCGTTTGCTGCTCACACTGAGAGACCCAGAACCCAACCCTCGGCGTTGGATTTTTGGGATTGATGAGCACTTTTCCTCTGTCCTCTGTCTCGGCCGTGCTGCTCTGTGCAGCAGCTGCTCGGTGTAGGGAAGTTGGACTCTAATAAACAAGATATTCCTATTATTCCTCCTGGAGAGGGGGTGTATGCCCCTGGAATCTTCTATGTATTTGCTGTGTGGCTGTTTATGGAGTGATGGTGCAGGTAACTCTGTCCTTTTCACACCTTATTTTGGTGCATAAAATCTCAGGGCTTGTTCTGCAGCGTCTGGTGATGGGAAGAGCCGGGTTCGTTTGGATGGGTCTGCTCCCTAAGGCAGCTCAGATGAGGGGATCAAGACCTCAGATATTTCAGCCTTAATTTATAGTACCTGAGTGTGTCTGCGTGGAGATGTGTAATATCTGTACCAAATTCTAGAGCCTAAGCATCCCAAACGTGCATCTTATCTCTCTGTAAGTCTTAACGTGGCTTGTTTAAACAGCTCCATATGGACAGGGCTCAGTCCCACATTCCTTGTCCGGTGGAGCTGGCAGCGCACCTTTCAGGAGGTGGAATGGGGGGTAGACCACAAGATGTACAAAAATTTGTGCTTTTAAAGTTACCCCAGCCAAATTTTCCTTTTGCGAAATTCAGTGCAGCTCCATCGAGCTAAAAGATTTAGGTTTTCTTTTCACAAATAGTTTTGAACTTAAAAAAATGATGACAGAAGTGGCCGAAATGCTGATGAGTAACGCAGAACAAAAGAACCTTTTTTTTTACACTGGGTTCAGCTGCAAATGGTGTCAAAATACAGGACGAGGGCTTTTATCGGTGTTTTTAGCAGCGAGCCGCAGCCCCGGAGCCCCCGCGCCGCCGGTGCCGGGACGCGGCTCCGTTCCCCCCGCTCCGGGCGGGGCTCTGCCGCAGCCAGGACGGCAAAAATACACAAAATAATTAGCATGAGAACGGCCGAAAAATCCAACAGCTTAAATGCCGTGGTGCCTCGAGTCTCGGTTCACGGCGATGCCACGCGTGGCCGTGCTGAGGGCAGGGCAGCCCACGAGCTGCAGTCTGCTCCTAATCCCCATGCAAAGGACAAAATGAAAATTATTACTTCATGCAGATTTAATTTTACCCAAGCTATTTAAACAGAGAGTCGCAATAATAAACCTCCTCTTGACCCAATTAATAAAAACGATGGTTAATGGAGATTTGTGCGCACTTGCGTTTAGCATTGGGGGGGTGTGGGAAGAGGGAAAGCGGCTAATTGCAGGCACTAATCAGGACTCTAATCCCCCTCCCAGCAGGCACAGAGATGCCCCTGAATGCCGTGAGTTGAAATCACTTAAATGTAGGTCTGTCTGACCTCAAGGGGCACAAACGAAAAGAAATGGAAGCCTGATTTTTAAATTTCAAACAACAACAACAACAAAAAAAAAGAGTGACTTTAATCACAAATTCACTCAGTGGAGAGGAAATGCAAAGCTCAGCGGAAGCGTTAATTCCATGGCAGTGGTGTAAAATAGCTTTTTTGTATAAACAAGGCAAATATTGATAACTTAGTTGGAGGGGAGAGGGGGAGTGATTTGTTCCGTTCTTTGTAGAACTCCACAGAACGAGCCAACTATAAATTATCGAGAATTTAGGGCCGAGAATTACTTTAGGGGATTATTACTCCCTCTTAGGACTGATCTGTAGGAGATATTAGGAGAGCACAGCAAGCTCAGCATTGAAATGGAAATCATGTTGTTGCCAAGAAAGTTTGATTTATAAAGTGGAAACATCTTTAAAATGCACTTGCTATCTTTTTAATGTCTGACTGCTTCATTGTGGGAGGGGGAAAAAAAGAGATTATTTTATATTAAAAGGATCATCAAAAGATAAAAAGTTTATGTTAGTAAAGTTCCCTGAACTCTGGAGAAAAGCGCTCGGATCCCTCAGAGCGCCCGTGGCAGCGCCCGCAGGATGGGCGCCGGCTCCATCACTCAGAGCCTTCCTCTCCTTCCTCCTCTTTGAGGTTTGCTGTAATTACGGATTCCTCCTCGGGAGCATTATCTGGTGATGGTTTTAAAAGTCTGAATGTCTGTGGTGCAGAGATTGCCCCTTCCCGGCGCTGCCCGGAGCGCTGGGTACCCACGGCTGCCCGAACCGGAGGGGAAATAGGGGAAAGGCGGCCACGGGTGATCCCTTCAGGCACTGCCCATTTCGAGGGCCGTTTTGCAGAGCAGGATTTTCGGGTGGCAGAGGGAATCGCGTTGTTGGAGCAGAGCCCCGGCGGGGCAGCCTCTCCCGCTCCCTGCTCCAGCATCCCGGTTCCCATCCCTGCTCACAGCGTGGCTGGAGCGCTTTCCAGGGATGGGGCAATGAATCCAGGGTCCACAGCAAGCTCTTAGTGCCTGGTTTTGGAAATAATTGTTCACAAATCCTCCCGTGTGTGTGTGTGTGTGTGTGTTAAAACAAACAAAAGTCCCTCCAAAACCAAACCAAACCAACCAAAAGATCCCTCGCCTCCAGAAAAATACTTAACCAAAAATACTCTAAAAACCTCCACCACTGAAAAGTTCCAGTCGGTGAGATCCTATTAAATCAAATTAATCAGATCAATCTAGATGCTAATAAAGGGCACAGGGTGTATTAGGGGATGCAGCTGCGGCTGCACATCTGGATTCTTCCCCTCTGGCCACCTTGCTGTGGCTATCGCTCTGTCCTAGCAGGGCGCACACCTTTCCCGCGGGATTTTAGGAATTCCACACTTGTGAAATTGTACGAGGGGTGGGGAAAGCAGAAAGCAAATGAAGGACTTCATTATAAATCTGGCTTTCCAATTTCATCTCTTGCTTTGATGTGCTATTATTTAACTGAACAATTGGAGATTTTTTTTGTAGCTCGTGGCAAACCATTCTTTGTGAAATCTGGTCTTTTGGACTTTATTTCTGCTGGAAAATAATCTTTGCTTCTACAGCCTTCCTGGCTCAGGATTCCTTCTTTCTGTTAGATTATTTATTTAGCTGTTCCCTAGGTTTTTTTCCAAGGTGCCAGTCTTTGCAGCATTGCAATTTCTATCAAGGTATTGCTAAGGACAAACAATTTGGTAAAGCTTTTGTTTCATCAGTAAAATATCAGTTCACAGGATGTCTGCTCACATTTTTGTGAACAGTTCCTGAAGAGAAAATAATGTATCATTTCTCTGTGGTAGCAGAACTCTCCCTGAGACGTTACAGGAGGCTTGAGATACTGAATTTGAGTTTTGGCTGGAGTGCAGGGTGTGCACAGGTACAGAGCCAGCTTTGGTCTCTATGGTAGCAGGTTTTAAGAAGCATATGTAGGAAAATGCTGCTGAGGAAAAAAATAGAATCAGTAAGGCATCTTGCATGTGCAGAAAAGACTCAAATCCCCTTTAGATGTTCGTTTCATTTTAAAAGTGGCTTATTTCAGTTTTAAAAAAAATCTGTTCCTAATCAACTTTAGCAAACCAAAATAAAACTAGTTTTTAGGACATCAAGGTCTGAAGAAGTATAAATGCTTTGGCTAAGCTGGTGCAGCTTTCCTGTGTGAATAATCCTTTAAAAGTTACATTTTCCATGGCTCTGTAGGGCATATGGATGCCCAGTTCTCATTACAATTAAAGGGAAATATTTGTCCAGAATCTTTTGAGGCAGTTACAAGAATTTCTGTTGATGGTTTTTGATCCAAAAGCAAACCTTAATATCAGAGATCAATGAAGGAATGTGACCCGTCAATTTAAAACCTAGAAATAAAATAGATATTTGAGGAATGTTTCATCTGCTTGCTCCTAAATTTGGGGTCCTGGAATTATCCTGTTCAGGCAAACCCCTGCTTTTATAGAAGAAGTAAACTCCAATGGCTCTTGGCTGTGCTGCTAGAGTTGTCAACAGCTTTGGCAAGGGAGACAGAGCTTGTGCACACCAAGGAGGGCAGGGATGGGAGTTTGGTTCCTAATACATTTCTCCCTTCATTTTAAAGGCATGGGCTGCTCACAGTTAAGGGTGCTACCAAAGCTTTCCCTGCCTGTCCTTGTGCTGGTGCTGTGGCAGGGTGAGGGGAGGCTTTGGTCAGCCCAGATCAGCTGGGGAAGGTCCCAGCCACTGCTGGGGCTCTGCTGCTGCCTCAGAGGCTCCTGGACACAGGGGCTGTGGCTCCACCAGTGCCAAGGCTGCCTCGGCTCCTCCCTCAGCCCACTGCCTCGGGAGCTGGGCTGGAGAGGGAGCAAACCTGCCCTGAAATGCTGCTGGTGACCACGTTCTTGCCCAGGTTCTCTCTGAGGCACCTTTGTGCTGTGCTGCTGGTGCTGCTGGCACGACCTCTTCCATCCTCCTGTGCGTTGGGACCTTCTCTGCTCAACTTCAGCTGCAGCAAAGTGAAGCCCAGGGAAGCAGCCCATGGCCAGGAGCCTGCCCGTGCCTCAAGTCACCATGGGGCAAAGAAAGGAAAAGTTTCTAGACCATGAAAGCAGCCATCCAGCTAACCAAGTTCTCAAGTATGTGAGAAACAATGTTTTATTTAAAAATTAGATGTGCTAGCCAGAAGGAAAAAATACAACCTCGCCATTCCAAAATATAAAAATCCCTTAACTGTCTGACCTTCTCATCACTAGGTCATGGTCCTGCCACCAGATAAATCTCTCCTATCTGCCCATAGACTGAGAGTTCAATGTTGCTTGTGTTAGTGACAGTGAATTTGGGGCTGAAAAATGAACTACTGATGAGAACTCCTGTTGAACCTGTATTGTTTGTTATTCTGAGGCAAGGATCTGGCATGGGCTAATCCAGCACTTCAAAGTTAACTGCTCTTACTTTGTATACAGAGCGTCATAACGGAGTGGCGTGGGTGATAAGAGAAATAAGGGACTCAGGGTTAGGATACACTGGGAAAATGGGACCCTGTTGAAAAACTCTTTGATCTCTTTAAAGTATTTTCTGAAAGCAAGAATCTATCAAAAAGGAAATGCCATTTAAAAGGCTAAAAGAAACAGCTGACATCCCCAAATTTGTTTTAATCTGCCCTGGAGAATATTATTTTTAAAGATGCGTTAAGTCAGTGGAAGAAATACTTGTCAGAAGAAGGGAAAATAGAAAAAAACGAAGGAAGGTCATCAGAATGGAGACATAGTTCTTGAAGCCTCTGCACACCATTCTTTTCCCTTCTAACAATGAAGGCAAGGAGAAGCATGCTCAAGCAGCTGTGGCCAATTCTCAAGAAGAATTTGGGGCCACATTAGTCGTTATCAGGGATGCAGGTGTGTCACCTGCCTTCGTGTTCTGAAACCATTGCTGGAGGCATCTCAGCATGCCCAGCAAGTTCTGAGGAGGTGGTTGCTCAGCCAGGACGTGGTTTGTTAGCCAAGATGTTGAGTGAGCAGTTGTTTTCTGATCCTTTCACTACCTGATCACCTACAGGCAGCACAGCGCAGCAGCTTCTGAAAATCTGGTCACTGCTTTAATTGACCTTCCCAAAAGCAAGGATTGTAAAATCTGTGTCTTTGGAAATCTTTGTCTTACTGCCTTAAAAAATAGAATTTCAGCTTCTGAGCTGCTGAAGTGCTTGGGATGTATTTGCCAGCTTGAAAGGACAGAAGGAAGCATCTGAAGGACCATCCACACCTCAGGGACATGCAGTGAGCATCAATCCATAGAAATCCATGGGCTTCAGAGAGTACAGCCTTTGGTGAGGGCATGGCTTGAGTTGCCCAGGTGTCCTGGTTCCATGCAGTTTTCTCTATGGAAATCCTGTTTGAATTCCCTGGTTACCCTGTGCTGGTCAGAAACATCCCTTCCCAGCTAATGCATCCATAGGGATATCAGGAATGGTGCTGGCATCCAAGTGGAGGTCAGATGAAATGCTGGTGAGCAGGAGGGTGCTGAGGGTTTGTTGCTGATGTGCAGCGTGGCACAGCAGTCACTGCTCAGAGGAGCATTTGAGCTCCTCAGTCAGCTCTGATTCTCTACACTTTTCTGGTTTGCTGTGTCCTGCCCAAAAAAACAAGGTTTTGCTGGACATGGGAGCTTTACAGCCACCCATCTCTCCAGGATCAACCAGACCTGCTCATCTGGGGATTAAAACACACATGAGATGTCCACAAAGAGGCCAAGCCTGGAGAGCCTGAAAGGCTGGGAACTGCTGCCCCAAAGGAAAGCAAAGCTTTCCTCTTATCACTCACTTCCAAATCCAACCAGCCAATTACACATCAATTAAACTTTGTTTGAACATAATAGAAGCTTTGGCTCCATGTCAGCAACTGCTCCACGGTTAAGGGGATTGGATAGTAATAGTATAAATAAATAAACAAGAGATGCTTATTCTAACAGTTCATTTTAAAACAATTTGTGAATATCATGTAGAGATAAAATGTGCCTAGCATAAACTTAGCTAAGCAGTGACTGCTTCATTATCAGAACAAATAATTCACTAGCACATCATCTTTGAAGCTTGGGAGGCCTGTGGAATTGTGCTGCTTGTTTATTTTCCTGGCTTTTACTGTTTTTGCTACATCTCATCTGCAGGGAAGGGTTTTGCTGGGGCTGTGGCAGTGTGGTGCCAAGCTCTGGTGATGCCAACCCTGCTCCCACTGGCCAGAGTCCCCAGAGCCAGGCTTAGCCCCTCTCCCCAGGCCATCACCCAGGGGCTGTGGGATTTTAATGCCATGTGGGGTGTCCTGCTCACACAGGAGGCACCGTAGCCTTTTCCCTGTGATCGCTTTCTTTGAGGGTGCTTTTCTTTTGTGAACATAAAACATGACTGAAGTTTTGCCCTGTGTGGGAGCTGCCAGCGCAGGGGTGGGACAGGAACGTGCCTGTCAGAGCCACTAAACCCAGCAGAGAGCTTTGAGGGGCACACAAGACCCTCGAGATAGGGCTGAGGAGCCTGGATAGTCCCTTCTGCTCTGGCTGGAGCTGGAGGGAGGGGGAAATGGGTTTGAATGTGCCTAAAACTGAAGTCCTGTCGATTTTGGTGTTTTGCAGAAGAGGCTGTTTGGGGCTGGTGCTTGGCTGCTTGTGCTGAGTCCCTTGTGCATCACATGTGTGCTCCCAGGGCTTGTGGCCAGTCCCTGGGTGGGTAGGGGAGCTGTGGGGCTGCTGCTGGATGGTGGGCCCTGCTCCCTGAGTGGCCCTGCTGCTTCCTCCTACGGTGTGCTGCTGGGCTGGACACACACCTGGTGTGGCTTTCAAAAAAAGGAGCATAAATTGGAAGGAAATTGGTCCAGTGCTGGACATCCCCACCACGGATAGTGTTGTTGCCATTGGCACATTCAAGGCATTTGCTGCAGCCCATGGACACTGTATCCAAACAGGTTTTGGGACTGAACAAAAGATGATGGGGCCAGGAATTGCTGGATTTAATCTCCTGAGTACTGGTGGCTCAAACTTCACCAGAGTTGCTGTGCTGCACTTGTGCCCATGAACCTCACCGAGCTGCCCCGTTTGCCCAGGCAGGGCTGCAGCTGCCCTTGGCACAGGAGGTGCCCTGAGGATCAGATGTCACCTGCTTGCTCCCCAGGAAGCCCCAAATTCCCAGTTTTTCTCCCCAGTTTCTGCACAGCAATGCTCTCCCCCGGTTTGGAGCCGTGTGGGAAGGAGGGTGGATAAAACAGGGACCTGCCCAGCTCTTGCTTCAGACCTCCCACCAAAGCCAGGCTGAGCTTTCCCAGGGCTTGGCAAGATGTTGGCAAGTTTTATTGCAGCACTGGGTGATTCTTGTGCATCTGCTGGTCCCCGAGCAATGGATGATGAAGCAACCTATTGTCCAGGAGCTGGCCGGAGTGGAGCATCCTCGGCGGAGCCGCCCATCCGCCCGGAGCTCCTGCCTGCACAGGGCTGCCAGAGGAGCTGCTTGTGCAAAGCTGCTGCTGAGCTGCAGCTCCTCGTGGCTGTGAGTAGCTCCATTGACCTGTAGTAAATTTGGGGAAGCAGGCAGGTTTTTGGCCCCTTCCCAGAGCTGACAGGGAGCTCTATAGAGCCACTGTAGGCACGGCCTCGCTCCCGGGCAGGGCTGGTGCAGCTCCAGCGTGGTTTTCTGCTCCCTTCTTTCAAATGGGACATTTAATAAGGGCCAGGACATGATATTAGGTACTGTCTCTTGCTTTTTTTTTTTTTTTACTTTTTAATTCAAGTTCTATGACTGCATTTGCTTGGCCCCAGCTCTTGGGTTTGTCATGCCTTCCCACCAGAAATGCACAACCCATGTTTGTATGGTATTGCAGAGATATTTACTAAACGAGCCTCTGCCAAGGGGTTGAGAAATATGTTTTCATTAAGAAAATTAAACTGACAAGTCCCTGGACAGCACATTAGTTGCATATTTTTTCTTTAAGGCCAAAATGCAGCAGCTAATAATAATGATGAAATGTCCATGCACAGCCAAATTACTAAAATCTACCCTGTGTTTTCCTGGAAAAGAATGTGGACAGTTGGCAAACTTGGTTGTAACTGGGTCTGTGGACTGCTGAGTACAATGCTACCACTGCGAGATAGTGAGTGGTTTGCAAGTTAAGCAACACCTTCAATCAGATGTGAGTCCCCATTTGTTATCCTTAAAGAATTTCAGCTGTATATATTATAGTAGTACTTTGGCTCTTTGTATTTATTTTAGAGGGCTATACTAAAGAACATTATAAACTCAGGCATGTCCATGCTATATGAACTCCATATGCTGAAGCTTAATTTTAAATGCCATTAAAAAAGCACTTAACATTTACAATATATCAGTTCAGCTACTTTAGCAGCTTGTATGTTCTACAGTAAATGAAATGATTGAGGGAAAAAGAAATTCAGAAGCTCAATGTTATAAAAATCTCCAATGCAGGTATGACAAACTGTCAAATTGTGTCCATCTTATTTTTGGTTTTTAATAATTTTCTTCCCCTTTTTTTTTTCTTTTTTGTTTCATTTTAAAATGCCATTTTAAGGCCTAATTAAAAAAAAAATCTTGGCATTCAAATTGGATTCCTTACACAATTTTTTTCAATGTGTGAATTGGGCTGTGTATTCACAAATTGAAATGTCCTACTGTATTTACCCAGGTGCTTACCTGTAGGAGGACAAGGTTAAGAGGAGTGCAGAGTTTATGAATGAAAATCAAAGAGGGACATTGGTAAACCACCCCTTTTTAGTCCAGGCTAATTACATGGTAAACATCTGGAATTTATGCAGGGCGGTTAAAAGAGTCAATTGAAACGATTTTGAACAGGGCCCATTTTGTTGCCTTCTCCCCAAGCAGCGACAAAATGGTGCTGCAGACCTGGACCAGCTCAGGAAAAGAGGGATAAAGTGGGGCACAAAGTGGCCTTGATGTCTGATGGAGAAATGACATCAGGATTTGGGTCCATCTTAATTCACATAATTAGAACGAGTCCAGGATGTGGCAATTCTCATCCTCCATCCCCTTGTGCCGACGGGAAGGAGAACTTTGTGTCCTGGCTGGAGGGCTGTGGTGAGCCAGTTTGCTCTATTGACTTGGGTGTTTTTACTGGATGAGGAGGAGGTGGGGAAGATGGAGCCAAGAAAATAGTTACTCTGAGGATGTGAAGTGCCTAATCCTGCAAATCCTGGCTGCTGACGCAGCCTCGAGGGATTGGGAAGCCCATGGCAGTGTCAGTATCCATTAGAGCCCTCTCCTTTGGATTGCAAGGCTGGACTGTGATGGAATCTGCTGTTTTCACAGCCACATAGCTTTATAAAAAGGTGTTATTTAATGTCACAAAGACTCTTTAGGTGTGTAAGACATGTAAATGCTCTCCAGCGATGCACTGGTTTATGGGATGCTCTAGTTCGGTGTGGGCTGCTGGAGCCAGTGGGACAGGCACGTTTTGGTGGGAAGCTCTGCCATGCTCCAGGCTCCAGCAAGGTTTCATGTGTGTGTTGTGAATTTGGGAAATCTGGGAAGGCCAAAGGAGCCTGTCTCCAACCACCACAGGGTTTAACCCTTTGTCTCCCCCAGGCTTTGCTGATCCTCAGTTCTCAGTTTGTTGGAGGGGTTGCAGGGGTAGTGGTGAGACCTGGTGGATACTGGGGTCGTGTGTGAATGGCAAAGCCTGTGCTCAGTTTCCTCTGAAATGTAGGCAGATCTCCTGATCTCTCAAACACTTCCACAGCAGCAAGAAATCTGCAGTTTTGACGCTGCCATAAGCCACGTAGAGCCTCCTGTAGAAGTAAGGGCTCCTTGTCCAAGCCTCCCCCAAACAGGGATGTGACCCCCCTGTACCTCTCCCTGCTCTCCATTTCCTGGCACTGGTCCAGTGCCCCCCTCCCTATACCCTTATCAAAATTTGTGCCCACTTTTGCACTGGCACACGCTCTGGAAAGAGAGAGTTTAATTCAGGTATGAACAAGAACCAGCAATGTCCTTACATGAATCCCTCTGATGGTGGATCTGCTTTTGGGGCTCTGCTCCAAGTTTCCATCAGTTCCAGTGCTTCCATCCCTCACTAACATGGTAACCCTCTGCTTTCCCTAAGGAGGATGTTTCCCAGTTACAAGGTCAAAGTGACTGGAATGAACCCCAAGACCAAGTACATTTTATTGATCGACATCGTCCCGGCCGACGACCACCGCTACAAATTCTGTGACAACAAATGGTAAGACAACACTTCTGTTTGCCTGGTTTTCCATAAGAAAATTGCAGTTGGATCGGCCATTTGTTGTGCAGACTTAGAAGCCAACAGAAACTCCTTCCATGGGAGAGATGCCAACATCCTGGAGCTCTCTCTGGTGGAGCAGTGATGGACACAGGAGCCAGGGCTGCAAGTTTAAACCAGACAAATATAAAATGAAAGATTATTAACAGGCTGGGTGGTTAACTGCTGCTAGGGGTGGTGACTTGTCCATCCCCAGAGTGTTCTAGGCTGGGGAGTTTTCTCGAAGATGCTTTAGGCCAAGCACAGGTTATCTGGCCATGTGCAGTGTAGGAGGATAAAGCCACAGCCTGCCTTGTACCAGAGGCTGGACAGGGTGATCTAATGGTCCATTTTGGCCCTCAAAACTAGGTCTTTATATGACTCAAGAAAAGTTTTAAATTCCTTTCTTCTATAGTAATATTTTGCTTTTAGGAGAGCAGCTATAAAGTGAAATGTGGGGTGGTTTACTCAGAGTCCTGATTCTTTTCTGTTACTCTTCCCTTCCCTGTGCCTTTCCCAGCAAAGTTACTTACCCGAGAGGCAGCTGGGATTTTTGCTCTCTGACAAAGGAAATGTGTTGTTTTCTCTTTTGATTTTCCCCCCCAAAATGCCCAGCAGCCTCTCTCACTGCCACTATTTGCTGTGGTTTCCCCAAACCCTTCCACTGGTTGCTGCCTGGTGAAAAGCAATGGAAAAATTCACAGGGAATGAGCCTGGTGACACTCCAGAAAGCAAAAATTATTTACTTGCACATTAGGGCTGCTTCAGTTTTTTAAAAAAAATCCTTTGTCCATGTGCTTTTGTCCCGGAATGCTGCTGGATAAGAGGAGTGGACTGAGGGTCTCTGAACCAAGGTGGCCACTTTGTTTCAGACATTAAACACCAGATGATGGATAGTTTTAACTCTGTTTAATTTAGTTTTTGCCAGCCCTAGAGCTGTTTCCCCTTTTCCTTTTATTGCTGCTGGAAAGTTTCTGTTGTTTTTGGTAATTTTGCTTTTATTGGGGTTTTATAAGAGGAGAACAATGTGGAGTAATGAGGGCGTTGCCATTAAATGATGTCTCATGGCTGGGCCTTGTGTCCATGAGAGCTGGTCATGATGTGGAGCAAGGGGAGCTGCAGAAGGGTGCTGGGAACAGCTCCAGAGTGGGAAGCAGCCCCTTCCCACTGGGACAGGCTGTGGGAGCCCTGCCTGGCTGTGAAGGGTGCAGCCACCAGTTCTACTCCTGCCCACGGGTTCTTTCTCCTGTGCAGGGCCATCTCCCTTTGCAGAAGGGTCTTTGAAGACTTCCAAAAACCCAGACAAGTTTTCCTCCTTGAAAAGTGTCTCCACAATGCCCATGTGGAGACACAGCCCCAAGGAAATTCCGTGTGGGAGCAGGGATGGGGTTCCTCTGCCAGCCTGCGACGCTGAATCAAGGATCCCAAAAACCCCCGTGAGCAGCAGGAGTCTCCCTGAGTTCCCGTGTCCCAGTGCACCCCTCAGGGCTGGCGGGAGGGATGCTGGGATGAGTCCAAGGACAAAAAGCTCTCCCATGTCCAGGCTGTGCCGGGGTAATGCCATCTGTGCCCTCTTGTCAGGATGGTGGCTGGGAAGGCCGAGCCGGCCATGCCGGGCCGGCTGTACGTGCACCCCGACTCGCCGGCCACGGGAGCCCACTGGATGCGGCAGCTGGTGTCCTTCCAGAAGCTCAAACTCACCAACAACCACCTGGATCCCTTTGGACACGTAAGAGACACATTCTGCAAGGGGTTTGGGTGGAGGTGGGCCCATAATGCTGAGTTTGTTTCTGGTATGCTGGGTGGGATGTCGCAATCAATAGTAGTTAATTTAATAATAAGGAATGGCATTATTTAGTGCTGGGAAGGGGGGTGTTTAATGCAAAGGGAGGGGGTCTGTGTGCTTCCCCTGCTCTTGGAAACACAGCCATGACTGGCTCAGTTGTGTCCTGCTGGATGGCACTGAGTTTTCTTTCCAGACAGTGCTGCAGGATTTTCAGCCGGGCCTGTGGTACATGCAGCTCACAGAAGCAGCTTGCATAAATTCCTGATTTTCCAAGCTGGCTTTGGCAGCCCTGAAAAAGATGAAGTATTTTATTTGGAAAATCTTGATTCATGTGTATTGGGAATGCAGAGGTGGGGAGCACACAGTTATCTCCTCCAGTGCATTTAATAGCTCTGACCAAGAGCCCTTGCAGGCTGCCAGGGGAGTGAGTGCTCAGATACTGCATATAAAAGCACAGACCTGTCTGGTTTGCACAATTTGATCTGAAAGTCACGTAGAAGTAAACCATGCTTGGCAGGAAGAAGGGAAGAGAGAGTTTAAAATCTTTCTAGGTTTAGTGCCATCAGCTCCTCCTTGTATCACAGGTAAGAGAATCTGTGTCATCAAATGTGGATTTGAACTTGATTGTATTTTAAGCAGCAGCAATTTGGATGGCGAGGGAGGCTGTGAGAAGGGTGCAGAGTGGGAAAAGGTGTATCTGTCTAGGTTAAGATGATTGTGCATGGAACCTCTAAAGAGCAGCTTTTCACTTAGAGTCAACATCCCAATGCCTCCCAAAGCTGTCCAGAAAGTGTGATTCTGGTGCAGCTAAATCAGCTGGAGCTTTAAGGGGTTGACTCCAGAGGCAGGAGGACCCTACCAGCTTAAAATGCTGCTAAAAATCCAGAATTTTTGCCAGTGTTTGTAATTTTTTGTGGATTTTGAGCCTCCAAAAGCCGGGCCCTGGCAGGGACTCGGTGATAACCCAGCCCTGCACTGGGCCCTGACCCCCTCCCCACCCTACTGACCCCACTGAGACATGTGTGAGCTTCAAAGGCTCCCAGCACCGTTTAATGCTGCTGTTATTAATCACAGCCCATCCCTGCTGCCCCTGCAGGGGGGAAGCACCACGGAAATGAAATGAAACAACTGTGCCAGGGCTCTCTCAGTACAAGTGACACAAAGCCAGCCCTGGCAGCTGATTGCTGCCACAGCCATCCTGACCTGCTGGCTTTGCACGTGGCGTTTTTCACGCCGTGTTTTTCTCTGGGTTGGCTCTGCAGCTTTTAATGCACGACTGTTTATGCTGTAAAATGTAAACCATAAAACATGCAGGATGTGCGAGGTGGCTGTAAAACAAACAGGATGTGCCGTGTTGGTTTTGCAACTTTAAACGTTTGCTTCTCCTGACTTTGTCATTTTTTAACTGAGATTTTAGTGCTGCATTTTAACAGGGAAGATTTTAACCCCCTCCTCCTTTCTGATGAACAGCCTGCTTGTCTTCCCACAGGGTTTCCCTAGTGAGACAGTGGGGACTCTGGTTTGGGTTTTGGGGTAATGCCCACCATGCCATGGCTCAGATGAGCCCTGCTCAGTGCCCTTGGGCCATGTACCACAACCCAGCACCTTCCCTCTCACATTAATGGGAAAATGCCTGAAATAATCTATTTTAAAGTGCCTGGTTTGCTGCTCAGTTCAGGCCCTGCCAACCTGCCTGGCTAAATGGGGTTGAACCCAGCCTCAGCCAGCTCCTCATTAGGCTTCTAAATTAATCATCTGCTCTAGAGATGTGGTGCTCCACGTTGTGTGGTGTGCGTGAGGAGAGCTGGACTGTGCTCCAGGACAGGGGAAGGCTCCCATCAGCTCTGCTGTGGCAGGGCCTGTCCCACAAAGACATTACATTAGGAATAATAACAGCTTCTCATTTCTAGGAATTTGTTCCCAGTGACTGCAAACACTTTCTTAAAGCTCCCTAAGAAAAACAAGTCAGAAAAGCCACAGGGTTTGTTTGCCTTCCCGTGTGCCAGAGGAGCCTGCCTGCGCTTCCTTTTGTCTTTGATTTCCTCCAAATCTCAAAACCACGTGGAATGAGGATTTCTACAGCCTTGGCTGGGGCGTTTTTGGGGCTGTGGGCAGCTGCCCAGCCAGAGCTGTGCTGGGTCAGCCACCCTGGCACCCTCAGCCACTGCAGTGTTCCCAACCCCACATGGGGTGCAGCTCCTCTGAGCCAGCTCCTGGGATCTCACCTGAAAGAGAAGGCAGCAGAAATCCCACATGATTCCATCAATAAATGAGTCCATTTATCCGTCCATGCCCTGACTCTGTGCACTGTAAAAACTGCTTAATATCAGGGATGAGCTGTCCCATGGAGATTATAAGACGTGGAGGCACATTTGAGGCTAAAAATGAGTAAGATAAAGATCTTAATTAATGAACTGTAGAGTTGAAGCCTTTGCTGCAATCCACAGAATTAGACTGGAGATTATTTACCATGCTGGGCACATGGAAAAGCCTCACTCTCTGACCCTCTTTCTCTCCAGCCTCACAAACCTCCTGCTGCTTGCCCTGGCCCGTTATCTGTTGTGGTAAATTATTAGTTACAGTCAGAGGCATGGGAGGCATTTGTCAATGCAGACATGTAAAACTGAGCAGGTTTTATATCAGAACAAATTCAGAGCTCTGTAATCTGCCTCAAGCCCCTGTGGCTGAGCAGGTTTTGTGGCAGGTAAGCCTGTGCCCAGCTCACACAGCACAGACTGAAAACGTGGGCTGTATATTTTGCTCCGGGGGGATTTTTCATCCATGAAAGGCTTCTTTCACACCAGGCTTAACAACTGAGGAACGTTCATGTTGAAAATGGATTAAGAAATCAGCAGCCACTGTAATGTTTAGCTACAGTGTGGTCTATCTGATCCCAAAGAAAGCACTGTAAGCCACCTATGCTCAGAGTGAAATCTGAATTTATGTATTTTCAAAGCATTACATGCAGAGATAATCGACCTGATAGAGCCTCTGATTTACATGGGGCTGCTGAGTGATTATGGACATGAGGGATTCTGGCAGTGCTGGTGCTTTGCTCTCTGATGCCAGGAGAGTAACAGGGCATTTGCAGACGTGAAAATAATCTTGTAAGTGCCAGCAAGGGTGGCACATCCCTTACCAATTCCCAGTGGGAAATACCTAGCAGCGTTTTCCAGGTGAAAAAGGAATGACTCCATCACTCCAGGTTATTTTGTGCTAATCTCAGCTGTAGAGGATGTACAAAAATCCCCTCTCTGTTGGAAAGGGGAAGATAAAACCTGTATTTCTTTAGAAAGCTGATCCAGGGCAATATGGGAAAATAGCAAGTGTGTGTCTACACAGTGATGAATCCTCAGGAATGGAATTCCACTTTCTCCAGGGGTTTAAAGTACATAAACAGTGGGGTGGAAGGTTCCCTTGAGATTATCCCGATGGAGCTGTGGGTCAGCTCCTGTCCCTGGCAGGTGAGGGATGCTCAGGGGGGTGTGAGGCTGCTGAAGGGCCATGAGGGGGTGGCTCAGAGCTGAAGTGAGGCCCCATGGGGAGCTCTTTTGGGCCCTGGGGCTCTGGGGAGGACATGGGGAGCCCTTTTGGGCCCTGGGGCTCCAGGGAGGACATGGGGAGCCCTTTTGGGCCCTGGGGCTCTGGGGAGGACATGAAGAGCCCTTTTGGGCCCTGGCCAGAGGACTGACCATGAGTGGTGGCTCCAGGCACGTGCTGGCAGCCCTGGGGCCCAGGGTCCTTCTGCTGAGGACTGGGCTTTGCAGTACCCAGAGCAGTTAACCAGGAGCTGGATGGCAGCTGGGTGAAAACATCCCAGCCTTCCCCCAGGCCTCTCTTGCCTGGTTTTAGGCAGGCTGTGAGCACTCAAGAGTCACATAAGGGCAGCACTCAGTGGCTGGAAAATGGGAGGGGAGCGAGAGCATCCCAGGAGGGGTTTGTGCTGTTGTTGTGCTGCTGTTGTCAGAGACTCCACTGAAATGAAACCTCTTGCCAGAGGACTCCTGCAGCCAGGCCAGCTTGGAAAGGGCAAGAGCACCACATCAGTATTCTTGAGAGGTTCAGACTGGGACCAGATTGATTGGAAATGAAAAAAAAAAAAGGGAATATAAAGAATATTTAAATAGGTTCTGGAATATATGAAGGTATTCCTGCAGAGAAACAAACAAATAAACAAAAGAGGCAAGTAATAAATGAAGATTAGAAGTGGAGGTTGTGGCAAATAAAAATAGATATTTAATTTAATCCCCCCTAATACAGCATTGCTGAGCTTGGTTGTGTTACAAACTCTGTACCTACCTCACTCCTGGGCTGCTGGTGGTGCTATAATTACTTCATCTGCTTTTAAAATAAAGCTTTTATTTTAGTTTCTGGGATCTAACCAAGTGAGGTTTAAAGCTACAGGATATTATAGATGGCCTGTCACTCACAACAGCATTTGAAGTGATATTCCTGTTTTTCTGGACCCAAATCTGCTGTTTACTGGCTTTACTCATTAATGCTGATGAGTTTGTTATTTCTCTTCAGATTTAATATTTGCACACTTGGTTTTATTTGATTGTCACTGAAAGCCTTAATTTTTCCCCTAGTCCTGGGGTTTCCTTTTCATTTTTCTATTAACTAAATCAGCCTTTTTCTGCCTGTGCCTGTCAGACACACTCAGGCACTTTTAATTAGCTCCACGTCCTACTAATCTTGCAAAACCCTAATTTTGATTCATAATTTTTTTTTATTTGTTTGCTTTATGACTTGTGGCCAAGCAGTTTCCTCTCGAGTGCTGGTGGGAGGTTTATGTGCTGCCTTGGAAGCAGCTTCCCCACCCCAGGCACTGGGATCACCAGAGGGAGGAGAGAGGGAAGGATGGGGCCACAGCAGCCCCCAGGGGAAATCCTGCCTGGGAAAAAGGACACAGCCTCACCTCTCTTGTCCTGCTCAGAGCAATTTTCAGCTAAAAATTTCCTGTATTTATATATATATAACATTTTATATATTTTTTAAAATATATATATACATATATATGCTATAGGTATATATTTTTAAAAGAATATATATGATTTCTTTATATGTTTAAGGANTATCTAATCTAATCTATATCTATATCTATATCTATAATATATATCTATACCTATATTTTTATTTCTATATATAAGGATTCATACGTATGTGTGCACATTTATTAATTTATATATGAAATCTCTCCCAGTACTGACACCTTTTTTCCCAGTCTGTTTAAACCTTGGAAAACCCCTTTTGTCTAGCCCTAAATTTGCAGGCAGTTTTTTCAGAGCATCACTAAGCTTTCTGCTGAAAGAATAGCCATGAAAAGATTATTTTCTTCATGTTTTCTTTTTTTTTTTTTTAATTGGTACTCATTCATTTTAGGAAGTCAGAGCAATAATGGTGCTCAAATAAATTAACAAAGTGAAGTTCTACATTGTTTGCTGAAAAAAAAAAAGGAGCAGAGTTATGTGCCACTGGGAATGGTTTGTGTTCCACAGGGAGGGATGGATCCAGGGTTTCCATTTAAATACTGGGCAAGAAATGGCCAGTGGGGTTGGTGGTTAAAAAGATTTACTTCTCTCTGTTGAATCTTTTTGTTGTTGCATCGCTGGTTTCTGGGAGTCAAATGCAGCAGATTTTGGTGAAGCTGACCTGGAATCAGATCCTGAAATGGATCTCATTTGGAGAGGGAGCCAGCCTGGAGAGGGGCAGGGTAGAGGTCACAGTTCAGGGGGCCAGGAGGGCAGGTGACAGCATGGGGGTGTCCCAGGATGTCACACCTGGGCCTGCCCAAAACCCCAGAGGGGAGGTGGAATCACCCCAGAGCTGTGTCCCAAGGCCTGATAAATGCATGAGATGAAAAAGAACCGAGGGAGAAAAAACCCAGCGATCCCAGCTTTGGCCACCTCGTAAGGAACTATTTGTCTGAGCTCATGTTGAGCCTTTGCCCAAGATTTTCCAGCCTTTCCTTTATTCCCTGCTGTGCTGATTGCCAGGACAAACGTGTGCATTTGGGAGGCTCCCTGCAGGAGCAGCCTGGCTGCACTCAGGGCTGGGAAGGGCCCAGCCTGTCCCTGCCCTGGGACTGAGAGAGGGGAATCCTTCCCTGGGAAGGGAAAATCCATAGGATGAGTTTCAGGGAATTTTAGAGCTTGTGTTTTCATTGCTGGAGAAGGGTGTGGGAGTAGAATGTTTTATTTGGTTGAATTGGGTGATCTTAGGGGTCTTTCCCACTGTAAATGTTGGTGTGGTTTTTGTGCTGGCTTTGGGACGAGGTGTCCCTGGGATTCCCAGGGTAAGTGCAGAGAGAAGACTGAATTGATCCCAAATCCCCTGGACAAATCCAGGGCAGCACAGCTGGGTCAGCTCCAGTGCTGATGGAGCATCTCCAAACCTTCAGTCTGGGATGGTTTATAGCACCAAATGCTCTAAATATTAATTGAGATGATTCTGCAGAGCCTCCTTGATTAAAACACCATTTTTTCCATGCAGAAAACTGGATTGTCAGGTTTTTGTTCTGGGCCGTCGAGCTCCAGCTCCGAGTCCCAATGTGGGACCAGGGCCAGCCTCAGCTCAAAGGCTTTTTCACTTTGAAAGAATAGAGGGAAGGAAGAAAGAAACAGAAAATATATTAAAATTCAAGATTTTATATTAGTTATGTGATCCCCCGGGAGCAACCATAAAATTATGTGGCTTTTTCGTAGCCATTTACTATTCAATATAAAAAGGGGGGTTGCCATGGCAACCACTGCATCATCTGACATCTGATACCTTGGCGAAACAGGGAGCTCTTAAATCAACTCCCCAAATTTCATATGAAAGTAAATACATTTTACTGGTGATTTCAAGGCGAGTTTGCCTTGTGACAAGGAATGTGGCACCATTTCCTCAGCTCAGCTCGTGGCCTTTGGGCCCCGTCCTGCAAACTCAGGTCCTGGAGCTGACATTACTCAGCAGTGGGAGAGATTAGAAGTTAGAGGAGTTTGTTTTCCTAAGTAAAATTAAACGAAAGGAGCAAGTGACACCATTTTTTTCAACATTTCTTGCTGACTGGGGAATGCCAAAAAAATGAAGAAGTTGAGTTCTGTAACAGCTGAAGTTCCAGCTGCAGGTGTGTGAGCAGCACAAAGGAGGGAGACAGGGGGGTGAAAATAGAAAATAAAAATTAAAAGGACGTTTCTGTAAGCTCACATTGGACTTTTGGGTTAGGCTCCCTCATGCTCTGCTCAGCACGTGTGACATGGAGGGGGTAGCAGTGACATCACCCTGGGGCTGCTCTGCCTCCTCTGCCAGCACCAAGGCACTTCCAGGGCCAGGGGGAGCAGCCAAGAGGTGCAAAACCTTTCCCAAAATATCCAGGAGCTCTTTGGGTTTCAGCTGGTACAGCCCAGGAGGGTCCTCACCACGGGGTCCCTGCCCACCTCTCCCAAACTTTTTGTACTTTTGTACTTTTTGTACAGGAACAATTTTAAAATGTGTGTGATGGAGTTTGGCTCTGAATTTATCTCCCCATAAGAAAGGTAAGTGCAGGAAAATACAAAGTTACGGTTTTAGCATCACCTTTGAGGCTGAGGGCTCCTACGTCACTGCTCAGTGCTCTGTCCCATCAATTGAAATACTTCTCATTTTTGACACAATTCTTGAAGTTAATCTTGCCACTGATGTTCGTCACTGGAGTGGAATTTACTTTTGTTTTGTGTATTTTTAGCTTTTCAAAGCAGCCTTGAAAACTATTTAGCCTGAATTGTTGGCATTTCACTTTGCACAGACTCGGTGTTTTGTGGCTAAAGGTTGGTTTTGGGGTGGTTTGTAAGGATTTTGAATTCACAGGGATTACACCAAGCACAAGTAAGGAGGATTTGTGTGCAGACACAGCCTCTGTTGCAGGAGTTCTTAAGTGGAATGCTGGCTTTATGCAGAGAGTGGTTGCTGACCCCCAAAAAGGTGTGGGAAATCCCCTGTGCAGCTGGTAGGGAGCCATACATTCAAATTCCAACAGGAATTACATTGAGACAGGTGGGCAAATATTCACTTTTTGTGCAAGGGACAGAAAGGCCCAAAGTTGTAAATGCAGTGGCAAAATTAGGCCATTTAGGTTTTTTTCAATAATGAACCTCCAGGCAGATCTGTAGCCACAACTGAAACATTGAGCATCTGTCAGAAATCCTTTCCTGAGTTCTTCTGTCATGCTCCAAGAAGTTAATTTGTTCATTTTGGAAGCTGTTTGGACTCCTTGACTTTGAAGATGTTATTAAAAATACATTTATCTTTTTAAAGGGGTCATTATAGCCCAGTGGATCCTGCTTTGGAAGGAACACAGGCTATTCATGCAGGGTGTATCAAAACTTGGGCTCCTAATTTTGCCTTTGGAAATCTCATTTTAAAGTTGTTTTCTTCATCCTGAAGCTGAGTTGCTCTGGGAAAAGTCACCGTCCTGGGCAGTGTGGGACAGACAGTGAGGAGAGCTCAGCAAACCCCAACTTTTGCTCCAGACAGCCAGTATTTATCAGCATGGCTCAAGTCTTAATTACTGAAAATTGAAATGTCCCTTCTTTTATGAAAGTCCTGTCCCTCGGGTGTTACTTTGTTTTATGAGTGGCTGATGAAAGCAGAGAAAAAGCTCCAGCCCAAAACCTGAGCCGACCCTCTCAGATCTACACCCTGCACATCAACAGCCACAAAGTGGTTCAGAGGCTTGATGCAAAGCTGATAAAATGCCAAAAATTCCTCATTCTCTCTCTTGGGGAGTAGGGAGGGTTGTCTGGAAAACGTCAACAGTAAAAATTGCATTTAAGTGGTGCATAATGCAGCAGCTACTGTGGACAGGGGAGCTGCAGCAGATTGAGGGGGTTTGGAGAGCAAAAACTCCATGCTCTGCCTCCCATCCCAGCTGGAGCACCTGGAGCTGCTGCTTTGAGCTCTCCTGGACATGGGAATCATGGAGAAGAAAGGGTTTCTGAACACACAGAGCAATAACAGAGCAAAAACCTTCTGCTTCTTGGGAATTCTCATTTAAAACTGGCTAAAACTGTAATTAGTGTGAACTGATGCTGCTGTGCTGCAGTGTGCACATCCATCCATCCATC
>VWYI01019324.1:0-30019 GCA_013399455.1 Anthoscopus minutus
GCAAAAACTGCTGCTCAGATGACTAAATTATGAAAGATGTTTTTATCTTTCATTTTAACCACGTACTCAAAATCTATTTCCTTACACCATATTTAAGTGAACTTTCATGCAGCTATTTCTGAACACGATCTAAAAAATATGAAGTACCAGCTCATGCTCTTTTTGTGGTCAAACACAATCCCAAGGGAAAAATTATTAAGAAATATCACCATTCTCCATGGCTTACACTGGGCATTCAAAACATTTGCTCAAAAGGGACCAAGAGAAATGCTCCTCTTTCAGGTTATTTCTCTGGGGAGAATTTAATCTCTTATCTGCTTTCCAAGGTAAAACTATTGTTTGCCTGCTTATTAGGCATGTAAGTAATGTGTACATTGCGGAAGACAGCTTTCAAAAACATGTGGAAATCACCACAGCATACATACACAGTGGTCACATCTTGCATTAGATAGAAAATGTTTATCTAATATGCCAAGAAGTGCACAATTTTTTCTAATACCAGTGTGCTAACTGAATCAATAAAAGATGCTGGCAAATCACATATGTGAATAAACACACATGCATTATTCTTTTCCAGACTCCTGGCTGACATCCCGCATTTTACCTGTTCAGTGTGCAGGCTGCACAGCAAGGAGGTTTTCTTTTGTAATGGACTTCTGTAATATTCTGGTTAGCAGAAAACCTTCAGTGAACAGCATCTCACAGCTGAGGCCTACTGTGCACAAGTGGGGAAAATGTTTCCCTTCCTAATGCAATCAGGGCAGGGCAGAGCAGAGCAGGAAAGACTGAAATAAAGAGGACTAAGCAGAGATGAATGCTTTTGTGCTTGATCACAAAAGTGGTGATCTTGGTGAGCCTCATTTGGCTCCACAAGAGCCAGGGGACAGATTTAGGCATAACACTCTGTCCCATGTCTGAGGCTGTAATATATTCCTGCTCACTGTGAGCACACAGACATGAGCAGAGCCCAGGTTAGGGCAAGGCACAGAATCACACAATATCCTGAGTTGGAAGGAACCCATAGGAATCATGGAAGACCAACTCCAGGCCCTGGGGAACATGGGGAAGGTACCAATGGTATTTTGGTAAAGCCAGTAAAACTCTCATGTCACAACAAAAGGTATGAGAGAAAGAAAACAAAGTACAACTGCAATGTCCCTGGGAAAGCTCTCATTCGGAAGTCTCTTCCAGAAAGTGTTATAAAGAATTTTATCTGGAATTGGTGAGGAAAAAGCAATATTAATCCTATTCCTATAAGCTATCAGTTTCTTAATGAGGAATCAGATGAAATCTGTTAGTTAGGACACAAGATTTACCATTTTATTAACAGGAGTGACTGTTAGAGGAAAGCAGATAACTGAGGATAAAGTAATTAAAATAAAATTTAAAAAATAAAACAGAATAGCCATGTTTCATTATGTATAAGGATAATTCTGTACAAAAGATTGAGTGAAAACCAATTTCAGTCAACAACACTGATGTGGTTCGAGATTGATTCATTAAAATTCCTGTTCAGAATTAATTTTGGGTTGGATTTCTTCTTCCAGACCCTTGCATTGAGAATGCCTTTGCATGAGCTAACCTGACACATGCAGAAATTTATTGGAAGAACCTTTCCTTTCTAGCAAACTAGAACTATGTTTCAGGTTGTTCAACTTTGCAGTTCAGCTTTCTGAAATAATCTCAGGAATCAGGCATATTCTCACGTCATCAGTGTTTTGAAGACACCAAAAAACCACAAAAATTCTTTCCAGCTCTAGGAGTTCTTTCCTTACTCTACGACTAAGGAAAACTGTTCAAATGGAAGTCTCTCAACAATTCCATTTGTACCTCAGGGTTTTCAAACATGCTTCAGCAGTGAAGATCAGAGTAATATAATTTATCACTGCATAATATCAGCTTGTCTCTTCATCAATAAGGAACTAAGGATAGTCTGAATGAAATGCAAATCTTAAAGCAAAAATCTGAAATTGCTTATTTTATCGACTTTTCTTTACAAAATTAGTCTTTTCTTACCTCAATTTTTATAGGGATTTGTCAATTTTAGTGTAATAATATCTTACTATGCTAGTTCCAGACAAGCCATTTATAAGTAATTTTCTTCCATACTTCTTATATTTTTAGGTTATTTTCAAAATTATTTGTGTATTAGACTCCAAATCATCTTATTATAACCAAGTCATAAGAAGATTCTCTATTATCTTTGGCCTCCAATCTTTCCTCTTCTAACATTAACAAGGTGTATTCTTCAGAAATAGACTGCCTGTTAGCAAAATTAATTGTGGGACTATGATTTTTTTTGCTTTGTATATGATGCATTAATATGGTGTTTTATCATACAAATTTATTATAGAAATAGATAAATTATAGACTATAGAAATTAGAAACATTCTAATAGATTTTAAACAGGTATATAAAATGTCACTTAATTTTTTTAATGCTGCATATTCTGATCCACAAGTGAAAAATAATGGGTATATTATTGTAGTATGGGAGTCAAGTATACTTTTCCCTTTGTGTCATCTATTTAGACAATAAATGACCTGAGAAAATTATTTAACTATCTGTGTAGTACCTATATTATTGATACTTTTAGATACATTACATTTGACCACATCTGGACCCGAAAGGATTTTGGAAATAATATCCTATTATTTTTTGAAATACCCTACCCTTGATTAGTAATAACATTCTGCTGTGGAAAAAAGTGCTGGATGCCCTAATATACTTCCATATCAACAGGCCTGATGTCTTGGACCTCCTGTGACTTTGGAAACAGACATTGAGGAATATTACTTGAGAACTTTGCTCTTCAAGAATGGTTCAAAGAATTTTTAATGGTATAAGAAAGGGTATTACCATGTTAAATGGCTATCATATTTTATGTTTCTTTATGTGTTTACAGGGACATAGACATTTTCTTCTAAACAAGAGACAGTTCATTATTCATAAAATGCAGTATATATTTTGCTGTCTTCAATGAGAAATTTTGAAGTACAGAAATGTACATAACAGGAAAAACATACAACACTAGTGAAACTAGTTTTAAAATAATTTGGGCATTCCCAAATCTACAAACAAAAAAGCCCTACTACTGAATATACATTCATTCAATTGCTTTCTGTCTATAGATGAACTGCCTTCCTGCAGTAGTCCGTCAAATAATTACAAACTTGTAAATACTGCCTACTTATAAAATCAAGTAAATACTGCATAATACTGTAAATACAATAGGATGCTTAATATCTAAACCCAGTATTTTTTCACAATTAGCTATATGCAATTTGAGTAACTGATCACAGTACTGAAACATTACCCACTGAACAGTTACTGTTCAAATGTGAAACACTGTAGGTTTTTGCTGAATACTTCTTTTTTTAAAAGAAAGTAAGAAAACATATGAAAAACTGAATGTCTCACATGTAACCATTTTGTAAAACTTGATTTGCTTTATTTTAGTAAAAAAAAGGCATCCCAAAGCCTATCATCAAACTTCAATCAAATTTAGAACCAGTAATAAATAAATACTTAGCGCAACATTCTAAATTCCGGTATCATGATAAAAACATAAGTCAAAATTTATGACAGCACCGTGTTGACAAGTAATACAAAGTCAGTAATATACAGGAAACAGAATTTTCCACAGAGATTCTAATCTTTTACCTGTTGATGAAAAAGACCCCTGCAAAGGCTATTCTTAGCCATCCAAATCAACTCTCGTCTCTGTTGCTCAGAAAATGGTAGAATAGCATGCAATCTAAATTGTGCCTTAAATTTCATGCACCATGTGCAAATTCTGCACAATGCTGAAGGAGAGAACTTTATGACTTTGACAGCTTCCAAAACTGAGTCCAAAAATCCACAAGATCCTGGAATTTTTAGCTTCACATAATAAAATCTTGGATCTTAAGTCTGAATATAGTCTTCAATTGCTATTACGAAGTAAAAATTTGCAAACAAACGACATAATAAATATGATAATACTACACCCACATTCATATTGCAGTACAAATGCCTGTTTCAAGTAGAGATTGTGGGTTTTATCAAAACCACCAGTGTGCTTAAGGAAAAAGCCAAGGGAAATATCACTCTTAACTTTGTATTTGCACTGCATCTCAATGTATTAGAAGTATTAATTATGAACTTTATTTTCTTGCATTATATGGAATCCAATTGCTTGAAACACTGAATTATGCAGGACATAATACTTAATAGCTCTACAGCTGCTTCCTTTATCATTGCTCACATTTCAAAGCCAGCATTTAGCAAGAAACAGGACCCTACATGATATTTCAGTTCACCTTCGACTGAGCAATGTACTAACCTACATAATTAGATACTTTTTCTTTAAACTATACAATAAATTCTTACTTAAGGGCTGAAAACTTTGTATTCCTATTGTTTATACTACAGCACAGGAAGCAGATCACATGCCAGTTATGGGCACCAAACAGAATGTAACATGGAAATATATGGGTTTACATGTAATTTTTTTCAGTATCAATAAAAAGTGGCGTTAGTGTATTACCACATTACCTCAGAAACAATTTTTCTCAATGTTAGGAAAAGTATTCCCAGATAAGACAGAACCATCTTTAATTCATTCTGGTTTACAGAATTATTCATATTTTCTTACCATGAAAATAATCACACAATGAAAAAGCATTTCCAACTACGTGAAATTAATGGATTTCTTGGAAAAAAGAAGAAAAATGTAATGCTACAAATTGAAACAAACAAAAGCTAAAAAAAAACATCTCAAATATTTAAAAAGCTAAAAATAAAATATGTAAGATAAGAAGCCAGTGGTGGCCAAGTTCTGTGAAACATACTCTGGAGGAATTCATAGTTTGCTCTTCATATTAACAAAAGGTAGAGTTTTACAGCTTATGAAATCCAATTTGACTCCTCTCACAGTAGGACTTCACTTTTGGAACTATTAATGCATGCTTCAACAGCTCTTCTAAATAAGCCCTTGGATGATTACATTTTAAAATGTAACTACCTTCCACAACAACAAAAAAAAATCTATTTAAATATTTGAGGGGGTTAAAAATTATGCCCCCTACTGTTTCCACTTCATTAGTACTCCTGACTCTTTTCCTATTTCAAGTGTACCCTTAAAATTTCCTTTCTACTTACAAGCTTCTTTTCTATCTCTTTTTCTGTACCAGTACCTAGAGGGACATCAACTATCAAAAACAGGTCACAAATAATTTCAGCTCCTTCATTTTATTTCTTTTAATTTGCTGGCATTCACAAATTAAAGCACTGTGAATGGTAGCTGTCCTGCCAAATGATATTGAAAGTCTAAAGTGAATATCTTGTATTAGTAAGCCATAAACAGGAAAAAGACTTCAGAAAAGCCCAAAGTTACAGTTTTGTACAGATACCTATTTAAAGCACATGAGAATAAGGTAGTTTTTAGCAATGGAAAAACAAAAGAACAGGAAAGAATCAATGAGAACATCAAATAAGACAAGCAGAAATCACTTACTGCTTCTTTCAGGCCTTTGAAGAATCCTAGTCTTCTTATTCTGAATTCCACTTTCATGAAGTGCCTTAAACCAGTCTCTCAATCTGTTTGCAACTTCCCTGAATTCCAGGTCACTGCACACTGAAAAACAAAATGCAGAGTTTTTGAATAGTTTTTGTCCAGAGTGCTAAATAGAACCTTTCAAATTATGCTAAAAAACCCCTCCTAACCCCCCATAAAAACCAAACCCCATATAATAATACAAATATGTATGTTCCACAGCTTTTAAAATTTATTTAATTCAATTGCATTGCTCAGGTATGCCTTCAAAACCCAATGAAGGTCCTCAGAAATAAATACCTGCTGTATAAAGGAATTATAAAATTACAGATACCAAGAATAGAAAACTTCCTTTGCAAACTACTCTGAACAGTTGTAGCACAGGTATTTTCATATGTTACTGCAGATGAGGCTGAGACACCAATGACAGTCTTTTGTCTTTTCATTTCCATGTTTATTAAGGCAATACTACTCCAAGGCCTACCAGAACAGGTCAGAGGGGCAGTTTAGGCAGGTAATCATCAACACCCAACCTGCTTTCCTATGCTGAGGCATGAAAAGAGGAAACAGGGTTGACAGCAAAAGAGTTTCAACAATGTGCTGGAAGTTTATACCATGGAATGGAGTTTAACAAGCCAAACCTGTCAACACACAATGGCAAACAGGCAACTGTACAGCCACTTGGCCATAGAAAGGATGGATTCTTTGACCAGAAATAGCAAAGGCAGAAAAAGCACACCAGACTAATGAAAGCATCTGTAGCACCAAGAGCAGCAGATTAGTAACAGACTGGCTGCAGTGCTGTACAGTACTGACAGTTCACAAAGAAGCCAGCGACAGAAGTAGATATGAGAGAGAGGTGTGCAGTCAGGAGGCTTATTCAGTGAGAGGACAAAGAAAGGGCATGCTTGAAGCAAGTAGATGTCCCTCCCAGAACTCCATCTTCCCATCTGTTTGGGAAAAGCTAAAAGAAGACAAAAGAAATGACAGTAATCTGGAAGATGACAAGATCAGAAAAGACAACAGATGTATCCCTGCTCAGGTAACAAAATACCTTCGACTTCCACTCTCAATAGCTATCATTTCCAAACTGGGATCACTTTCCAGGTCTACGTGTAACCGAATAAGCAAGAGCCTGAAGAGCTCCTACCCAAAATGGCAGAGCTGCACAGTGACACACTTGAATATAAATCTCCAGTTTGCTTACTTTTCCTTTATTGTGTAGCAATCCAACCCATTTTGTGACATAGCTTTTTTAGCACTTCATTAAATTGAACAACACTGTGAAACATCTATTTGTATTTTGGAATAAGATTGAAACATATCATTATGTCAACAACTATCAATACCTGTACAACAGCGTGAATCTAAGCATGGGATTATTTATTCTTAACTGAAGTACCTATTGATGCTTTGATTCTGTCCATGAAAGACTTAAATACAATTCATCTATACATACATTTGTATATGTTACGGACCGATGCTTTTATAAAAATTGTATTTGTGCTTCTCTATTGCATAATGGAGCTAGCTCTTTTCTGATAATTTATAGGAAACTGGGAAAAAAGCAATGATAAATAGGCATGTGTACTCAAAAATGTATTACAACAACCAGATGAAAATGATTCAAGACTACATATCGTAATTCGAATACATGGGATTTCTATGTTTGCTATATTGACACCTTCCTGTACCAAATCTTGCAATCAGATGACAGCTCAGCACAAAGAATCAGCTGATTGATTATTGTCCAATAACTTGGGACACTCTGCTCTTCTTTAATTCCTCCTTCCATTACAGCTGTATGTTGGGTTTGTACAAGCAGGTTTAGGCAGCAGGAGGCTACAGGGGTGGCTTCTGTGAGAAGTTGCCAGAAGCTTCCTCCGTGTCCAGCAGAGCCGATGTCAGCCAGCTCCAGGACAGACTGGCTGCTGGCCAAGGCCGAGCCAGTCAGGAATGAGGTAACATATTCATGTTCAACTTCATGTTCTGTAACAGAGATGATCAATCCAACAATCCTTTCACTTGAATGCTATTTTCCATTGAAACATGCTTGCTCAAGGTTATACTGTATGATGAAAAATTAGATTAATTAGTTGATATATACTACAAAATGTTTAGGCAATTTTCATCCCAGTGATAAGCTTGTAAAGATACAGAGTAATGAAATTATTGTGCAAATTTGTTTGATTTAAAATAGGTCAAGACGAGGTAATTCAGACCTATTCAGACTATTATTTCGCCTGATAGACTGGGAGATGAATCTTTAATGGTGGAAGACAGACAATAAAGGTTGTAGAAGGTTAGACAGTAATCAAAAAATGCATATAAAATCACATGAATCCACTCAGGAACCTGCCAAGAAGTACTTCTGTTTTTGTATAATGCCAATGCAAAGCAATCCTGCTATTATAATCAATTTCAGTAGCCATTAAGAGAATTAGTACAAGTTAATACTAAGTCAGTAGCTCAAAGGTTACTGGAGTCTACTGTCATTTCAAGCAATGAGACTGTCTTCTAAAATTAACAGCTATGGCTATGCAAAAAAATGAAGGTATCTGAAAATGTATAGGTACTTAATCCACATATATCTTTATGACCGATATTACTTAAATGTTATGTGGAAACAACTGTTCAGTCTGTTTTCTGTTTTCACATACAGTAAATGTTATGATTTGTGTTGGCATTTGAATATACTTTACAGACTGGAAGTGAAATATTTGAAAATGCTGTATCAGCCTGAGTTCTGTTAGTGCCTTTCAACTCAAGCTAATTAATGAAGTAAAGAGTGGTACTGAAAGCTGTAAAGACATGTAGAACACATTTTAGCACTAGCATAATGTATTGAATTCCCTAACATATTTAAACCAGTCTTAGCTTCTTGACATAATAGAAAGTAAGTTATTTTAACTGTGTTTTATGTAAACACAGACACATAAAAAATTATCTGTAGCATGGTAAGTATTGAATGGACATGGACATAATGACCACATTGCAATCAATACTGTTATATCAAGGAATGCTTCTGCTAAGTGAAGAGTCCAAAAAATGATTTTGAAACAAAAGCAGCAAGAAACATACTGCACACTGCACACATGATATTCCTCAGCACACACAATCACATTCAATCATAAATTAATGTATACAATAAAATAACAAGGAAGTAAATATAAAGAGATTCTACAGAAAACTTGAAGAACAGGGTACACATCAACCATGTTTTAGAGTCAACTGCTCCTTGTGAGACGGGCAACTGGTCAGTCAGTGTGTGCTGAAGAAAGACTTCTTGCTATTCAAACTTTTTCAACATATTAGAATCACTTCATATCACTTACAAAAACATTGCAATTAAAAACCAATATGATATTGTTTGATTCCCAGAATCAAACAGTAATAGATGTTGAAAGGGACCTCCAGAAGTAGTTCAGTCTTACTCTTAGCTAAAAGTAGGTCTAATTACATCAGGTTGCTCATGACAGTGTCCAGTCATTCATGTCCTGTGACCATCACACAATTCACGTGTGGGTTCCTCAGTGTTTGAGAGATAATCCCTCTTTGGAAGGAACTATTATCAACTGTTCTGTAGCTCTACACCGTTCTCCTTGAAAAGTACAGGAGTATTTCCTCATGCTGTAACTTGAGGATTGCATCCATCTGTCCAGGATTGCTAGACACCCAGAAACCTGGTTAGAACAGCAATTCTGAATCAGCTGTGAACAGGGTTATAAGGAGCTGTCCCCACAGCTGTGCTCATATAGCCCAATGCCCTTTTGAAGTGTTACCTACTAATCATGTGCTATCATATGGCTGCACAGTAAATGGTGAGCATCTGTTCCAGCACCGGCATTCAAATGTTCTTCTGAAAATACAGTAACCCTAAAACTGCCATCAGTGCTCAGTGTTTCCTTTAAAGACAGTATCTACTATAGCAAGCTGCAACATTATAGCACATGTACCTACTCAATAACAGTACTCTGCAAGGCTGCCATTCTGCAGAGGTTAGTGAATTCAGCCCTGAGGAACTGATTACATGGACTGAAAATTCCTGGCTCCAGAATAAGGGCTAGTACCCATATGGCTAACTCTAAATGTCTAAGAATTGTATGCAAGTGACTTACAATTCCTGCAATATAGAGCAGCACTTCTAGTTCTGCATCATCTGTAACAAATGTGAAGAGTAACATATGGCAAAAAGAAATGTGCTAGCAAAACCCAATAAATTTGGCAGAAGGACAAAAATCCCTCCAAACCTGTAACTAAAGGATGAGACAGGCATTTCAGTCATCTCTTTACCATCCCGGATATACAGTTAGAACTGGTTTGTTTGTTTTTTTAAAAAATGCTGTAAACTGAAAAAATTCATGCATATATTTCTATAAGCTGATATTTATCAGCCATCTGTTACATCTAGGGCCAGTGATTTTAGGAAGATAATACCTTGAAATTAACAAATAAAAACATTCTGATTTCCTTACAATTTAACTAAACATAATGAATTTTCTACTTCGGTGAGACTATGTTATGAGATAATTAATACAAAAGCTGCAGATACCATATCAGGGAACTGCAGCTGCTTATTCTTACTGACCCAAATTAATGTTCCATACAGACATTCTGCACATGATTAATGCCTCACAAAATGCAAAATTATTTCAGTAAATTACATTTTCATAAAATCTGATCTTTTTGTGTCCTCACAGTTTTTAGAGACTTCACTTTTAAATATAATAATTTCTGAGTGTAGGAGAGATAGTAGTAACCACAACACACAGAATTTTTCTGCCAAGTTACTGTCTTCAACTTAAAATATGTGGACTTACAAAGACATTGCAATTTAGTAAGACAATATTGATTTTTTAATCTCTCAGAAGTATCACAGACCTACTGTGGAATTTGCTAATTTATGTTATGAAGGACAGTCAATGTATATGGTTTCCTTTGCTAACTGCTGCTAACCTTTTAGAGTGAGAAATGCTATCATTTCTCATCATGATCTGTTATTCCAAACTTTTAATTTCTGAGGATGAAAATGATGTTATTAATCTGTAAAATCCATAGTTATGAACACAGACAGCAAAAGAAGATAGTAAAGATGGTCCACTGTATTATGCTGTATTCCAAGAAAATCTTCAAATATTTCTGTATATTCAACTGAATCCAGTATTTAATGTAATAAAATATATGGAAAATATCAAATAGGAGCAGACCAAAAATTGTGTTAGTGGTGAAAGCTTTTAAGGAAATCTTAACCCAAAGGTATGGTAGCTTTCGAAATTCAGTTTTAAGGATTCCTGAAAGCACTAAGCAGCTCTGGGATGAAGCCTGGACTTTTTCTTCCCTTCAAGGTCATGACTGACAGAGACCTGCCAAGACTTCTTGCATTTGACACACAACAGACAAAGGTAAAAAGATCACTGAACAATGCTCTTTATTAAGAAAATTTAAAAATATGTATATATTATTTCAGCAATTCAAATTAGGTATTTTCTGAAATCAGAAATGTTTTGTCCTCATAAAAGACTTTACAAGTGTATTACATCAGGTAACCATGCACAGAACCTAGAAGGGACTGATGGACTTTTGTGTTGTGAGAGAAAATTATTGCTCCTCATTATGACGATCTACTGGTTTGCACCTTTTCTCTGGCATGGAAGAGCAGTAGAATTGAAAAGTGGGCTGAACAATCACCCTTTAACAGAAATTAACTACAATCTGCTCTGCAAATGACTGGCATAAAGGAATCTTACAACATATTGGATCGCACTGAAATCTAACAGATCCGAGGCTGCATTTCAGCAATTTACTTTTCCATACTTAGGCTATGATCTGATGCTTTAAACAACTTTGTATTTACTCTAACCATTTGCTTGTGTGTTTTTCTTGAATTTTTAATCACTACCATTGCTATAAATCACGTAGGATTGTTTGCTGAAGAGCACAGTTGCCTGTAAACCTTTCAGAAAGGACCGAGAGGGTAGAACTACCCCAGTTTAGCTAATTATTTGTAGCTTCCCTAAAGTAAAGCCAAGAGAGGTGGATAAGCTCTTTCTCTACTACTAAAGAAACCTATGATAGTTAATCCATGATATAGTAATGTAACAGCAGGACCCAATTCCCCTGGCCCAGAAATAACAGGCAGTGAGATGCAAATTCTACTACACTACCACCATCTCAGTGAAATCAGAGTGCTGGTCAAGTAAATGTAATCTGCAGCTGTGTCTCCACACAAATTCACTAATCAAAAGTGTAAGGAGAAATGCAGAAACTAATGAGTTTAAAAAAATATTATTAGGGCACAAATGCCAAAACTTTTACAAATTTATACATTATGTTTGTTAGCGAAGTGCAATTATGTTTTGCAAGTCAATACAGTCAGCACTAAATGGATTGTTTATAAATGTCTGATGTAGATCAGGGAATTTTTATGAGCTGAATATGAATATTCACAGAGATAGGAATTTATTTAGCCTTGGTAATTTCTAATGTGGCTATTCCTATACGTCCTTTAAATCCAAAAATCTTGCATTACCAACAGTGATCCCCAGATGTGTTAGAGAGAACCTTTAACACATGGAGTATACTGTGTGTGACATAAATGAACACCAGATACAAACCAGACACCACGAGGGGTCAGTCTTGGTATCATGATAGGTTTCAGAAAATTCTTTTCCAGCCATAGTCTTTTTGCTGGCTACCTGTGTGCAGTGTTGTCTGCATGTTGACTTCTCAAGTACAGAAATATTCAAAAGGAGGTGCTGACAGAAAGCACAAATCAGCATTGTGCGTATGCGGAACAGAAAAAAAAGCTCTTTTAAAATCCTTACCCTCTTGAAATCAGTAGTAAAACTCTTGCTGACTTCAATACTGCCAGAATTTCACCCTCACTTTGCTGCTGTCTAGACCAACTACTCAGTTCTCTGAAGAGGAAAGGAATCCTAATACTGATCAACACAGTGTTGTGATTGTTTAAACAATTCTGTTGACATTTTTCACAATTAAAAACTATACTTAATACATTTTCCAATCTATTAAAAAAAAATACAACATTTTTGTTTCAAGAAATATGACATTTTGAAAAAAAATCTGTAAGAAAATGTGTTGAATTTAAGACAAAATCTATATAATTAGAATGTACACTGTTTTTCCACATGGTGATTAAGACCCTTTCAAGGTAAAAGAATATGGGCAATTAGAGAACTTCCAGGTAGTAATCTATTCAGTTGTAACTTTACTTATTAATTGTAAGCCATGAAAGACATTTATACTAGCTGGTTGTGCTGATTATCAGCACCATTGCCTACATCTGCAAAGAACTACCAAGTTATCCTCAGCTGTGAGCCTCTGTATCACTGCATCTGAGACTTCCACACTACTTTACCTAATAATGGCATCACTATTTTGCAGTGTTTATAAAAATCTGTAGGCCTTTTTAAACTGCCAGTGACATGAGTAAGAGTCTGAAAATAATGCACCAGTACCTGAGACTTAAAAGTGAAAAACAAAATCAGTACTTTAATTATTTTAAGAAATACCTACTGATAATGGTTTGGAAGACAGCCTAGTAAGGACAGTAAGAAACATTTATAGTGTGAAATTATGTCTATTTTTCACGGAGATTCTTTTGCTCTCTGTCAAACGACTCTTAACATCATTCTCTAGCTGTTATTCCTTTTGTTACTGAAATTCAATTTAATGCATGTTTCTCTTCTTGCCCTTTTTGGGCCGTGCTCTTATTTTGTATTTCTGAAAACACACCAATAACTACAGAAAAACTTGCAGAAATGTATCACAATAATACCTGAATTTCAGTGGTCACACAAAAGTTCCTCATTGCCCCAACAACAATCACCATTAAAATCAGCACAGCACTACAGAGCCAGATTATCCAATTCTATAGAGCCAGCTGCATCTCAAGGCTACTGAGGTAGTTTTAAAACATACAGGCCCTAACAGCCACATGTGAATTCACAGTGGTCAAACCCCATGTTTTATTACCACTGCACTGAGCTCAGAAAGTTGTTGCTTTCCTGTCTGCATGGCTCATTGCCTCGCATTCAAGATGTTGATATTGCTCCTCAGTGACTTTCAAACAGCAGATTGACATCTAGCAAGGTGAAGCTGTGGCACAGCAAATGTGTGCAGAGATTACTGGACTCAACAAGCAGGCACCACTACCAAAAAAATTAACTTGCAGTGTAACAGGTGCAAATTTAAGAGTTTCTCCATGGCTCTTATTTCATTAAACAGAAACCCTGGTTCCATTTATAGTGGGAGTTTTGTCACTGATTTAAATACCAGTTTTGCATTCAAGAAAGATGAAAAACCTGTACTGCTACTGCATAAAACCTCAAAATTCTACCTGTTGTATGTGAAATTCACAGTTGTAATGTGAAAGCTATTTCTTGAATACCTGAACAGACTTGGGATTTTATTTGGTGCTATCTGCATATATTAACTGATTAATTGAAAGGACATCATCCACACATTTCTACTTTAAAAATCAACACTGCTATTACATCTTAATATGCAATCAACTTACAGAGAAAAAACACTAGCTCAGTCGCATTTTATACTGAATTCCTGTTTTAGAAACAAAAGTTTCTAAGATTCTAGGCCTGCTCACAGATTAGTAAGAGTTGGTAACTATGACAAAAAATAAATATAACATAATCCTACAATATACTGTACATGGCAGAGATAATTTTTATAATTTATAGCCACACCTAGAAGATTAATAGGACTGGATCTACTGTATAATTTTAAAAGGTCATTAAATGTAGAGAACAATTTTATTGTGGGGCTCATACTGTCCAACATCTTTGTTGGTGACATGAACAGCTGAATCAAATGCACCTTCAGCAAGTTTGCTGACAACACCAAGCTGTGTGCTGCAGTCAAGAGGCTGGAGGGAAGGGATGGCATCCAGAGGGACCTTGACACACCTGCTAGGTAAGCCCACACAAACCTTGTGAAGTTGGACAAGGCCCAGTGCAAGGTCTTGTATCAGCACACCTACAAGCTGAGTGGAAAGGGACTTAGAGGAGGGCTGCCAAGAAGGAATTTAGAGTGGTGCTTGATGAAAAACTCAACATGAGACATCGGTGTGCAGTCACAGCCCAGAAAGCCAAGGGAATCTTGGGCTGCACTAAAAGGAGCACGGCCAGCAAACTGAAGATTATTTTCCCTCTCTACTGTGATTTTTTGAGATATAACCTGAGTACCCCATCCAGCTCCTGTGTCTCCAATATGAGAAGGACATGGAGCTGTTGGAGAAAGTCTAGAAGAGGTCCACCAGGTTGAAAAAAGGGCTGGAGAAATTCTCCTATGACAATGGCTGAGAGCTGGGGCTGTTCAGCCCCTGGATGGTTGTATGGAGACCTCATAGGAACTTTCCAGTATCTCAACAGAGGCTACAGAAGCTGAAGAGGGGCTTTTCATCAGGAACTGTCGTAATGGGAGGAGGAGTAATGGGTACCAACTGAAAGGGGGTAAATCTAGGTTAGAGATTAGGAAGAAATTATTTCCTGTGAGGGTGATGAGATACTGGAACTGGTTGCCCTCAGAGGTCATGGATGCTCCAATCCTGAAGGGCTCAAGGCCAAGCTGGATAAGGCCTTGAGCACCCTGCTCTCTTGTAGCCTCCTTTAGATACTGGAAGGCTGCTATGAGCTCTCCCCAGACTCTTCTCTTCTCCAGGCTGAACAACTGCAGGTCTCAACCCTTCTGAGTATTTTTGTGGCCCTCCCCTGGACTCACTCCAGCAAGTCCATGTCCTTCTTATGCTTGGGGTCCCAGAGCTGATGGTCATGACTAAATAAATGTTTGTAGGAATGATGCAGTATGGTCAGCAGTTGCCACTGTGGTAATGTAGTTTAATGTTCCATGTAAAAAAATATTTTCTAAAAAAATTTAAAAATTAAAAAAAAACATTAAATAATTACACTGAACCCTAATATTTCCAAGTTGATAAGTGAAGTTACAATAAGAACAGATTTCCCACCAGACCCAAAGGTGTTGAATTTGCAATTTAAAATGACATCAAAACTCTTTAAGCCCCAGAACATAAAAATAAACCAAAAACTCATAAAGCTTCTGACTGACTTTCTTGTACAGGCTTAGAAGAACATATGAAAAACAGAAAAGAATTTGTTTTATTATCTTCCAAATACTAGAAATTAAATTTGTGGATTTTGCTGTTTGTGCCTTAAGGTATGCTATACTGCACTTGGGGTAAAACTATTAAACAAGCAAGTAAGTGGGCAGACTTCTAAACAGAATCATAACTTAGCAATTAAAATAATGTCTACTCACTTAGAATAGTATTTCACTCTGAATGGACCTCCAACAGTTCAGCGGCCTGACCATAACTCAACATATGCTATTAAAGACAATGTCCAAATGTCCAAACATGACAGGATCATCGACCACCTCTCCAAGTAGGTTGCTCCAGGGTGTGACCACCTCCTCAGTAACAAAATGCTTTCAAATGTCCAGTCTAACCCTCCTGTAGTGCAGCTCTGAAACATTCCCATGTGTCCTATCACCGGATACCAGGGAGAAGAGCTCAGCATCTCCTTTTCTACCTCCTCAAGGAGCTGTAGAGACCAATGAAGTCACCCTTCAATTTCCTTCTCTTCAAACCTGACAAGCCCAAAAATTCTTCTCAGACTCTCCTCACTCACATTGTTTCCTATCCCTGTGACCAGCCTCCTCTGGATGTATCCAAGGACCATCTTATCCCTCTTGACCTGTGGGGCCCAGAGCTGCACGGTGCACTCAGGGCGAGGCCCCCAAGGCTGAATGCAGCGGGACAGTCACCTCTGGTGGTGTCTGCTCGTGCTGTGCTTGATGCACCCCAGCATGGGGTTTTGCCCTCTGGCTTCCAGGGCACACCCTGCTGACCCACACTGAGCTGCTGCTGACAGCACCCCCAGATCCCTCTTGGCAGGGCTGCTCTCCAGCCACTCCTCAATTTAGACTTGTGCCCAACAATGTTCATTTCAACAGGAGTCAGCATGAGGGAACTGTGATCAAACAGTATCAATGTGCAACACCTGGTCCACTGAACTCAAAACCACTCCTGCTACCACCATGACACTGCTGTGTAAATCATCTAATGCAAAAATATAGCTGACCAAAACAAATTAAATGAATAGTGAATGTCTAGTCACTGCCTAAAGTCCAAAAATGCCCAAGTGCTAGGTAAGTCTCATAGAAGAAATTAATAAAGGAGGAAACAGAGAAACCATGACATTTTCAACACACTAATATTGATCACCTGTCAAAGGATGCAGGCAGCATATCCTCTGATTATTCAGTCTCTCAACAGTGATGATAATTAGAAGAAACTTCCTGAGGATATAGGCAATGGTAATGGCCCACACAGGAGCAACTCACACAAACTCTCCAAAAACTCCTTGAAAGGTAGTCAACTAGGTACATTAGGTATCTAGATTTTATTTGTTTCTCCTTTACTATGCACACACACAAAATAGGTCAGCTCTTCAGCAGAAGATAGGAACATACATAAATATATGGCTGAATACAGACATAAAAAAATAGCTAATTCCTCTCCTCTCTTCTATCCAGACAAGGTAGCCAAGCACCTGCCTGGTGGGCATAAAACTATGGTCCTGAGCCAAAGATGCAATTAAAGAATCATCATCTCCTTGCTCTCCTCGGTTTTTTTCCCCCTCTTTTCCCTATTTCTATCTAGGCTGTTTCTTTCTTTTGCCCCTCACATTTTGAAGTGTCAACAGCTAACGAACCACACATTATTTGTATTTCATTGTACGACACATAATCAAGGTGTCCCGTTTAAACACTTTGATGTTGAAAAGTTTCCTGTGAAATCAAGTATTTGTCACCCAGCACATATTTCTTTAACAAAATATCTTTTATCATTATCATACTGTTACTGAATGATTTTTTTTTCTGGAGAAAATAACAGGTATTAATTTTTTTTAAATTCATTAATATTTTGAAAAATACTGCAATGCAAAGCTTTTTTTCAGAAAGGTAAGATGCTAAACATTTTAATCTAAGTTAATTGATAGATATTTTTCCAATCGCTACAAAGAAATACAGAAATGTGTAATTTTTGAGTCCACATGCAACCTTTTCTCTTATACCATTGAAAGAAGTAAGGAAATTGTCTTCAGGAAAATGTCCATTGTTTTGTATGGCCTGATATTGCACAGAAAAAGTAAATTCAAAGTTCTAAATGATAAAATAACGCAGGCTAACACAGACTCTGAAAGCAAAAAATAAGACCTCTGCAAAGACCGCAACAGGTGGATGTACTTAGTTTTCATAGTTACTGTTTGGCTTCCATTTACATGGAATTACAAAAGAAATTTCCCATCACTCAAAAAATCACTAAATAAGCATTTATAATGCTTGATAAGGATTTTATATTCCATTCTGATTTACCTAACAGAATGGCCCAATGCCCACATGATACACTGGAACAAACTGCTCAATCACATAGGAAAAGAGCTCCCACATTTCAACTTTTTAGAATGCTCTTCTTTATCTACCCCAAAACTCTGTAAATCCAAAGAAAATTCAGATTGTATCAGAAGAAGAGCAGAAGCTCTGACCATTTCATGTTCAGCTCTCCCAGAAAAGCATACCATACAAGTTTCAAGCCATTAAGCTGCAAGCCTCTAGGACACGATGGATTCACAGCATGTGCAGTGCAGGTAATCTGCACATATGGGCTGCTTGTTGCCTGGTGCTTAACAAATGCATGCCAACACCACCAATCTCTTTGCAAATGCCTTCTTAATGGATATATGCATCTCTGCGTCCATTATGGAAGTCCTTAAACCGCAAAGGGGCATTCTTCCAGTCTGACGAAATTTTGCTTCAAGGCAGAGCAATAGAAAAAAAGGAACAGTAGATTGTCCAATTATTCCATGACCTCTGTGATAATGAAATTCAGTACAATTTTATCTTTATGCTGTGTATAGCTAACTTGCTTCTACATATAAATATATATAGCTAGGAATTGAAAAATTACTTCCAAGGCTTCTTGTGTCTTTTGTACAAACATCAAAAATAAATCATTACCCACTATAATTCTTATTTCAGATTGAATTGGACATTATGTCACTGTGCCTAAAGCAGATGGAAAGCAAGGGCTGGTTTTGCAGGCTTTAAGATTTGCAAACAGTTTTCATGAGTTCGTGTTCTGTAAAAAATGTTTGGTTTCTAGACTACTATTACTGTAGTTTTAGTTTTCAGTGTATCTTGTACATTAAAACTCTTGTACAAAAAAACTCACTCAGTTCCAGAGAATAGTTTCGATGTCCTAGATGCTTCATATATATATATATATCTGAAGTATTACAACATCTGCATTGTGTGTGCATGTAGGCAAACAATATTTTTTTCTGAGAGATTTCCCTTAACATATATATCTAGAATCACTGTAAACTGTACAAAGTTAGCTAGGAAATTTATGGATTTTCACCATCACTTTAAAATGACAAAGAATTTTTTGTGGCAAATATATTTTGAGCTATAAATCACATATTCATGACTACATGTCATGCTATATGTTAAGCTACACATTTGTCAACTTGCTCCTCAAACACATGAGATCAGACTGTATTTCTTTTTCTATATTTTGGCTAAGAAAGAAAAATACGCATCTACACATAGAAGCAAGTGTAGTATTCCTTATATACATGTGATATAGTTCTCAGACTATTTTAAAAACTCTTTTTCTCTTTCACAGGTCTTCACAGCTAACCAAAATTGTCTCACTAATTGCCACTGAAAGTGATAAAATTACTCATGAGGTTCTATGATAATAGACAATTTTGATTAGCTAATTATAATGTAGACCTTTCTGTTTTACATTTTGTGCATCAAGAAAATTTCATATGATCAAAGAGCTTGGACTATTTTTGCTGGAAAATAAAAGAGTGGGATTTATAAATGTGAATACCTGGAGGGAGGACATAAAAACAGAACCAGGCTCTTTACAGTGGTTCCCAGTAATGGGCCAAGAAGCAATGGACACAAAGTGAAACAGGAGGTTTCTGCTGAACATGAGGAAAGAGTTGTTTGTTGTGAGAGTGACTGTGTTGTCCAGAGAGGTTGTAGAGGCTACACAGTCTAGTAGCAGAAATATTTTACTGATAATTTCAAACATCTCAACAAAAATCAGTTCAAGTGATGGTATAATTTAATTCTTCGTTTACTGGATTTTTATTCAGATTCTCTGTGCTAGTTGTACAGATTATTTTGGAAAAAAGGATATTCCTTTCTTGCTCCTTCTACATTAAGCAAAAAGTTTTCCACTTCCACCCCACCTCCAAGCTTATTTCTCTATTTGTTTCTGGTTTGAAAAGAGAAATAGAGCAAATCAAAAGCCTGACTCCTTTGTTGTACTGAAGTCTGTTCTTAAAAAACACAACTGATTTTAAATCTCTCCCAAAACACTGAGGAATTTAGAAATAGATTTAAAAGAAAAAAAAAAGAAAAATCTTTTTGACACTGGGTATTATTTATGCAAAAAATGGAATTAATTTCAAATAAACTAAAATAGAAAATGTAACTATTAAAGAAAAATGAGTAACTAACTGCTTATAATTCATTCTAAATTACAAGGATTAATACTTTACACTTATCACTTGCAGAGTGAAGTGTTACATGGTAGTGCAAAAATAGTACCAAGTGGCCCAGAGAGAGGGAAAAAGACCAAGAAAGTAGCACTACCCAGTTCTTCAACATAAGAAAATTAGGGTGTTCTCTGGAAAGGGTATACTTCAGCTAGAAGGCTGAATTACTACATTTACTCTGTACTGAGGGCTACATTCCAGCCACTGCTGAAAACCTTTTCCAAGAAGCTAAAGAAATCAGTTCCCTAGCATCACTCACTGACATCAATGAACTTCTAACAACTCCCCATGCAATGCAGGAGAAGCATCCTGTCAGACTGGCATCCTACACAACGAGATTCATGCAGCCCACAAATGAACACTAGAGAGGTGCTGGCTGTAACAGGTGCAGGCTGCTAATCCTTACAGTCAGTGAGAGCTCTCACTAATAATTAAAAGACCATCTGGATGAGCTATGGACAGGGTAAATCAGTGCTTGCACTACAAAATCTCCCTTTAGCCCTAAAAAAATGAAATAATAGTCATGTCAAGAAATAAGCAAGTGCACATAATAACCTTGTGAATAACTGCATTGATCTCTAGCTTTCGTTTCCTAAGCTACAAATTGTCACAGAAGACTGTCTCTGACAACTGTCTTTCCTTTAGTCTTGACAGACTATATACTGTTGGCTATTGCCAGCTTTGGACTCAGAAAAAACACTTTCAAGCTATCAGTAATCTTTAAAGCTGGTGGACAACTCTTCTGAATTATTCCAATCTGTAGTAATTTCCGTTTAAATTTGCTTTCCTAATGTTATGTACCCTTTTTTCTATGAAGTCTAGTTATGATCAATTAAATGGTCAGAAACATCCCAACTGACTTGGATATATTTGTACAAAATCTCTCTTTTTCTCCTTGATAGATTTAAACAGGGTGAAACACAAAACTAGAAAGTATTACTATTTTCTTGATTTTTCTGAGCTGCAGCAGTATTTTGTTCACTTTGCTAAAACCACACATTCTTTTTGTATTCCTTCTCCAAAGCTAAAGCTTTAGAAAGAAGGTAACTATATAATACCAGCGATTTAGTGGCCTCTATCTTTGACGTATCTTTTAATCCTCTTAAACTGTATATACAGAAATACTACAGAGGCTGATCAGCTTCAAGTACTGACCTTAAAAGAAAATTAGACAAAAAAAAAATTCAGATTCCTGCAAGACATAGTGAACTTAAAACCTTCAACCACACCTGAATTAGAGGCAATCCTGCTGAAGAGACCAAACAGAACAAAACTGTCTTAATTACTTTGTTTCCACTTAAACTGGCTTTACGACCCTCATTTAAAATGTTTTGTGCTCTACTACTGTTCTCAGTATTCTAATAAACCTGTACTAAAAAGAGGATAAATAATGCAAAAAATATTGGCAGGAATTATTACTGAAGATGAATCAATCCAGGATTTCTTATGACTTGTACTCTTAGAAATGGTAAATAAAAGATTTGTTTGCTGTTCTTTTTTCCTTACAAAAACATACTTTAGTACTAATAAATCACAATATAGAGCCAATTACTTTTAGGGGGTAGTTTTGTTTTAAAGGTGCTACCATGTTAATGAGCCAAAGCTTAATAATTTGACAAAACTGAACAAGTGCTGATGCCTGCATTCAAGGTGGCACTAGCACTCAGTGTTGCAGTATCAGCAGAACAGTTAAAACAGATGCTACAGCTAATTTCATGGGTCATGGTGCCTTCAGGAAAGAAGTTGTGTTTTTCATTTTCCATGAAGATTTTAATGTTTTAGAAAATTTGTGACTTGTAATCTGCATTTGTGATATAAAATAAAGATATCAAGAAAAAATAAAATTAGTGTCGTATTTTGTGATGCATATAAAAAGCAAAAGACTTGGGTAATTACTATACTTTGAGGCACAAAGGATTGATCTAATAATTTTATTAATACATGTTTTCATAATGCTGATGATTCATAAAGAATACAAAATCTGCCTTCCTGGCAGTAAAAATATTCAAGATATGAAAACGTATCGCTTGAAATAGATTTAGATCATGCTGACACTATTACATACTCTGACCAAGACTCTGAGTAAAGCTGTAGTCAGAGCCAACAGGACTATTTTGCATGCAAAGAATGGGGGGGATTTTGAAAATATGTCTTCCTCTTGCTTGAATACATTCAGAAGCAAAAATTGTCCTGGAGAGTTATTGCTAAATAACTTTCTTCTAATACTGTTAATTTTTTTTTTCTAACTCTGCATCATCATTTCAAACTTTTAGGAATTATCATAGCTAGAAATGAGTGATGTGAACATGGCCTAAGTGTCATCATACCTTCAATTCACAGACACATTTTCAGAGTGTTAGTGAATACATACAACCACATTAAAATGTTCAGTAGCACCACAAAACTTTACATCAACCAAGAGAACAATGGTTCTCAATTGTGGAAGCGTTCAAACTTTCAAGCAAGAAAAGCAAAAGTGCAACAGTAAATCAATACTGTCTGAATGGTCAGAAGATGTGAGAAAGATTTTTTTTAGAGAAAACTTCTACTTTCATGTGTGAGAACTGATTATATACTTACTATTTTTCAATAGTACATTATTAAAGAACATATTGTGTAACCAAGAAAGGGTATGCTGATATCAAGTACACTTTTTCCTTGCATAATAAGTTACTGGAATATTTGCTTAAAATTAACTCAAGTAGAAACCAGTACCATGAGAGAGGTCAGCTTCAAAGAATGAGATACAACATGTATGTTGAAAAAAAAATTTGAAAGGGCCACCATATCCCCAGGACATTACTAAATTTCTATTTCAACACAGTATCTGTAGAAACATCAGCAATAGCTGCCAAAGGCAGACATTTCAATCCCTGTCTTCTAAAGGACTTTGATATTTTAAAGAAAATACTAAACTTCTGGCAGCTATTAGAACAGTCACTTCAGAAAAGTGATACTGCAACTATTTAACAGGGAGTGCAGATAGCACAGCTGAAGTACAAAAGTAAATAGGATATTGAAGTACTAAAGACTCAATTAGTATTACTGAGAAGTGGCTGCTGAAAGGTTATCACATGTTCTTTAAGTACCACTCAGCTTACATCCTACTTGAAGAGGACTCCATGAATCTCACTGATCCACCCCTCAGAACACCACTGAACTATCATCAGTCCATTCCTGAGCTTCCTAAGGATCATATGTAGCTTCACCGTTCAATAAATTGACATATTTACAGGAAAAATAATCCAGAATTAGGTTATGAAATTAGCACCGCATGTTTTATCTTCAATAAATAAGGAGGAGCAAATTACATAATTTAAAGTAATTACCTGATTTATCAAAAATCCTAATTTTCTAGCAGTTATTTCCACTTGTTGAGTAATGAAAGACTTTTAAATATTACAACATATTGATGGTATAAAAATAGTAAAAAATATTACCATCACATCAGTAAATGAGACAACAAACATAAAAGTATCCTTAGCTTATTTGTACATTGCATGAACAGAAAGATAATGCTGATCCAGATACTTAGCATATGATCTGCATCTCTTTGGTTATTTATTCTCAATACAATTACTGTGACACACTTGTAAAGCCTTTAATGTACCACAGTATTGGCAAGGCTCCTCCATTTACATAATTAAGGCAATTATAGCCACTATAATTGAATGCAACACTATTTTAATGGTCTGGATTATATTTAAGCTTCCACTTTATAATCCATAGAAGCTAGCTGGCAAAGTGCAAAAGAAAATAATGAATATATCCTAAAAAAGCATGATCGAGTGACTACCGAAAATAGTTTTAATAGAGTTTGTTGTGCTACACAGACTAAACTTTTCAAATAATTTGCATGTTTTGGAGACTCAAGAACTGAATTTCTTCATGAATTGTTTAAAGATCTAAGTTAAAATGAATGATTATAAAACCTAAAATGAAAACAGCATTAATTATCATCTTCCATCATAACAGCTTGCCTCTCTTAAAATTACAGGAACACATACAAAACCACAGGCTGATACACTGTAGATAACTTTTTCACCTCTAAAGGTATATTCACCATTGGCTTCACTGGGGCTTCCCCTCCTACTAAAACACAAGAGGAAAGGAAGTAAAGAAATCCAGCTAATCAAAATTTTCACAATAAATCATGTTAAAGCAACCTCCTATAGAACAATCTTTTCCCCTGTGAAAAGTATATTAATACTTCATAGTAGTAAGAATACAAACCTGAATGACTGATTACTCATCTTGTATATATTGAGTATTTACCTAAAAAGAACCAGAGTATAAACAGCCCTGAGTATTGGAACAACCCCACAGAAATCAAGGATTACAAAAAAAGCAATGCATTCTGAAGTGTATAAGCTCAGTCCCACATACTTGCAGTGAACCAGCTAGCTTTACTTGAGATGGAGTTTGGGAAGTTCAGCTTGAATTGCTCCCTACACACAGGATGGACAAGGAATACCATGCTGTGCCCAGCTCCTCGAACATGCACACCTGTTTTCTAAGCCACAACTTGCATGGGACATATATGCCCTCAGTGCCTTGTAATAAAAAGTACACAGTGAGCAGAGATGCAACACTGACATTATTTTAGAAATCAAAAACTGTATTACATGACAAGGCCAGATCTGCCAGTTCAACACCCGCTTGCTGGTAACATCAAGCATGAGAAGCAAATTCTCCAAGTGCAGGAGACCTTAGAAATTTTCCATTTAAAAGTAAATTTGTGGATGTGACATACATACCAGGATTTGAAAAATCTGTATAGATTTGAGCACCCAAAAGCTTCCGAAAGCAGCCATAAAACTGAAGAACTTGGAAATAAACAGGCCAAATGAAGAGCAAAGACAAGGTGCTCTAGAGAAGATTACTACTGCTGCAAAGGTGCTTAGAACTGTAAACAAAGAGATGTTTCCAGTGATGGGTATGTAGTATTGCCATCTTCCTTTTTGTGTCATAGCTCTTTGCAATACTAACAAGCACTCAGCTAACAATCCTTTCCCAGTATTTACACTTCATCCTGGAAACAATAAAATGTTCCTCTTCAGAGCATTCTCGAGTACGTTCTGCAGTGTTACGGGGATTATTTTTCATAAACAGCATATACACTATAGCTTTTTACATGGAAAGTATTATTAAGGAACAGACAACCTTCCCTTAATCTTTCACTTCTTCCCTATAACAGTCAAGCTATATTCAATTTTAGTTCATTCTACAATTATGACTCAATTGTAGAGAATGTCAAAAATTACATCACTGCTCAAGCACATTCTACCTTCTCCCTTATTTTGCTCTATCAGCTCCACTCTAATCTGAATTAAGAGTAACTTTTTTTTTTACTAGAATGTCTCTGCCTCATTGCTCTACCTGCATTTGTGGTATCACTTCTTTTCTGCACAACACATACTTCTATCACTTGTTCCCAAATATTCTAATCCCTCTTAGAACAGAAAGAAAAAGCAAAAACTTTTTAGCCAAAAGTTTATCTACCAGTATACTAAACAATTCTAGTTCTATTTTTTGAACTATAAAGGTGTTTTAAATGAATTCACACTATTCCATGCAGGAAAAGTTTGAAATTAGAGGAGAAAGAGGCATCTGGAGCAAAACTGAGTCACTTCCAGAGCCTAACAACAGCTTTTACATGGCTGGATCTCCATTTCTCCAGTTCTTCAAACACAGCCAAAGGCCCCTCATCACTTCTGTATCACACATGGACAATACCTAGCTAGCAGTCTGTAAGACTCCTTTCCAATCTTTCCCAGCTTCCAGAGGAAGGAAGCCCAGATATATGGGTGTGCTCTGGCTAAGCCCAGGCTTGTTGACAAGGGAACCGTGGATTGTGGGCATGCAGGTAAAATCATTCTCATCCCAAACACATTCTCTGTCATTCTACACATTAGATTGCTACTAATCACACTGCATTAGATTACTATTAATTATGATGGAGATGTCTCTTTTTAGAAAGTCTTAGCATAAAGTTTGATTAACAAAAAGAAGATACTGCTGACAATTTTATTTGGCTCAGTGTCATTTGGGGAAAAAAAAACATATTCAGTTTATGAATTTAAAAGACTTGTGCAAAAAAATTATCTTAGCATTGAAGAAACAACCAATAAAATTAGCTCCACTGAGTTTCTGTTCTTACACAAACACAGTAATGAATCCTAAATAAATGCCTTTTAAAATACAGTAACACCTAGTAAATTCCCTTTCAAACATAGATATGAAAATAATTTATGTATACAAATGGATTGTTGCAAAGATTGTTAGTCTGCTATCTCAGAAACTACCATTTATAAAATATCTAGCAAAGCTCTAAAATCTGGTAAAACAATAGTAGTTCTTATTAAAGATCAAGTAAAAAATGGTCTATCTTATATACAACCATGGTCTACCTTATATACAACAGAGAAAAAAAGGACATTCTTAGTTAATTAGGCTGACCAAATATCAAAGCATAAAAATCCACAATACACCAATTTTCACTTTACCTTCAAATAGCTTTAAATCATACATAATGTATACTTACAGCTTACCATTGCTGTAAATGTGTCTAACAAAGTAAAATGTTGGGAAAAAGTAGCTTGAATGCTTGGACAAATAGAGATAAATACTAAACTTGATGAATAGTATTAAGATTGCAAAGTAAAAACACTATGTATTCTAGTAAAAAAAAAAGCAATAAAAGCAAAATGAGCATTTACTTTTTAAGTCAATACCCTCTGAAGAAGTACAATGTATATACAATAATACATTTTAGTTCCACATCACCTTGAAAATCAAAAGGTTTCAGAAAATATAATAAGAGAGTTTAGAAACTTGAGTAGAGTAAGAAGGTTTACCTATGGATAATGTCTTCCTCTGACAAGGAAACTGAGTAAGAATGTTATAGCCTATTTACATTTAAATCAATTGCATGATTCATGCTGATGCCAGCAGAAATATTAGCCCAGATTCAATTTTTGTTGTGAGCCCACAATGACACCAACTTCAATCAGTAAAGATAAGACAAACTCCTGGATTTGAGTGCTTTCACTGATATCATGCATCATTATGTTCTTCTTCAGGCTTCATCTAAAGACTAATTTGAGAAAAATCAGCAAAATTTTCTAATGAAAATTAAGCAACCAAAAAAGCATAGAGAATTTCTTTTATTGTTGCATTCTATAGAACTAGAGAAGGAATTATATAAAAAAATCTTACTGAATATAAATGTATGGCTAAGAAGGAGAGAAAACTAGAAAGCTAATAACTACCTAGTGTAAATTTAACATATATAACAAATGTTGCTACCACCTATACTCCCAAACTACCATCTCCTTCCATTTACTGTGCATATTCCTCTGAAACAGAAAGTTAACTGAAAGCAGCTTGCCTGTGATAAGAATCAGCACATTTCCCTTTGTGCTTCTTTTTATAGACTTGTCACTTTATTTTCTGTAGCAAGTATGACAGCTTGAAATTAAATGTTACAATTAGATCTTAAAAAAAACAAACTAAAACATACTACCATACTTGTCAATAAAGCCCAAACAGCACTACAACATAACAGTAATTTTCTTTGGTGGGTTATTTTTGTTATATTTCAAGTTTGAACGTTAAACTTTATCCTCGACCACACAGCATGAACCAATGGGAATTCTGCTCACTGTCTCATACAAATGGCCTCTTCTGACTACCCCATAACTCGTCACTGATAGTATCAGGCCTAACTGGCCTATTACATGTTGGTTTGAACATGGATTTTTATTCTATTGACGTCCTGTAGTTACCTTTTCAAAAGAGAAAAAGGGAGTTACAAAACAATAGAAACTGTCATTGAAAGGCAGAAGTACAAAGTAGAGATTAAGGAGTTGAAACAAATGGTATTTTTGGCCCTCAATCTCTTTATTTGTGAAATCTGGAAACCAGTCAGTGTTTTCTTTGAATGTAAACAAAACAAAAGCTCTTTTTTGGCATCTACATCTGTACTATATGAAGAGTAGTGGAGTTCATGTATTGAAAAGATGATGCTATGCAAATTAAATCAGAGGATTTGGGAGAGTGCTGCTTGGTAGTTTGTCCCACTATTTGTTTTTCAAGCACTAGTGCACACAGAACAAACCAGTATCCACGGTGTCTTTAATCCTACTGTTATTTATCCCTATCTCTACAAAGCAATTAACAATTCAGCAGTATTCAGTATAAAACAGGATGCAGCTGAGAGAGCAGTCATATTCTGTGATTAAAGTCTTCCAGATATGCTAACTGAAAATACTTCAAGCATGCAATGTTGCCTTTTCACCTCCTTCTGGCAAAAGCTTAGAGTCAAAGAGTATGACATTTGTAATCACTTCCTTGTTACCTACACTCCTCCTCCTCAGATGCTGAAAGAAAAGAGAAGCCCTTCTCTTTCTTCCATGAGTATAAGCTTAAATCTCTTATTTTAGTGAAAATATCAAGTGAGCTCTTAGTACAGGATTTATTAGAGATTAACTCAAAAATTATTGAGACTGAATTCTTTTATTTCAATAACTAATAAAAATGCATATGCAGTATTTTACCAAGAATGTTACAACTTTTGCCATTTTGACTGCAGGGCCTTCAATAGGCCATGAGCTTTTGAGTGTGACTTCATGTCCCAGCTGAACCTTGACCCTATGTCAGGGCAGAAACAGAGCCATATTTCTATGATGAAGATACCCAAAGACATAATCAAGAAGGATGCTGTAGCACTCATCATCTCTGAAATAGACTGTTTGGGAGACCAGGATCCTGGGCATGTCACAGCACACATTTGTCAGAATGTTAGTGTAGCTCGACAGGGAAATAAAACAAAGCACTCAGTCAAGATTTTTTTGTTTTAAGAATAATTAAACTTTCCCAATGTATGTACTCTGGAGTATAAATTTAAGATAACTGATAGTTGATGCTTAGATACCTTTGAAGGTCTTTAACCACAGCTAAAGGCTGTCAGCCATAGACTTACCTGCTGACAAAATTTTTGCAGAAATGTCTGTGGCCTTCACTAACCACATTTTGCATCACGTGCATTTGTTCTTACTCATCAGACTGAAGAGCAAGACAAGCAAGGGACATCTCACAGCAAAAGGGCCTTGAGCAGTATTTGAAAGAAAAAATTGTGCCCGGTCACTGCCAAGGGGATAAAGGACTCTATGGTTTTGTAAAAATGGGCAGGTGCACAGAATCCTTTTTAGCTTCTGGTCCCACATAACCACTGCAAAAAGCCTCAGAAGTGCTTAGGAAAATAAAGATCTGCAGATTCCAGCTCAATGAAATCCTTTCATTCACAGCTGCACAATTTAGTATGACCTGGATACTCCAAATCCTGGTACATACTTGAAAAGGAGATAGGAGTAAAAACAGGACATGAGGTAATGGTTATGCTTGGAAGCAAGAATCTTCCTCACAAGTTTCTTATTTAACACCTCTGCCACCACTAGTGGTGACTGCCTTTCACTCTGCTTTACCTTCTTTTCTCATTGTACTTCTATGCAACTTCCCAAGCCCTCCCTCTCTTCTGTACTGCCCATATTCATTTATTTCTAGCTTTGTGATCCCCTAATTCTGCCTCTAATGCTCTGCAGATGTCCTTCTCATTTGTAACCCTAATCTTGTCTTTTCTGTCTCTTTTTAAAAATTACTGGAGTTGTAGTTTATAGTTTATATGATACCCATTGCTTTATCTAAATTACATTCAAAACAATGATGGTAAAGATTTTTATTTTATTGTGGGCTTTTTTGTTGTGTTGTTTGGGATTTTTTGCTTGCAACTTTTGTTTTACTTAACAACTTACACATCAAGATCCAGATCAAGTCCTTAGCCCTTTCATTT
>VWYI01019330.1:266-35928 GCA_013399455.1 Anthoscopus minutus
ACTTTTTTATGACTTGAATTAATTTACCAAAATTCTGTGAGAAAGCATCATGACGTAGGTAGGGATTTGCCTCTTCTTATTTTTTGCCTCTTTTTACATTGCTCCAGTGACAAAGAGGAATATTGTTAGTGAAACTTTGAGAAGGGAGGTTGAGTTATGCATCCCCAAAGTCCTCGATTTACATACTTTTAGAAAGTGGATGTATTTGGCAGGCGTTCTTTTTATTCAGCCATGGGTTTGGTACATGCCAGAGTACAGAGGCTGAGTGAACATCACAAAGCAATTTACACTGAGCAAACAGATGTGGTTTTGCATTTTGTTATGTGTTAAGTCTCAGGCTACCATGAAAATATATTTGGGTAATCAGCACATCCAAACTGCACAGTTCACGTGTTGATATCTTACAGCTATGCTACAAATATTTTTTTTCCTTCATTTAGTTATGCTGCCCCAAATTATCTGAGTATTGTGGAGAATTATAATTGAATTTATCATGATTCATTTTATTTCACATAATCATCCTTGACTTTTGGGTCTCTGTATATACATTATCTCAATCCTTGGATCTCTATAAACCAGCAAAGAGAGATGGTGACATCACAAGATTATTTATAACAATTTCATATGAGCAGAGTGCAATACTTCTATTTCTGAACAGGAACCTATACAACATGCAAAAACTAACGAAAATGATATAGCTAAGCAATCCTGAACACAGCAAAAAATATTTTCTTAGAAATCACTTCAAATATAGACTACAGAACTGATGACTGCAGTGCAAATTTAACATAAAGGATTTAAGATCTGGTCCCATATCACTAGGAGAATTCACTTGATTTAAATGCATGTCAGTTCAGGTCAATAAAAGGCAATTACTTTTTTGTATGATGATAAGTATGAAACCCTGAACAATGTCTGGAATGTGTTTATTGCTGATCTTTGTCTGAATTAGATGGGAAAATAGCAATTCTTGCATTGTTATACAGCATCTTGCTAGTTCATGCTAAGTGTGATGGCTTCAAGTTATTAAAGTAGAAAGTTAAGGCTATTAAATCACGATTTCTGTGTAATTATGAGAAACACACATTTGTACTTTATGATAGCTATTTGCTTCCTAGATTTTTCACAATATTATGTGGAAACAGTATATATAACTTGTTCATAGCATTATTTTTTCAACTGTAAAAACAGTTGTAGATTACTTCAGGGCAACCTCCAAACAAGGCTTTAAAAGTACATGCTAAAATAGTTGTAAAGGTACTAGCTGGCCAAGTAAAAAGTGTTCATCCACACTGACTGTCCAGTGTGGCTGCAATTGAGAGTGTTTCTACTTTAATTAATTCAATTTGTTCTCCCATATAAAGTTTTGCATATATAGTTCCGATTTATACATGTGACACTAAAGGAATTGATTAAGATAGTATTTTTAATATCACCTGTTACTAGAAGGAAGATAATACTTCATAGTAATTTCTCTTCAAATGTGACCTTCTTTTTGTCTCCTTCTTAAAAAGTCTGCAATCAGACTGCAGGTTTTGTAAAAAAACTGTGCCAGAGGAAATGGTTTAGCAGATCATTTTGCCTATTTCTAACATTTGGAAACCAATCTCAATAAATGAATCTAATGTACTCATCCATAACAACTAATTCAGCTCCAGTGAGGGCCAAGTTTATCAAGGGCAGTTCAGGTGAATAAGTTTACTGGTCCATCTACTTCTGCAGAGCCAAAAGGACTTTTGGAATATCCTGAACACAGACAGGATTCTGGATAAAAGCTCATGCACATCTTCAATATTTCCTTGACTTAAACTTTGTTTCTCCCCACATATCAAAGCATGAAGCACTTATTTCCTCACTGCCAGCAAGAAACATGTTAGGGCAGCTGAAGTGGCTTCTTACCAATAGCCACAATATGCAGACTCCCACTCAAAAAATGCCATGAATAAAAAAGCAGTAAAAAGAAAAACCTCTTAAAACAATTTTTTATTATCCAAGTAACTCAATTTCTTAAGTTATCAACTTCAAATGAGGAAAGACTGACAATATGTGTGCTCTTTATGTGGGGAGCAAAAGAGTGGGGGAAAGCTGTCCTTTGATTTTGGTTCATATTCAGGGAACAGCCTGGGTTAATAATTTAAAGGTAGGAAGTTAATTTATGCATCCCTGAAATCCTCCTTTTGTGCAGTTTTAGAAAATGCATACATGTGACAGGATATCTCATTGTTCTCAGGATGTGTTATCGTGTATATGTGGAGTAGCTTTAGTGCGATATGAAATGCAAATTTGACTCACTTTGTTCTTGCCACTTTTATGAATATTAAAAATATGGGTAAAATAATTGTGAACACTTGCAAAAGGTCTTTAGCTCCTAATTTCAGTGCTATGAAGTTTTCATATTGGTGCAGTAGAAAAAAAACCTGAAAATTTTACCAGCTTATATTGTCATGAATGTAGGAAATTTAATTGAAAATTTGCATTTTGGGTGCACTCTGAGTGGAACTTTGTGATGGCATGAAACCCTAATGCCAATGACACAACAGCCTCTCAGGCTGAAACAATATACTTCATTCATGTTAAGTCAAACAAAATGTGGTCATTCAGGTGATTTGAAACCAGAACTAACCTCCTTTAGCACTAAGTTAGTAGTAAAGAGGGGGTAAAGGAGAGGTTATCCTCAACAGACAAGGCAGTCAGCAACACATGGGGCACCACCAGTGCCACCACTCTATATCCCTCATAACACCAGTCCCTCTTGATGCTCCCTGCTATGTGCATTGGCTTGATGAGAAGTTTATTTAACAGTTTTCACTCTCACTAGCAGATTCCTGGTAGTAGGGGTGGCTCTGAGTCTGCCAAAATGTGCGTTGCTTAACATTGTTAAGCACTACTTTGCAAGCTATTCCTGATTGTGGATATATGCTGAGTAGTGCTCCAGAAATTGAAGTTATGTTAAATCAACAGAATAGACTTGTTTAAATTATTGTGGGAGACCAAAAGGCCAAGTCATTACTTTATACATATGATTCTTTAATGTAAAAATAAAAAACCAGATACTTTACTTCCCCAGCATTCATGATGTGATATACCTGTGCATTAAGTGCAGACTCCAATACTTCATATTGCAAGACAAAGAATTATGGTGTAAGTACTAGAACAGACTATTTCTCTGGTCTTTAGTTTAATAGCACTGTAGCTGTGAAGCTGTGGACACAGAATCATTGGTTTTATTTGTTTAGATTATTCCAATAAAACATGAGTAATAGTCACAGCTTGGGCTGAGATCCTTCTTTACTTTAACTCTTCTAAAAGCTGGACCCGCTTCAGGAATTAAACATCTTTTCCTCCATGTGTCTTTTAGGCTGCAGTTATAAAGCTCTTCATCAGCATGGAGTGACTTTGCTCATTTCTTTGACAAAAGGCTGATAATCTGCACTAATGGCTTTGGCTGACTCATACGTTTAGTTCCCAACTGACTTTGACTGGCATGCTGAGGAATATTAGCAATATGGAAACGAAGGTTGATCATGGAAGGAGATGGACAAGCATTCTGGCTGAAATCCTGCATATCTTTACTTTCATTAGAGTTCATTTCTTTCTGAGGTTAGACTGGTTTTATACTGCATTCCCTTCTCTGCTTACAGAAATTTTCAGGTCCTAGACTGCCATTCCTGCACTTAGAAATTCCTCTTTAGACAGATAGCTCTTTGGATTATGTCTTCTCATATATGAAGTTTCTCTTGAGTATGAACTGTCTCTTATCCCTAAAGAGGAAAGTACAAAAAAGTATAAAAACAAAGGTCTTTATTTTTCTGTGGAAATCATTCACACCCAGTCTGGAATTATAACCAGTTGGCAATTTACCCACTTCAGGAGCAAGGAGAGGGCCATTTCCAGCTTGGGCTGAGTTCTTTTTTTGTTTTGGTTTGGGGGTAGTGCTCTCCTGGGTAGTTCAGTTCTGAGCTATTCTACACTCTCTTTTATTCCATGTATCAGTATAAGAACACATATCCTGAGACATAGATGGTGATAAATTCTGTACAGAAGAAATCACAGATTGTATAAAATTTAGGTGACATAGAACTTTAAGATTGAATAAATAGTGATCTAAGATGCATTTACCATAAATTCAGAATGAAAAACAATCTCTGAAATTAGGCCTAGCATGCAGACTGTCCTTGAGCAAAAGTTGAGGTGTAGGTTGTACTATTAATTTAGACAACCTTAAAATCTTGCAAACCCCACCCCCCACCTCAAATCTAAAAATTAAAAAATAATAATAAAGTAAAGATTCATCATTTCAAAATTTGAAAGCAAAGGTTTTGTTTTCCGTGGGCAAATATAAATGTTTTGAAGGGAAAAGTGACAAACATTCAAGTTAGCAAAGGTTTTGAAGTAAAAAATATTTCCTGTACAAAAGTTAAATTTCTGCTTAAGTTTGTCACTTGCATTCAACAAATACGTCCCTTCTGTTTCTCAGCAGGATCTCCATAAGCACAGGTGGGAAGACTGGTTTTGATTTGTAGAGATGGCATGATATAAATCTTTTGTCATAACCAGGAGAAATGACTATTAGTCAACCTGAATGGAGCTTTTGGGTTTTTGCATGACAGAGGCCTCCAAAGAATGCACATTTGGTTATTACAAAATAAGAGTCAGAAAAGTCACAATGTTTGTTCCTGTTTAAAAGCCAGTTTCTTCCTGGAGGAAGCTTTATGTTCTTTCACATACATGAGATTCCAGCAGGTGTTTACGCTTGACTCTCAATTATTGGCAGGTGATTTTGAAGAACAGTCACCTAATAAAAAAAGAAAACATTAAAGAATTCCCACCTGGAAATACCTACCTATCTTAATAAGATAGCTTTATATAAAGATCTGAAGCTTTTTGAGATTAATGATATCTGTTTACTTTCCATTTCATTCTGAGCCCCCTCTACTACATGTGTTGAATCAAAAGGCTGAGAATTTCAATATGGGAAACTGAAAAAGAAATTGATAAAATGTAAAATGTCAGCTATTGCACTGGATTTGAAGTGGGTCTCTCCCCCCATCTTTGCCACGAGTTGATCAGAAAGACTGGAAGAACTCTTTCATTAACAAAAAATTTAAAAAAGAAGGAAAGAAAAGATCTCTGTACCTCTATGGCTCCAGAGACAATTACTTACAGGTACACACAAATATAAAATATGTGTGATGTTACATATTGGTTTGCAGTGGTGCAGGGGTATTGTATAGATGGAGACATAAACCTGTCAGTTCAGGTTTTATTGCCAGGGGTGCCAGATGCAGTGTCCAGGAGCCCAAACATACCAGCCTGTGCCACCAGCCCAAGAGGCCCAAGAGGGCTTTGCTCTCACAGATTTCTCATTTGATAGACTCATGTTCCCACACTGTAAGTGCCGTGGCCTCTCTCTGTGAGCTTTTAGTTTTTGATAAAGACGGTATTGTGTGTAACGAAGTCCATGTTTCTTACGAGTTCCCATATTACCTGTGAGAAACTCCTTCGGTGCTGACCTAAAACACATGCTGTGAGCACTCTTTTTCCTACCCTTTAAACTTTTTAATGGCTTGTGTATTTTAATTTTACTAGTCACTTAGCTTTCTCGTTACATCCAGCTTCTCTCCCAGCTGCCTACAGAGGAGACATGGAGAAAGACACATTTCCTCTTCCCTGTGTCCAAATGCAAAATAAAAGAAATGCAAAAAAATATTTACATGCCATATTGACACCACTCTGCTTTGCCAGGATCTGTGAACCCTGTTGCAAATGCTGTTCACACTTGTACAAAAGAATTTTGCTTAGGCTGCCTGACTCTGGTTTGGAAGGTGCAGTGGTCTCTGGTTCTTTGGGTGTCACCACTGATGAACAAGGCTTGAGAGGACAAATTGAGACCCAGAAATGTGAATGTATAAAGATCTCAGGACAAAAATAAAATGAAGACAGATTCATCTTCACTATAAGACAGCTACCGAAAAGAAATCAAATTATACTGCAGAGACACTGGAAAGCTGGTAGGCCTGTAGCCTAGATTCCTGGCACTATTAAATACTACCCTATGTTTGCATGATTTTTATCACCTCTCTGCAATGGTTTTTTTCAATCATGGAAAATACAATAAAATAAAAAACACATGTTGGTGTCTTAAAAAGCATTCCTGTTTTTTCAGACTCTCAGCTAAAAGTTGTATTGACAACTGGCTGATAAAGTTTGACATGCCATGGCTCAGTCTTTTTGACTCAGAGAGATTCCACAGGAGTTTTTCTCCCATTGGAAGAGAGTATTAAACCTACTGCAGAAAAGGAGAACAAAACAAAGCTTGTAGACACACTCAAATCCAAGACACCATGAGAATTTTGCTTTGCCTCAATACTTTCTGAGGCTGTGGGCAGCAGATTGTGTTTGGATTGTCAAGGAAACAGTCAGGCCATTATTGTTGTTGTTTAATTTTTGGTGGTTGAGGGTTTTTTTTCCCCTCCTAGTCAAAGTATTAAAAAAAAAAATAGGGGGGGGGAAAAGAAGTTGATTTCTTCAACAAGCAGCTGCAATGACAGATGGCTGATGAATGCACTACCAGCAGTTCCAATGGAACTCGACTCCGTGGGAGTCAGGGCACTGCGCACCTTCCAAAGGGCGCCACGGTAGTCGCTTGGGAAGGGGAGTGAGAGTCGGAATTTCTAACCATGGTGAAAATGTACTGAAGGAAGAGAACATGATGACAAGGGGTGAGAAAGGGAAGGGAGTGATTGAGATCCATCCAGCTGAGTCTTTATTCCCAAGGATGAATTAAGATGAAATAGGGGCCTGGAGCCATAAAAACTTCAGGAGTACTTTAAAAATAATGCTTCTCCGCTAAAACATATCATCTTAGCCACACACTTTGTTTTAATCATTGTTGATCTTTCTTCCTTAGACCCCAGATTAGACTCCTCCTCTCTCTATTCTTTCTATACACTTTTTTTTCCTTTTTCCTGCTCCTTCTTTTCCCATAGCTATCTCTTCTTACCTCATGACTGTATATGATTGTAAAGGAAACAGACAGTCTGTTGCTCTTCTCAAAGCTGCTTCCTGATGCCTGCCAGATGTCCCCCATGAGTCTCTGTTGGCATCCAGGGTCTGTCAATCCAGCTCTGCTGGGTCATCTGTGATGCAGTGTCCTTCCTTGTAGTGCTCAGACTTAAAGTAATGATTTGCCCTGGCCAGTTATCACCTCTTTGTCCAAAGGTGCCCCACTTAACTGGGTAATCAGCAAAATTTATGTCATTCTATCGGGAGTCCTGTGCCAGGTGTGAAAACTTGTCCTCCTAATGCCTTTGAATTTTAGCACACTGTAGAGGCAGAAACAACAAGGAAGGAACACAAGCCGAACTCTCCAACAGGAATTTGCAGTCAGTTCCCTGCATTATGCAGAATGCCATAACCTGAATAACCACGAGCCTCTCATGGTCCCCAAGACACTGCAGTTCCCCCTTTCTTTACCTCCTTGTGTGAGGTGAGACAAAAAGAACTGGTGCCAGCTGGAAAAGCAGTAGGGGTCTGCAACAGGGCAGTGAGTAAACAAGGAACAAAACTCCTCTAGCAATAAATGTACTGTGTAAACATAAACAATAGCAACAAGCAAGATGCGTATTCCAAATCTGTCTCCAGTGAGAATCAATTATGTTATATCCGATGAATCAGAGGAGGGGGTTGGTGAGAGAGAATGGGGGCCTATTATTATTTTCAAGTCAAGTCAACCAGCCAAGTCTGCAAACAAAAGCATTTTCTGTCTTTTTCTCTCTGTCTTGTTGATGGCCTCCCCTTGTCTCTCTTCCTTGGCAAATTTCCTGCAGTTTCTCCACCCAGCAGTAGTTATATACATCTGAATAACACTGTAGTTCAAACACCAAAAGAATTGTTTTCCTATGGTTTCTAAATGTCTTTTCTGTTTTCTTGTATTCATACTCCTGGCATAAGCAGTGCTTATCAAGGGGTGTTCTACATCAGAAAACTCAAACATAAGACTATCAGTGTTTGTGTGTCTGTGTGCTCACATATATATATGAACACATGTGACCAGGAAGGCAAGAAAATACTTCTACAGATCATTAATGAAACAATGATGGGTACTTCTTTTCTACCTGTGGTTATAAAAAGAAAGGAGAGATTGTATTCTTGTATCTGCACATCACTAACTAGTACTAACACACACACACAAAGGTTTCCTTCTGTATTCCCAAAATCACAAAATGGGAAATGAAAAGAGGAGGGAGAGAAAGAGAATTGCTGGAAATGATTGTCTCTTAGGGTGTTCTCTAATAATAAGAAAGGAGCCCCACTTTGAACTCTTGATTCTTTGCCAGAGAACAAAAACCTTAAAGCATTTTGCTACCTTTAATTGTATTACTCTTCTAGTAATCAATAAAGATAAAAAAGATCATTCTATGTACAATATGAAATCACACAGTGTCTGACTGTGTGGAGATAGATTCCACTTATCTGTCTCTAGGGGTAGCTTCCCTTGTAGGAGAAAACTCAATTTTTATTTGGATTTTAAAAATGTTTCAAATTATTCAGTCAATGCTACATGCATATTAAAAGATTTATTACCAAATATTCTCAACTTGATGTACTGGATCTATGCACCCAATTCGCACTAATGTTAATGGAACCGCATCTGTAAATCCCTGCACATCAAAGCCAGACAGTACCCATAAGTATTGCAAATACATAGGTAGCTGGATAAATAGCACAAAGATTAACCACCTCTGGCACTGCTGGTTTTTATTTCTTTGTGTAAATGTTGGCCTCATCTTTCTAAGGACTCGAAATATAAGAAACTAAATGCATCCGGGCCAATATGCGCCACACTTCAGCATGGATGTTGAAGGGACACACCTGGCTGCTGAGTGCTGGCACCCACTCTAATTGAAGGGGACAGGGAGAAAGGTGCCTCCACAGGGTGACTCAGATTTTAGGTGGGCTGAGTCATCCCCACAGGTGCCTGTTTCCACTGACTGTTAACTGGGGGTGTATAAAGAGATGGTAATTTGAGCATCTGAAGCAAGATAGGTCACACCAGGCCTTATGAAACCCCTGATATGGGGTGATGTGAGTGCTCCTGCTCAGGGAATAGGCTGCTCGCTGCGTGCTGGGGCACCTGTTAGCCCCTTGTGTTCAAGGTGTGAAGTGAGATGGAGAAAGGGCAACCATCCCTTTGCTCTTATTGCCACTAGTATTAAAAACCTAAAATTCATATATTAAAGCCAAGATTTTCAAACATGGATTACTGGCATTTAAGCCTTAAATCCCTAGATGGAATTCATAAAAAGCAGCTTGGATTTCACTGCCCCAGAACTTGATTTTGGGTTAATTATCTAACCTTAGGCATCCATGCTTTGTAACTTTTGGATCATGTTTTAAAATTAAGAGAAAACAAGTGTATTGTTATTATTAATAACATTTTAATAGCTTTATTAATTTAAATGTCAAAATATTAATGCCAATATTAAGTGCAATTAAAGTAAATTAAGTATACTAACACAAAGTTATATACAACTGCACACACTATGTTGGAATTCAAAGTAAACAAATGCATGTTTTAAAGGGAAAAAAGAATGAGGTAGAAAACATAATAATCATGGGGCCAATAACTGTATTAATTGTCAGAAGAGAATACAGCTGCAATAAAATGAAAAGGAGTGTGTACAGTGAAAGATGAGTGGGATGATTAGAGCACAGACAGGCTAATAAATGTTAATTAATAATACCTTTCTGAAACTTCCATTTCTTATCCCTAGATTCACAAGTGCCTTACAAAGAAAGCATCATTAGCCCCATTAAGCAGAGGAAGGAGGAAGAGGCATAGAGTAATGACTGGCCAGCATCACCCAAGGGTACAGCTGCACAAACAAGTTACAGCAAGTTAAATTGGAGGATATATTAACGGAGTCAGATGCTCTGTTCTAACTTCCTATTTGGCTGCTCTTGGCCTGCAGAAAATGAAACTCATCTTACCTCGGGTCTAATGAAAAGGCTAAGCCTCTTCCCCGGCTGCAGAAGGGAAAAAGTGAGTATCTGATACCATGAAACCACTCTGGCTAACTTGCTCTAATGCCTCCTCCATCAAAAACCTGGCTAGTCTGTGAGATGGCAGTGATAATTTTGTGAGTTTCTGCTAACATTGGGATGAGTGTGGTATATAAATGGAAAGGGTTGACGGGAAAGGAAGGTTCCGGGGGTGAGATACATCATGTAGTTCAGCACAGAAAAGTCAAAATCTGTTGCAGATCTGTGATGTGACAGTAGGGTTCCAGGAAAAGCAGGTGGTGTGGGAACGCAGCTCCCCATTAGGGCAGGGCTCAAAGAGAGGGGGATCAGTCATATGCAGAGCCTTTATTACTTAAAGCTTTAAAATCTAAAAGGGCCAACTTAAAATCAACCTGCCACTTTGGAGGCTGGCAGCATGGAGAATGCAGTGCAGTGTAAAGTGCTCCTGCTGGCTCACAGGGCTGAGCACACGTGCTGCCGTGCTCGGAGCAAGCAGTGCCGAGCAGCCTGGCTCCAAGCTCCACTAAGAGGGTATTACAATAATTGAGCTTGCTGGTAACAAGGTCTGTGCTGCTATATCTGTGATAGGCTTGGGATAAACTGAGCATGCAGCCAGTACCTGTAGCAGAACTAGAGGAGAGGGGGAAAGAACCTCTTTGAGACCAGGGCTGGAAACCTGGCTTCAACTTAAACAATGGCAAAACTCCACTAACTTCAGCTTGAACCTGTGTTTGCCAGGTAGTTTCATGGAGTGCAGTGTCCTAATGCAGTTCCCGCACACACCCAGCCTATGACCTCTGAAATACAATTTTTCAAAGTGCAAGGCTACATAAAAAAAGTAATTCCAACTAGTGCTATCACCCAACCCATGCTTTTACTAACTCAGAGAAGAAACGTCTCCAGATGCAGAACATCCCTCTCCTATACGGCTGAAATAGAAATCAGGGGAATGATGGAATGGGATTCTATATAAATTTTATTAAGATATTGAGATATTTTATTGTTCATCTGTTTTGGTTTGTCCCAACTTACTGCCTTTCTCACACTGTCAAATGTGGGAGAAGATCTGGAACAAACTGCATTTTCCCACATACCGTTTTCCAGTGGCTCATCCTTGTTTTGAAAATCTCTTCATCTGAAATTGCAAATCCTTTGTCCCAGTCACAGCTAACAACATGAAGTTTGAGTGAGAGAAATCTTCATGTTTTAGTTCTCTCCGATGAGTCTCACATTCTTCCATGTTCCATTAAACTTTTATCTGACTGTGGAAACAGCACAGACACTGTCTGTCCTGGCCCATCTGCCCACTCTGATCCTCCTGACTTTGTTTCAGTTGTTTTCTGCTGAGGGCTTGATGCAGTAAGTACATTTAGGGAAATCAAATGGGTTTTGGTTGCTCAAAGGAAAGCAATTTGAGGGCTATTCCAGGGAAACACTATCCTGAAGGAGCTGCATTGGCAGCTCCTCCCCACTAACAGCACAATGGCCTCCTGGGTTTTCTCTAACAGTGGGGTCTCTGAGCAGGCAATGTGAGTGCCAGGCTCTTCCAGAGCCCTGTCAGAGCATTGGAGACCTGTCATGCTCTTTGCCAGTGCCCACAGTGCTCCTGAGAAGCCCTGGCAGGATTCTCAACTAATAAATTAGTTCAAGAAACCAGGGATACATATATCTCTTGTGGCTTAAGCTAGGCAGTCATGGGCTTTGGTCTTTCTAAGCTTAGGTAGTATTGAGCTAGGAATTTGAAGATCAGAATTTGAGTGTTAAGACAGGATTGAGGTATGCAAGTCTTCTCTGGACCGAGTCTTTTCTCTAACGTTTTTTGGCTAACATCATTTACTGCTCAAGAATAGGCATCCTGAAATTCTGTGTCAGCCACAAATTGGAGATGGGATGAAAAGAAATTCCTAAATTAGTGTATTATGTAAAATATCTTGTGTATATATGTGTGTTTGTGCACCTTGAGCAGAGTGATTTTTGCACAAATAGAAAAGCATTTTTTTAAAATGAATGTATGATACTCTATGTGAAGTCTACAGTCATAACAGGAAATCATGCATTTTCTGCAGAAAGATTTTATTTAAAAAAGCGGAGTGCATCTCATTGACCTACATTCAGCTTCCCCAGCATACACTGTACCTGCAGAACTTTTCTGCAGAGATACATTGTAGATATAGATCAAAAGGAAATGCTGGTGTCAGAATTGTCTAAATGTCCCTTTTTGGGCCTGAAATCCTAGATCATTGCCATGCATTTGCACTGACTTTGTAACTTTAATCAACCTGTAAACTGTTCCTTGGACTGCTGTCTTTAAAAGCCAGGTAGGCTGTTCCTGGGGATAATGAATGTCTGTATCTATATAGCAGACAAATGAAGGTCTCTGTTGCCTCAGAATGAAAATACCTATATTCAAAGAGCTATCTAGAATATATTGCAGTATTTAAAAGTAACAAAATAAAGTTAGCATCTCTGTTAAAAGAACTACAATCCAAACAAAGCTAGATTCATTCTGTTCAACACATACCCTAATTGCTTTGTAGAACATTTGGTCCACTCTTTAGAAAAGGCTGTGGGGGTGCTGAACATTGCCTGTCAGGATGCTGAGTTGTATTACATGCACATCTGCCTGTTCTGACTTAGCCTGCGAGCTGCCAACTCACATGCCCACTGTAATGGACTTGGATTCTCAGTTGTGTCTGTGGCTGTATGGGGAGCTGAAGAGTGAGAGAAGGGAACTGCAGGGGTTGACGCTGACCACTGCCACGCTGAGCTTTAGGCACCATTCTGCCTGGCAAGATTCACACAGGGGCACTGTCCAATGTTATGCATTGCCTAACTGGGTGTTTAAGAAATGAGGTTGACAAAGAAAAAATGCAAAGAGAAGAGGGACCCTTTAGAAAAATAGGAAGTGTGTAAAACAGAAAGTATCTACAGACCTACTGTCTCTCTCCCTGTTGTGAAATTAGGCAGCTGTGGACTATAGCTTTTATTTTTCTTTTATTACAGTGCTTTTATTACAGTGCAAACACTGTAAATAGATATTCTCTGTAAGATTGTATTTTTCTACTAGACAACTTCAATAATTTGGACAGTGGTGGTGTTTTCAATTATTATATACTAAAACTACTAAAGAAACAAGGCAGCCACATAAAATTTCAATTAATAAAAAGTGTTCACTGAGATTGAATATATTGTCATATAGTCTCTGTTTTTAATATTTTTGTTTTGTTTGTGTTTTTGTCGGTGTTTGTTTGGTTTAGATTTGATTTGATGGGTGTTTTTTGTTGTTTGTTTGTTTTTTATTTATTTCCAAAAAATTAGAATGGTAGATGAAAAAAGTAGTTACAAAATATCTTCTTACTCTAAAGGTTAATAATTTGGACTTTATAAAACATTGTTTAAACATGGAATATTTAGGGGACATGTGTATGGCACATAAAAGTATAATTGTGAAATGACTCTGTATCACAAAATATTGCTATTTCCAAAGAGCTGTACTTGATACCAAGTCTGCACAACTGTGAGTCCCTGGAGTAAAAAAATGAACCGCTCTGAAAGTATTTTGCAGCTTATGCTTAGAAAAAATTCTGTTACATCAGTGTTGTGTCCCTGTCCTTCCATTCTATTAAGCTTAGAAAATTTCCAAGGTCTTCCACTTACCCTGAATCCCTCCCCAGAATCAAAATATCTATTTTTTTTGTGCTACTTGTGTAATAAATGTTTTAGTAAAATGTCATATAGCTTTTTCTACATTGGGTGCTACAAATTTCTCCTCCTTGCCTCTCAGTGGCTGTTCAAGGCATCCTGAATTTCTCCTGTCTTCCTGCTGTCTAGTCACAAGACAGATTTTAATCTCATTAATTCAGCCTTCATTGAACCTAACTATCAGCCTCTTTTTTGAAGATAAGGAGGAAACTTCTTCTGGACTGTGATACCTTTTGTGAGATCACCTTTTGTCACATTGGCTGGAGACCATAACTGCTTCACACTTTTGTGACCTTTACACAGTCACTTGTTATTGGTTTCCTGATATGAGGCTAGATCATAGGATCTGTGCTGCCACAACCAGTGGTAAACCAGCACACTTGTTGGACATCCACATTATTAATGTGTTACATAGGAATGTCACAAACACATCCAGGTGACCCAAGGAACCTGAATTTACTTTGGTGAGCATAAAGAAAATGCTCCATTATCAGGTAACTCCATGTACTTGATTTGTACTGAATAAGCCTAAAATCAGGTACTGAAAATTTGTTTTATGTTAAAAAGGGAGTGGGAAGGACATGGTTCCAGAAAATAGGTGAGTGGGAAGAGAATATAAGTACTAACAGGGTTTTTTGGGGGAAATAGTTAAGGAAGAAAAGCTGTGTAAGAGAACTAGGAAAGGATTTTTCAGAGAGAGTCAAGTGAGGAAGGAAATATTGTATCTTGAAAGTGACCTAAAGGCTCCCAAAGAGAACACATTTATTCACTTGTATGACCATCCTCAAGCATTACAAAACATGACAATGAGAAATCAGGCTATATGGAATTAGACACTGCTTTAAAAATTTTTCAGACCACATTAAGAAGCGTAGACCACCTCAACTATAGTCTTATCTAGGAGCATAGAGAGAGTCTGTAGAGGCAAGAACTCCACTGTGAATCTAATAAATTGTTTTCTCTTGTCTGCAGATTGTGTTGCAGTAATTTGTATTTATTTTATCATCAGGTATCTTGATTTTTGCCACTGACTAAATAAAGAAAAATAGCTTTTCCAAAGACAGTTGAAGGCAGTAGAATATACAAAGTGATTTAAAGGGAACATGGATGACATAAAGAAGAATTTGGCTTCTAGAGTCAAAATTTCTTATTTTGGTGTATTTTGCAAGTGATACAGTTTGAGAATTAGAGCACTGTCAATATGTGCTGTAAAATCGCATGTCCTTTAAGAGGATAATGCTCCACTAGACCTTTTGCCACAAATTACTCTATATAATTGGACCTGAGATCACAAAGAGTGCACATTTACAAGATAAATTGAAAATTAATGAACAAATAATATAGTAATTACCAAATCTTTATTATTTGAAGAATATACACACTATGGGGTCTATTTCTTCCTCAATGAGCATGTGTAACCCCCATTAATTTTAATGGGAGTTAAGCATGCACATCAAAGGAAGAATTAACTCGTGATTTTAAAACTGACTACTAAGATTAAGACCTGCACTTTTGGCTTTGAGTTGAAAATGTGGCATATCTTTTGATATTTATCTCTTTTTAATTGTGTATTTGTAGCTGAACCAATTTGCAAATCATTGTTATCCCTATCAGTACAAGGCAAAGATAAATTGCATTATATACCCTACTTCTTGGACTCCTTGATGTTATTTTCTGATTAAATGGAATGTACCAGCAGTATCATAATTAATAATCTATGTTGATCAGGTTGGCAGTGCTAAGGCTGTTTGGTATCTGATGGCATTGAAAAATTGTTGAAGCAAGGTGTGTTATTTGGTTGTTTTGGTTTTGATTTTTTTTTGGTTTTTTTCACTAATGTGAGAAATTTCCAATTAATAATACTGAGTCATGGAGATTTTCAGATAATGTGAACCCTGCACAGGTCTGGACGATGCAAAAACATCCAGTTTAAAGATTTCTGAGGCAATTAATGAACTATGATGTTAAGCGTATGTAAAAAGGATTTTACTCCTTAGAAAAAGATTATAAAATTCTCAGATTAAACTTTCAGTCCCAAATGAATTGGTGCCAGTTGTTCCTTCTAACCCTCATCTCAGGGAATTTATATTTTCTTGTGCCTTTCTATGGTTGTCCCTTAATTGATATTAGTGAAATGGCTTCTGCAATTGTGCACAACCTTTTTTATATCAATCCAGACATTGTGCCCCATCTTAGAGCAGGAATTATAAATACTTTAAAGTGTAAACCAACTTAGATTAAATGTATACAGATAAAGAATTTCTAACTTGTTAAAACAGATATTCAAAGTTTGTTTTTTCAAATGAGTTCTCTTGATTTATTTTTTACACTATATAAATGGCAAAGAGCTCAGAAACATGACTAACAAGATGTCGCCATTGTGATCTTAATTTCAGAGTTGAAGAAACTGCAAAAAATAAACAAAAGAAGAAGAGGAAAAATAAATTTTAAAATTCTTTGCCTTTTATGTGGGCAGTATTTCTTATTATATTTAGAAAACTTACCCTAGTAGGAGATAGCAATATATATGTTTCATATTCTGTTTTCCCTTAGACTATTATAAAGTAGAAAAATTTTCCATTTGTTTGGCTGTGTGGATGTATAACTGAAGGAGTGCACTCAGAAAAATATTTATCCACAAAGGTATGGCCACTGAATAGCCCTTTTAAATTTATGTTTATTTGTTCATCTATTCCTTTAATTTTAAATAATTCAAACTGTTGCAGCTTGTAGCTGCCATTTGCACTCCCTCAGTTTTGTCCCATTTCAAACTGGAGAGTGAGATTAGTGGAAGGAAGCCCTAGGTCTCAGTACTGGAAATCAGTCAAAATAATTTAAATCCTATCAACTTTATTTTCTCAACAGTAACTAATTACAGAAGGTTCCTCCACATTTCTCTGTACACTATAAGATCCCACAACGGACAATATTTGCAAAACCTTCAAACTGAAATGGGGCATTCACTATCATTAGTCAGTTATTACAATGCTAAGTGGGGTCTTCTTGTCCTTTCATTACAGAAGTTGCATTTTTGATAAGGGAGTTTTACTGTTTTGCCACATCTGTGAATCAGAGGATGAGAATTTTGAATCTGATCAAAAAGAGAATGTTCTGAGTGACATCTGTAGCAACTTTTGAATAATAAGTAATGTAAGAAAGGTTCAGCAAGAAGACTATTTTTTTGAGAAAAAAAATATTTATGGACTGTCAAAATGAGGGTTAGATGAAACAACTTGAAGAAAAAGATTATGAAAGGGTATTCAAAGAAACTGAAGTATATTTAATAATTTTGAAACAGGTGCTTGAAGATGCATGGTAGTTGTGCTCATATATTCAAACAAGATAAAATTTCAGAAGGGAAACACTAAACCTGGGTAGGATTGGAGGGTCACTCAGCTAATTAAGGGGATGGAGCTGAAAATGAAGAGATGCTAATTGAGGTCTTTTGATAAATTTCAGAAGAAAAGGCTAAAGAGGGAGTCCAGCTAGAGCACATATGAAGCTCAGATGCATCTAAAGGGAAGACAAAGACAGTGAGTTTTTTTCTCAGAGAATTACAGCAAAAGGATGAGAGACTCAAGAGTAAGGGAAAACTCAGTTAACTAGAAGGAAAAGCTTTCCCAAGAAAAGTGGTTAAATACTGGGACAGTATTTAAGAGAGGCCATCTATACAGGTTTCCACTTACTAAATAAATTTATATTTCCACAGAAATCTTCAAGGTGACTTTTTAAAAAAAATATTCATAATGAAGCTTGTGAATTAACATCTAACTTTGCGCCTTGGTGAAGCAATATGTTGTAAATGCATTAAGTGCTCTGGTGAAGATGTTACCCATGAAATCTACGATCTTAAGAATACAAACAAATTAAATATAAAAGCAAGAAAATATAACTTAGAAAGACCTCCTCAAAAATGCAATCTTTTACTTAGTTGACTTGTATGATTACGTATGAAAAATTAACAATCATTTATATTACCTTTCAATGGAGATGAGTATTATTGAAGTTATTTTTTTCACCTAAATATGGTTAGTATTTAGTAAGAATAGCTTTAAAATCCTAGTGGTTGTGAAAGGAAAAGAGTGTGTTGTGTTGGAAAGCAGAAGTGTTTCTATGCTATGCTTTTTATTGGCTCAGAATTCAAACAACCATTTGCTGAGAACAGGATCCAGTGCCTGGTATTTTTTATTTGGAGATCTGGATGAATTAATACCCAAATAGAATATTTGCTTCCAAAAAATCTTGAGGTCGCTTTGTAATATTTACAGTTCTGCCTGCCTCTGAGTTGAAAGGATGGATTGCATTTTCTATGGTAAAAAGAGCCCCAAAATTAATCTGAATTTCCAAACTGAGTCCTTCTTGTCTTCAGGTAATGACATGAGTTTCTGAAGAAAAGCCATCAAAGCTTCAAAACACCAATCCTAAGAATTTTCCCATCAAATGACTTGATTTAGTGCCACTGTAATCATTTGGCTCTTTGCCATTGTCTTCATTAGGCTTACTATCGTGATCCCAAAGGTTTTTACCATCAGCAGGAGAAAAAGATACTTAGGAAGCCCTCAACTTTTCAGCTGTGCTGTGGGTTTTTTTACAACACCAACTTTCTCTGTTTCCAAGCAGTTTGCATTTTTGGGTCTCACACAGGAAGTGTGCCATAGCAAGAGTACACTACACAAATATCACGGAAAGCACAGGGAGAAAAGCTTTATATAAACTTCCCCTGCTTGTCTGAGCCAGACAGTTCTTTATTAATGACACTGTCAAAGTTTGTATTGTGCTCACATTGGAAGGGGAAGCTTCATCCTCACAAAACCAATAAAAGTTGATTAGATACATATGAAATCTATGGATTAGGGGCAGGATTCTTGGATCCTTTACAAAGGAAGTGTCATGTTTCATCTTCTGTAGGGGAATGTATGGGAATGCATATGTGAAGCCACAGAACCCCATAGAGTCCCTTTCAGTAGAGATCATACAAACAGAACCAAATTTTCTTTAAAGCACAACTATGGGTTTATAACTACAAGAGAAAAAAAAATGTCCCTGTTTTCTTCCTTCTCATCTTCAGTGCCACCTGAAGGCTGTCCAGAGAAATTAATGATTTTGATCAAGGGACAAAACATGGTAGATATTCCTAGTTAATAAAATTACACCAATAAATTACTTTAGTCAAAGCAATCTGAAATGGCATTTTGAGAAGAGAGAGATGATGGCAGACCTGTGGCTGAAGGGCCAAATATTCTTATGGAACCTGTTAACCATCAAATAGTCAGATTTTCAAAAGCAAATGTTACGCTAGATTTTGTAGAAAATACAGGAAATGTGATTCACGGTAGCATAGGTCTAAGAAACAATATTATTTTCTTTTAAAATATGTGGTTAATTCAAAATATAAAGCTGTGTGAAAGAAGATGTATATACAAGCATGTGGAATTGCATGAAAATAAAAACATAGAAATCCAAATAAATCACAGTATTCTCAAACCAAAGCATTTTTGTTCTTTAATTTCAAAGTGGCATTTCAGAAAAGAATTTTTATTTTCTCTGTCACAATTAACCACAAAATTATAATATAAAAACATAAAGCAACTGACCAAACTGACATAATTTGTCCTTCTCAGATTTTTTGAAGTCTGTGAGATTTTGCAGTTTGAATCATATCCAGATTTTCAGAATCTTTCCCAAGAATGAATTTCCATTCTTTTTATATGTGAAATTCTCTACTTAAGCCATTTCTGGTTGACTAAAAAGATGCATAGCCTTTTGAACTTCTTCAAATGTTCTGTTCCAGAATATGTTTCCTAAGTAGACATCCTATGCAAATACATTTTTATTACTATAGTTGCATAGATAATCTCTGTGACATAACATTTTCCCACGTATTCCCATCACCTTCATCCAACTCCTTTTTTAAAATGAAGCTAACTCTGAAGGTAGCTGATGAACCCCAGTGAAAGAAGAGAGAAGCACCATAGAGTAGGTTTAAGATGTGAAGTCAAACAAAATAGCCTTTCATAATGATAGGACAGGATTTGGCATAGGCAATATGTAATTGCCAAAGCCATAACTTGAATCAGGCTCCAGAGGTTAACAGAAAACACCTGACATTATGAAATGTGTGATGAAATATTCTTCACATAATCATGTATTTCAGAAAGATAGTCAGCTTGATTGTTACATTATCTAAATTGAAGATAAAAGATGAAATATATTTCTTATTATTATAGGTCTGGTAAATTACTATAGGGCCACCTTACCTTAATTGGATCTAATGGTATGGGAATTTCCCCCCGTTAACTGGATGGCAAGAAGCATCTGGAGTTTAAGCAGTCAGACCATTGGATTGATGGCAGACTGCATGCAGGAAGAGGACAAAGCTTCCTTTGTCCCTGAAGTTGTGGGCTGCTGGTGCTCTTTATCAGTTACTGGAAATGAAGTGACATATGTTCTCTAGTTCCAGGCTAAGAACTGCAGCCCTCCCCTCCAGGATGATCTATGACCCTCAAGATATTTAAATTTTTGTATGGTGACTGTTCATATTTTCTTTTTCCCTCTTTCTTTTTCTTGCGTGAAATGTATGGAAATGACTCTGATATCAAGGCTGTGGAAAGCCATGGACAATACCCAGGCTTTTAATACTGTAGAGGGAGAGTTCCTGGGCATTTTTTACACTGTACAGTTGTAAGCTGCATATGCTATCCTCAACCTCCATACCTTAAAATTAAGTATTCTCTTTTACTCAGTTCTACACAAATATACATTTTGTGTGAATCCAAGTTCTCAAGTGCCAACCAGATCATGTGTCTAGGTGCTTAAATGGACATTTGGCCATGTGGAAGGAGTTTTTCACCAGTTTGGAAGCTAAATGTGAAGCAACAAGTCTGTTCTGCTTCTGGAGGAATGAAAATCATCCCATAGAGACATACACATCCTCATTTAAAAAGTAAACCCTGAGAAGCTTTATTCTTCTTGTTTCTAAAACTTTGGTAATACTAGGTTGCATCTAGTCAGAGTTATTTACAGCAAATAGCCTTCCTTGGAATACTTTTCTCTTTCTGGAGAAGGTACTGCTCTGGAGTTCAGGCCATCAAAGCAAGAAGTTCAAACATCACTATGAAATAGGTTTGATAATAAAATATTAAACATTCAGTAATAAAAGCAGAGAACTGATTATATAACTCTTTAGGTTACACATGACCCACTTAAATAAATAGCTGGAACTAAAAAAGACAGTCTGTAAAATCAGTGTATTTATTCCCAGTGCTCTGAATGACATATGTTTAAATTGATCTCACAATCAACTCCTATCTTCTTCAGCACAGTCATCTGATACCTATTTAAATGAATCTCATCTAAGAGGTGCAAGATCACTCCTGGGTGACAATTCCATGGCACAGTAGGATGTATGCTAATACAGCTGAACTCAGGGACAAATTCTTGCTGATCCTGATTTAAATGGAAATAGAAATTTGTTGTTTCCCTAAAAAAAGAAAGATCAAACTTTGAAAGAGGAAGCAATCTGTTGAGATCTGCATGCTTTCTGATTTCAAATAAGAGCCTTGATTTTTAGGATCCCTTTTAAATAGGATCTGACATTAGACTTGGGGAGTATGTGGACAGTAATCCCAAGTAATTTTTTTCAAGGGAGAAAGAATAAGGAAAAGAGATAAACAATGAGGGAGCAGAGGGAATTTTGACTTAATTGGATATTTAAAATATAATTAAAATACATTAAAAGATGATAAAATAATTCCATATATGTAAATATAAAGCACCAAGCAAGCTGCATATATTGGCCCTGTTTCAAGGGCACATTCCTGTTCATTAATGTGCATAAGCTTCTACTTAAGTGCTATTTCTTAGAGGGAATGGTCTTAAGTTCTTATTTAAGTTCTCTCTTGAAACAGGGCCAACATATAACTCAGTGCCATTTTCACTCAAACACTCTGCCTTTGCTCAGTACAGTCACCTATTCTGTCTTGACTCCAGTGCAACAAAGTCTTCCAGGTAGAAACCATGACTCTACATTTATTGATAGAGTACAGTTTTGCCATCTCTAAGTCCTGAATGGGGTTTTCTGGATTTTCTGGTGTTTCTTAGCTCAGCTGTTAATAGTGGTAATACAAATAACAGTTAATAAATCAATCTGTTTCCTCCAGGAATTTTGCTAGGAGGCATTAACCCCTTCTCACCATCTCCCAGGCCACACCCCTGCACTCTTTACAATGAGTGCAGCATATTTTTTATTTCTTCAACTGGCATTTGCAATCTGTCCTGACATAATTTACACATTTACACATTTTACAGAGCAAAGCACAGTCATGCAATTTAATTCCAAAAAACATAAGCATAGGAGACTCGGCACACTCGATTAGCAAAGCATATGATCGAGTTTTGCCAGTATGATATCAAAGGCACACGTTTGATTTGAATTTGTGTCAAAATGTACCTGCTGCTCTTCATTTCAAAACAGACATGTGCTGATGTGTTAGCCCATATTCACACACAGGGGGCTTTTTATATGCTGCAAACTGCACGTGTAGACCAGTGTCCTTTACAAATGCACTTTCTTTCCCTCCCTTTTCTTTTATCTTAGGGCAGCTGGTCTTCACATCCTTAGGGAGAGGGAAGGCCTGTCACCACCTGAGAGACAGAGCAGAGGGAAGCAAGAAATCACTATTCAACCTAATGAAATAAAGTTCTGACCCAGATAAAGTCATTTGGGCTCTTCCACTGATCATTGCCCTATTGAGCCACCATTCCAGTTCTATTATTTCTTTTAAATAGGGATTTAATGCTCATGAATGGAAGGTGAATCCTTGAAAATTAAAGGTGATCAGTGTAGTAAAAGACAAATCAATACAGAACCAAAGTGCTCTACTTATCCACAGGGCAAACTAAAGTGGAAGGAAATGTCTTTGAGACCCTCTCAAGCAGTTGTACTAATAGAAATGATGATTAAATTTCCATACTATTACACTTGGACTTAAAAAAATCCGTGATTAAACATTTACTAGAAAAGGAATTGGCAGCTACCCAGGCATTTTGTTGTTCACTTTCTTTCGGCTTAATTTAAAGGAAATTTATTTGATTGAGTTTTGTGTATTTTTGATTAATAAGGATTGATAACTGCAAAGAACGGTGTTAGAAGGACCTGCAATTTGTTTAAAGTTCAGTTTCTAGAAATGCAGAGAATTAGATACTTTGCTTGGGTTCTGGCTCACATAATTATAAATTTGTATATTTGAAATAGTTTGTTCAGCAGGTGTGGAAAGGGATTTCATTTAACCTCTAAATGTGATTAATATTGGAGGCTGCAGATAACTTGATAACAAGAGAAGAGTTCATGTTCACAGGTAAAATATTTTTCAGTCTCACGGAAATTGCAAAAAATGAAAATGGAATTTGGGCCAGGAACCCTCTGTGCTAATCTGGGACTGACATTTGGGGGTGTTGGTGTCAAGAGATTTTGGTTTTGGGTCATTCTCAGCAGTAGTTGAAACAATAAAGGATTTGCTTTCTTTGATCCTCCAGCAAACCCTGATTGGCTGGAAGCAGGGAGAGACAGTTAACTTCACAAAGTCAATAAATGTGGCCATCTGGGAGAATGCAAATTTAGACAAATGTGATATATGTGGGATGACACTTTTTCCTTAGAACATGCCACACCATAAAAGCATTAAAAATACATTCGTATGACCCAGAGCATTTGATTAAAGGCTTTAATATGCAATAAATTCAGCCCCAAGCAAACTAAACGGGACAACATGTACAAATTCCAGATTCAGATTCATTCAGGTTCAGTTTTTTGCCTCTTCTGCTTCTTCTCTTCAGGCATTTCTGTCTATGTTTCTTTTCAATTCATCTGAGAGGAATCTGTGTAAAAAACTGTAACTCCTTGTGCCAAAACTCCTTCTTTATATGGAAAAGTGTTTTACATCTTTCTGCTCTTTACATTTCATCCTTTTGCACCACTGGCTTGAGAAAAAGTTGAGTGTCTTTGCACATGGTTAACTTCTTCTTGGGAGGACTCACAGTATTTCTAAAATGAGTAAAGCTGACCGGATCAAGACTCGATCCCCAGAGCTACTGGTAAGAATATCTCATGTCCAGCAATATGTCCTTCCCCAGCTGCAGGAACATCACTGGGGCTCAGCTAGTTCCCAGACAGGAAGAAATCCAAAACTGGTCATTGTTCTTGCCCAAGTAGGACCACATGCTGTGCTACTAACCCCTAGATTGCTGCCTGCAAAGCAATATTTATCTGCCAGTGTGTGTCTAGATCTTTAGATCATTCACAGACTTTTGGCACAATATAAAATGCAACATTTCCATAGACTGTGTCCTGGTCATGCCCATTCAATCCTTACTAAGAATCCATTTTAAAGCAGTGAGTGAACTACCCTGATCTGAAACAGTGGCTATCCTTTTTGTGGTGACTGAATACCTACACTGTCTGTTCCATGGCAAAAGAATGGGTAAAACCAGGGATTGTCTTTTCCCTACAAGGTCTGGACAGAAATGTTGTACACAATGATTTGCTCCTTATATAAATCCTACTGCACCCAGGACAGGACAGAAGGTAAAAAAACATGTCTGTGAGCAATATAGCTGCAACCACCTCCTAGAAATACAGCTGATGTGGCGCTGTTCCTTTAGCACTTCTTATGCATAAATTGAAAGCTCCCCCCAACCTCACTTAAAGATTTTACTTCTCTTTCTTTTTTTTTCCCTTTTTTTTTTTTTTAAGAGGGAACACACCAGTCCTACTTAAACACAGAGGACTTAACAGCTTATATTTTTTGCTGAAATGTTGTTTTTGGTAAATTGTTTTGACTATTTGCATTAAACAAAATAATTGAAGAGATGAACTTGCAACGTTTATCTAATATAGCATTAGTGAAACTAGCTGCAGGAGTAAAACTTGCCTAACTAAACCTTTTATGTGATAGGAGATATAAGAAAACAGATAGAGTCCTGTGGATCGTCACCACAGAAGAAAAGCTGTAGTTACTTAAAACCACTTGTTTCTTCCAAAATAAACCACAGCTCTGTGTGCCTGGTCTTCAGATGGTGTAACCTGTCATGGCACCTGCATGACCTGCCAACACTAAAAGATTTCCAGTCGCCCACTGAACAGTCCTGGCTTTGCAGTAGGTGACCAGGCTATCACACTGTGGGCAAAGCTGTAACACCCAAGTGAGGTGGCAGCAAAGTGAGGTGGCAGGCTGAGTGTCATTTACATATGATGGAGAGGTCTGCTGGAAATCATGGTGTTAAGCAGAATGCAGAGGACATGGCTGCTACTGTTTGTGAGATATACACAGAAAAAAGTGAAGGTTTCTGAGGAGAAAGGAAGGGGTGAGGGACTCTGCCTTTGAAAGAGCATGAGCCCAAAGCCCAGTTTCCTGTAAAGTCTTTTGTGATCACATCTACCTGTGGTTGGAGAATTAAACATTCCACAGGACCAACTGTGCACCTTCTTGTTTGCACTTTCTGTTCACACGAGTCCTTTAACGGCTCTGTGCAAAGTACACAGTGCTAACCACCACAGACTACTTCATCTGCACTTGGTCAGATTAGCAGTAGGTTGAAACCTCTAAGACAATATAAATGAGATCAAAGAATAGTGCAATCAATTTCAGCTAGTTTTAAGTGTCCAGAGAGAGATTTAAAAAGAACTCCTGTAGGATGACACGGCTTTTACCAGCAGAGAGAACACCAAACACACCTTGTCGATGCCAAATCTCCAATGATTGTCCCTTATAGCCCTTCTTGCATTTAAACAGCAAAGACAAGAAGACTTCTTGTTTATTCATGGATGCTTTTGAAGTAGCATTTAAAACATTGCTTGAATTTGCAGAGATACAAAACATAGATGCATCTATACAGTTTTCCTTCCCTTTGGTTTTCCATATGGGTTGAGGTTTATCTTGTTTCATATATCCCTATGTTACGCAGGTATTCAGGCACAGAACAGTCTTTGTTCACCTCTGAGTGCTTTGTCAGTTGCTAAGGAATAAAGTGTAAGGATCTGAAAGGAAAAAGAATAATAACTCAAAATGTTCCAAATGAAGAAAGCAAACACAACATGATCCCAAATACTTAAAAGAACAGTGATAAATATCTTAGAAAGCCAAAGCAGGATAGCACAGTCAAAAGAGCTACAGGATAGAATTCTGTCTAATGGACAGAATTAATTGAAAAAAGAATTTGATACTGGGAGTAAAAAATTCCTGTGCATGGTACATATTTTGGAGTTTTCTTCATCACTTCATCTTTACACTGAAATCAAAGCAGTTACAGCAGTCACACTCTGGAACAATGACTCAAGACCTGACATATGCTCCAAAGCAAAACAGGGCAAGATAATTCAGAACATTCCAGATTTTGTTATTACTGCAGTTTCCATAAAATGGCAACAACTGTTTCACTGGGTTAAAAGAATCTTCCTTTTTTTTGACAAAAGTCATAAAGTTCAAAAGCTTGATTTTTGAAAAGCAGAAAGAAGGTAGGATATTTCCTATACCATCTTCTCTTTTTACCTTTCTGTGACCCCTAAGAAGTCACATTCCTCTCACAGTCTAATCAGCATGGGGAATTGCAAAATGAATGGGCTGGAAAATTCCTTTGAAAGGCAATAATAATATTTTTTCATATATGAATTCCAGCTTAGGAGCTCAACAAAGTGAAGTCACGGTTATTGTTCTTTTAATTTTTTTGCTCCTTCACAGAGCTTTTCAAAGGCACTCACTTTTGCATAAGTTGTAAGTTTATGTTAAAGTCCTGTGCTAGCCTGTGTTACACGTTTTAGTGTGTTCTGTACTGCCCTGGGAGCTAACCCCCCCTCCCTCAAAGAACTCTTTCTCAGCCCCTTCATCTGTAACCTTTCTGCAAGTAAATGCTAATTGAAAAAGAAAGAACACCACTAATCTTGGAATTTAAATGCATTTAACAAAACCAATCTCAATCTAAATTGTTGTTTCACCATTCCCTTTTCCCCAACAGATGTCGAGAAACTGCAATTCCTATTAAGAACACTTGACTGTTTACTCAGCAAGAGAACTTCAGGCTCAGGCTGCATCAATCTAAATGCGTTTCAGGACGTCAGTCTTTTGAAAAGTGCAGACTGTTAGTTGGTTATTTTTAAATGTAATCTTCACATAAAAGAGTTGCTGCATTTTTTCTTTTCACTTTGTCATCCATCTCTCCCTCCTCCCTCTTATTTTTTTTAATGATAACATCAAACATAGATGTCCTGAATTTTTATATCGCATTCCATTTAAGTTTCCCTCCTTCCATGGCGTTTTGTTTCGGGTTTGCTCCCTTCTTTTCATTTTTGACCAATGAAATATCAGTGAAGCTGTGAACATTATTACAGGAAAAAAAAAAAAATCCAGAAATAGTATGTGATAAGATTGCTAACCATCAAAATCATGAATATGTTTTCTTAGTGAGCTTTACAGTAAAGTCCCTGTGGGATTCGACCACAGACCTACGTGACGTTATCTGTGCAGATAAAGGTGGCTCTGTATAGTTTTGGTTTGTACCCTGGGCATTGCTCGTTAACTATGATCAGGAAAGGAAACGTGTGTAGGGCTTTTTCCCCCTTTTTTCTCATATCTCTTTACATGATTCTTCAGTTAGTACATGCAATATTATATATTTGCAAATACATCCTCAAGTGATGGTCACTGAAGCTATAGTCACCAGACCTATAACTACAGTCTTACTGCAAACACAGAGTTACACAGGTATGAAGCACAGGTCCTTCAAGCATATCTTACTACAGAATAAGTTTAATTTGTTTTACTTATCAGGTGTTGAAACATGGTGGGTCAAGTTCTTCCCTTTTTATGGGGAATTTGATAGGCTGAGCACCACAGAGAGGTGGTTGCTGGGGCAGCCCCACTTTGAGCTGCCTGAATGGGAGATATTGCTTTTCTGAGGGCTTTTAAATATCCTCCATTTTATCTGACTAAGGCAGATGTGGAGAGTGCTCTGGACCATTCAAGGTCAGACTAAGACACATGGCTATAACTCCCACCTTTCTTAACTATTGCAATGCAGAGAAAGTCAGCAAAAGCACATCAGCTAAAGCAAGTCAGAAAATGGCATGAAATGAAAAAGTTTAAAATTTGAATGCAAACAAGCAACAGATAATTGGAGTAGGGGGTGAATGTCTGAAATGGAACTTTTGAACTTTTAAGCAGAAACCCGCTGCTTGATGGCTGCAGTCTTTATGGGCTGGCTGCAAATTTTGATAACACCTGGACTTAATAAAAGTAGGACATCTTGAATCCTCCAGTTAGCAAAGAGGACTTAAATACAACAAGCAAAGTGCATGGCTGCTCATCTGTTTGGCTTCTGCATATAGACTATGTAGAGACTGAAAATGGTTCCAGAAAGAAGACCCAGTGCCAAAATGCCAAAGGATGACCACCATGACTTCTGTCCAACCTCCCAGAAGGGGAGTAAAAATTTAGCATACATAGGTCTGGGGATGGTAATGTGTAAGTGAGTGTTTGAGACAATCAAGTTGGGTAATAGCTATAATTCTTCTGGTTCAGATCCACCATGGGCTGTTTTTTGATCCATCTCACTTGTGGCACAAGGGGGAAAAATGCTGAGCTGAGTGTTAATGAGTGGTACTCAAGTACTGTGAGGATTAAATATTTTTTTTTAATAGGGCAGGTGGTTCTTTAAGACTTTTAAGGAAAATGTAAATATACAAGAAGAAAAATTAGATTTAAAATGGACTTTAGGGTTACAGCAAAAACTGCAGTACTCCACAACAACCTGGAAATGGAAACAATTATAAGGAAAATGTAAACTAAGTCAAATGAAGTAGAATATGCAATGAATGTCTCACAATGGTAATCTAATGGATAATTTGCAGTCTTTACCCTGTTCCATATTCAGAAGTCCATCGGAATGAGTTTCTAGTGGGAAGAGAAGGCAGGAAACCATTTTCCACCTGCAACATGTCATGATATCAGAAGCAAATTCATTATGAAGCATGAAGAAGGAGACAAATCAAACATCGAGAAGTTTCCCATGTGGTTTTCCAAGTCATTTTCATTGAAAAATCTTCCAAGATTTCACTTAGTCTCTGAAAGCTCCAGAACAAAACCCAGAAAATCCAAGTTTATTCTTTCCTCATGAAATTCTTAGTTGAAATAATAGATTATTTTATAATTTAAAAATCTATTATTTAAATACTCTTCACCATTGAAAGTTTTTTAGAAGGTAGGAAACTCTTCAGCAATCATAGAGTTAGCTAATTGACTACTTTGACTCGAGTACTAAGTGCCCATAAAAAATATCCCTGCACATTAGAGAGCCATGAAAAGGAAGTAAAATAATAATTTGGCAAGACTGTATTAAAAGTTTGTGATCCTTTAATATCATATCTTTATAACAACGCGGCATCTGCATAGCTGAAAAAAAGTCTGAATTATTTGTACAGTTTCTCAGAACAACCTCCACTATTCTAAGCAAGATTGTCCTAGTAAGTTTGTTAAACCAAAGTTGATGGCTCTCCAGTTTCTTTGGATGGCTTTCTAAATTACAATATCACAACTGATTATCCCAGCAGCCATGAGAAACACAAATGACTGGGCAAAAAGGGCAATCTTTAGACACTGCTGTTTACATAACATAGTTTAAAATTCAAAACAAATACAAAAAGTCACCAGCAATTTCAGTATAGTTTAAAAAGTTTCTGTAAATCAGATATATAATTTTAGTCCAAAAAGTAACTTTGGTAACCAAAGTCTTTTTTTGAAGAGAGACTGAATTAGAACTGAACGATTTTTTGCTTCAAAAATGGTAGAACCTAAGGAAATAAGATTTGTTTTTATGCTTTGCTTTTTTTTAAATATTAAAAAAAATGCAGGTGTTCTCTGTTTATACTTCCTTCTGCAAACACCTTTGCTGTGATCACCACAAGAGAAATTCCCCTCTCTGTTAGTGTGTGTATCATGTTCTGACCCTCTCTCATAGAATCAAGGTCTAGCGAGAGCATAGAAAATCTTGTACATTCCTGTTTTGCGTGAAGAATCATCCTCTTCCTCATCCTCATCCTCATCCTCATCCTCATCCTCATCCTCATCCTCATCCTCATCCTCATCCTCCTCTCAAGATGATAAAACTCTACTCATAGTGTTCAGTATTCTTCTCCAATATTAGATTTGTGCTTCTCCAATCATTTTAGATTTGTGCTTTTTTACGTGGATTGTGATGGATTTCTTTCTTTATTCTGCAGTGGGAAGATGCTTAAACTCATGCTCTCTGCTCCAGTAATGTGCTGAGGGAAAAACAGCATCTGCAGGAGGGCAATAACAGGGGAGGATGGCTGGGTCCATAAAAACATAAACATCCATCTCTGGCATGCCAGGCTGCACTCACAGTACCACAAGGAAGCATAAGAGCCTCTCTGACCTGTGTGACAACACATCACAAGCTGGAGTTGTTGATGTGCACCTTGCAGAGGATAAGAAAGTTGGCCTTCCAGCTTTACAGGCAAAGCATCCAGCCTGAGACTCAGACACATCCACCTTGTCCTCTAAAGCTGACCCAATGGCATTACAAAAAAATAATCTTTTTTTTTGGAGATGAGGTGTTTCATGTTGAGCCTGGAGCCCATTCAGAGCTTCCTTCTTCTGCCTGTTGAGACAATGGGCTCCCTTAGCAGCCCAACCAGCCATACCCTAAAGGTAATTCAAATAGAAAATATCACTAGCCCTAAGAGAAACACATCTCTTTTAATACAAGAATACTCATTTCTTTCACTGTCAAGGGTCAAACCTGAAATTTTTGTTGTCACCTATGACTTGCCATGTGAGTTACATGGCTACTTACCTTTTTGGTCTCAAGACACTCACAAAAGGTCAGAGGAATACTTTTATTGCTGTGCACAACCCAAGTCATCTCCCGCTGATAGAGCACAAATGAGATGCTATTGATACTTCTTCTCTACTGAGGTTTTCTACTGAGAGTGAACTGATGTTTCTTTCAAGATTAGTTTGTAGTAGGTTTGCAAACTTAAATCAGACAGAAGAAAATTTTCCTTCAGCAATTAAATTTACACTCTCAATAGTAGGCGGCTAATGGGCAATGGGAAATAAAATAATGCTGAAATCTTTAGGAAATTCACTTTAAAAGATTTGTTTGTTCAGTTAGGAGTAAAAGCCTGTAGCCTTGATAGTTATTTCACCTCCCCCAATTTCACCATGCTGCAAGCTGTGTTTGAGAATCTTTTGGGAACAGCCATTTTTGTACAGCATTCTTTATACCCTGTGCCATGGAAAGTCAGACAAATTGGAAATATAACTTTACTTCTCAAAAGTAATAAGCTCTTTAACTTCTGGGCCTTGGTTGAACATTTATGTGTTGTTGGGGGTTACATGTTTTTTTTTCGTTTCTTAGCTGTTAGAATTTTTCCCATTTAGCTGAGAGAGAAAGCCTTGATGGCTGGGACATCATCGGTACTTTAAAGGACAAAAGGATCGGCTGAGCCCCCGGGGGAAGTGGGGAGGGAGCAGTTTTTGGTTTTGGGTCNACTTCCATTCTTCTTGCCTTTAAGTCTTAAATTAAGACTTTGATACACAAAGCAGCAAATAGAAAAACAAATACTTTCCTTTTATCTGCTTCCCCTTTGTGAATGAGTATGACCAGTTTAGACCCCAGCTGATATTTCCTGTCAGTGGGAGCACTAATGCTACTATTTGTGATACAATGCAAATTTAATTTAATTAATTCTAACTCTAGCTAATAAATTATAATGATTTTAAAAATTATTTTTTAAAAACAAACTTTACAGTAATTTACAGACAACTTTTGCAAGGCTCACTTCGATTACTCTTCTTATATAAGATGACAGTGAGAAGGCAGAGGTTTGCCTGGTGTTACAGGATGAGCTACTCTGTCTGGAATCAGAAACTTTGACTTGTGCCATAATTAAAATTAACAAGAAACATTAAACCCAATGAAGAGCTCGCTGTTCATTGTTGTTCAACAGCTAAGTGATACTACTCTTTCCTCAGTCACTACTAGCCAAGAACTTTCTGGAAAGTAATTTTAAATTCTTAAAAGAATTTACCTTTGGTCAAAAAAATATGATGAAAAACAAATATAAATAAATATGATGAACTTTCACAAAAGGCAAAGCATGCATGAAAATTAACATACTTTTAAGAAGCATTTGATATAATTTCACTATCAGTTCAAATTTCTATGCTTCTCATTTAAAAAAAAGATATGTAACCATATCTGCAAGGTATTTATCCTTTTTATTGCTCATCTTCACTGTAAGGTTTAGCGATATATACCCCACACAGAAATACTAGAGGACTCATCTCTTATGCCAATTGGGAACCTTATATTTCATGTTGGGGAGCACTTATTCAAAGGAATGCCCATATTTTTTATGGATGAACTATTCATTCACTTGTGAGAATAAAATATTCAAATGTTCAGAATTCATAACCTGTTTCTTTAAGATACTGTATAATTGTGGATAAAAGATGATATTACAGTGAAAAATACTGCTAATTACCCTTTATTATTATCCATTATTATTTCCATTTATATCTCACTATTTTTAAATTGCTCATAAAAATTTATCTTCCCATGACTTAGTCCAGATTGTATGATAATAAGTGAATAAATAATGCCAGCACTTTCTTCTCCTGTTTTTATTTTTTTTCTCATGAAACCAGATTTCTAAATGTGAATCGTCACTTTGCATTCCCCCCTCGAAAACACAACTATAATTTTGTGGACATTGCTAAGTATCTGAGGTGAATGTTTGGTAGAATTCTGCTGGCATGTGACAAACAAACAAATACATAAGTACAATAAATACAAATACAATATATTCTGCCATATTTACCAGGATTCTGGGAACGTTTTTTACTGACCTGAAAAACTATTTTTTTTCCCTCATGTTGTGTCACACAAAGCATATTCTCTACAATCTGTGAAGCCTCACATTAGGTAGAGTGAAAGTTAAGTGAATTTTGGGAGGATTATTTATTATATTGCAAATCATAGCCTGGCATAGTGCATTTCTTCACTGAAATATGCTTTTAGCACTTTAGAAATCCCTTTGTATGCATCTGAGTCGATTAATTTCTCTGCAACTATACATGCTACTCAATATACTTGTTATGTGTTCGTAGCTCTCGGTGTGTAATGAGACATTTTTGCTGTTGCTGATAATTCTGTAGATTCCATTGTACCCAGACATATGGTGTCAGTTGTTTGAAGGCTTTAGAACCCCTCAGATTGGCTGTGATGTAAAAATTCAATAATCCCCATAGAAAACATCGGACTTCTCAAACCAGAGTTTAAAATCTGCATGCTTGCTTGCAGACTGGGGAGTTTTAGAAAGAAACAGGCCCTTGTAGATAATTTAGCATTAATGGCCCGAGTCAACAAGAAGTGCAAAGCATTCAGCCCCCAGGAAGAGTGATACATAGTCTGAGCTGTGCTTCCACAGGGTATGTACCAGATGGAAATATGTATAACCAGTGTTTTACCGGTAGTCAGCGTGTATTAAATTAGTGTTATTAAGGACAAATTTTCAATATTTTAGTAAGGAAGAATGATGATCTGGGTACTCTCCGTAGTCCTAATCCAAAGCCAGCAGCAGCCAAGTGAAAGACCCCACTGATTTTGATGGGTTTGCTATTGAGCTAAGCTGGATGAAAGGCAGCTGCAGGGAATTGGAGGGCCCTGGCTTGGCAGATGCTTCCAGCTTTCCTTAAACCCATGCAAGTCACCATATGTCCAGATATCCTGTTTGTCTGGAGTGAAATCATTACTCCATTACAGTCAGTAGGAGTCTTATCACTGACTAGGGGTGGATTTAAATTTTTACCCCTGGTATGAATAGGCCAGTTTATTTTATTTGCTTTGGATATTAAACATTCCAGACAAGGATGTTCTTGTGTGGTCTCAGTGGGCCTGTAAGCAGAAGAATTTGCCTATTAATATTTGACTGTCTATAGCCTTGTTATCTGCACTGTTTAGGGCATAAATACATAATTTCTATGCTTTGAACCTCGGTGCAAAGCATTTGTTAATTGTAGCCATCTAATAAAAAAATATTGGTCAATGGCCAAAATTAAGTAAATAAGGACCATTTTTCCTTGCCCTTTCATGCCCTTAAACCACTGTTTCACCAAGGCTGCAATAGGATTTGTTAAACATGGCTGAATACAGATAGTGTTTGAACAAAGTAGGAATAACATTTCCACCATTCTTCTAATACATTTGTTTTCATGTACTGTGGTAAAGCATATTTTTTTTTAGGGAAAAGAAGTACATTAGTCTTCTATATATTTTAATGAACTACTAAGAGAGTGCATTCATTTTTATGCGTCTACTTTTGTATAGTTACATATAACTAACTATAGTTATATAGCTCTTGTGTTTAGGGCAGCAGTGTTCCAAAATCCAGGTTGTAAGTAGGTACCAGAAACGCATTGTTCAATTGAACAATGCACAACAACTTGCAACTTCATTGCTCTTGTATCTTGCAGGAATACCAAAAATGGGTGCAGCCCAGCTAGAAATATTTCCCATCTTCCTCTCTTTCTGAGAAAACTACCTAAACCCCTTGGATGAGTACTGGCCAGCCACTGTCCAGCAAACAGAGGTCAAATATACAGTGTGCAAGGCAAGATTAGCCTGGCTGCACGGCCTATGTGTGTACAAAGAAGGGTAAGGAAGCTGGGAAAGCAAAAAAGGTTTTGGTTTTTAGGATCCATTGAATTGCTTTAGGCTAAATCAATCTTTTAGGTTATGCTAGGAATAGTGTATCCCTGCTGATGGAAAGACACTTTTTTCCTTTTCACTTGTAGTCCTTCCTAGCATTAATGCCAAGGGAATTTCCAGATGAGATATTTGAAAGCTTTTTGGTTTTTATATGCTGCTGGACCAGTATTAAGAGGAGTTACGTGTGCTGGAGGATTGAAGTCCATTCATATCTATATAATTTGTCCCCTCCTGACTCAGTGCAAGATATACAAATGAGCAAACTCCATCCAGATTTTCCCAAAACCAGAAAATGAGAATGCTACCTCCTTTGAAGTTGGCATGGAGGAAGAGGAACTGAGCCTTTTCTGAAGACACTTCTATCTCAGATGAAGTTCAAAAGGAGTATCCAGGTAGAGCACTCAGAAAGCCAAAAAAAGGTTTATCCAAGCCAATTTTTTTACCAAAATTTGATTTTACTATCAAATAATTGCTTTTATATAATCAAAAATTAAAAAAAAAAAGTTAATTTTGCTGGAATTATCTAGGTAAGACAAATTTAATTCCATGACCCTCTCAGACACAGAGGCCAAGTTTGCTTGCAAAGTGAAATTTCCTCATTTCTTGTTCTTTGGATTGTCAGAAAACCCAGAAGTACCCTCACCTCTAGCTGCCACCACTGCAATCTCATGTTTGTATTAATATTGCTGCTGTCTGGAAGGGAAGAAAATGGCATATTTGACAATGGGGAGCTGTGTCTCTAGAGCCCAAAACAACCTCGTTTGGAGATATATAGTTTCCCCCTCATGTGTAGGCAAGAGGCCGTGGCTGATACTGGAGGAGTTGCACATGATGAGTTTTATTCTGTGGATAGGAAACAGTGGCATTCAGAGTGCTTGTTACTTTTTGCATGTTAATGCCCTGTTTCTCTAACATAAAGGGCTCTATAAGTTGCAGATAAGTGTTTTGTGAATCGAGCCCTAAATCCTCTCTTTATTTTAACTGGAGACTTTAGCCAGTGGATAAGCACCATCAGACATTATTCAAACATTTTACGGCTTGCAAAGAAAGTATTTTATTTTTTTAAGAACACTTTAAGAGGAAACAATTTTGTTGGGAGAGGCCTGGTTATGGATATCTTCTTTCCACCCCAGTGGCTTGATGCGACTGT
>VWYI01019352.1:2059-37419 GCA_013399455.1 Anthoscopus minutus
GTTCCGAGCGGGGCAGCTCTGGCGCATCCCGCAGCGCGGCCGCCGGGCGCATGACGCCAGCAGCGGGAGAAGCCAGGGAAGCTGGGCGCTCCGGGAGAGCAGCTGGCGGCCCGGAGGTGCCAGCCAGCTCCAGCCCACGGCTTTCCCCGAGCCCGGCTCCGCCGCTCCTCCTCCCCCGCTCCCGGCGCGGCGGCTGCGGCAGCGGGCGGGGCGGAGGGACCGGCCGGGGCCGCGGCCACGGCAGCGAGCGGGCGGGAGGTGAGCAGCGGGGGAGGAGGGAAACAGGGAGGGAGGGAAAAGGTGGGGATTTAAGCCAGGGCAGCGCCGGGCTGGGGAGATGCGGTGCGCGGAGCAGAGGTGAAGGAGGTGCGGGGCCGCGGTGCGCTGCGTTCCCGGCGTTCCTGCACCCCGGTGTTCCTGCAGCCCGGTGTTCTGCAGCTCGGTGCGCTGCATTCCCGGCGTTCCCGCAGCCCGGTGTTCTCGCATCCTGGTGTCTGCATCTCGGTGTTCTTGCATCCCGGTGTTCTCGCATCCCGGTGTGCTGCAGTCCGGTGTTCCCGCATTCCGGTGTTCCCTCAGCCCGGCGTTCCCGCAGCTCGGTGTTCCTGCATCCAGGTGCTCCCTCAGCTCGGCGTTCCCGCATCCCGGTGTTCCCTCAGCCCGGCGTTCCCGCAGCGCGGTGCTCCCGGTGCCGGCGCGCATTCCCCGCTCGGCTCGCCCAAGGGCGTCGCGTCCCGGAGCATCCCCCAGGCAGGGGCCGGTGACCTTGGCGAGCGCGGCCGCTGCCACGGCGAGTCCCCGGCGGCTCGGTAAGGAGCGGGGGAGGCCCGGGAGCGGGGCTGGCAGCCGCAGAACCGGCGGGGGTTGCTGTGCGGTGCCTTCCTCAGGGAGCTGCTGGCGTTCCAGCCGCACCTGCAGCCTCCAGCGAGGGCTCCGGGGCTCGAGGTGTCCCTGCCCGCGGCAGGGGCGGGATGAGATGAGTTTTAAGGTCCCTTCCAAGCCAGACCATTCCGCGATTTTGTGACTTGTTGCTGCAGCCCTGCGGTCGGGGATTCCCAGGTGGCAGGGAGATGGTTTGGGATTCCCCAAGAGCAGCCAGGAGAGGAAAGGCTGCGCTAGGTGGGGGTGAAGGAGGAGGGAAGGTGGCTGCGCTGCTCACGCCGCTGTGCCGGGAGCGCTCATCGCGGCCGGTTTCTCCTCTTCGGTTCTCTTAGAGCTGCTGCTGGCTGCCGTCAGCGGGGAGCAGGTGCAAGTCCTGCCTTCCCTGCTGGATAAAGCTTGGATAATATGGAGGAGAACCCGTGCAATAAATGCCTCGGCTCTGCTTAGTAAGCACAAGGCACTCTGAGGGATTTTTAATGCGGATTTTAATGATTTAGGAATTGGGATGCTTGGTTTTCTTTCTCTCACGAATACCACGAGGATGGTACAAATACCTGCGTCGTGAGAGCAATTCCAGGAGTGCTTGGAGCGATTTCTGGGGCAGGTTTAGCGCAGAGAAGCAGGGAAGATGTTCATGGAGCATGGACATTACTCCAACATTCCGGCTGGAACGGGAACGCTGCCTGGGGAGCAGCTGAGCCCAGGGCAATGCTTGGCCCAGCCCTGTGCCCAGAAAGCATCCAGCACGAGTGGTGCAGTGCACACAGAGCTCCAGCTGGCTCCGAGGCAGCCAGGGCTCTGCTCTGCGTCCTGCCAAGCCACATTTTATGGAGCTTTTCATTTGCTTCATGGATGTCAACAGCTCCGTGTGTCCAAACCTGTTTGCTCGCAGCGAGGAAGTGGCCAGCAAAGGAAGCTGCTGTGCAGATGGGGTTAAATCTGTAACAAAAGTGCATCTCCCGTTGTAGCTCTTATCTGTTGCAAGAATCTCACTCAGTTTTTGCTTTTCCCCTCTGGAGCGGTGACTGGAGTGGTGCAACTCTGCTTCCTTTGATGACATCCCAGGGGAGATGCACTTGCACAAGAGTTTGGTCCCATTTTCCACTAATACCTGTCATAGCTGTGACAGTATTCACCTCCTCACATGGCACACAACCCAAGCTGATACTTTCAGCTGCCTCAGAAATGACTCAGAGCAAAGCAAAGAAGTCTGGATAAAATAGGGGCTACAACTGAAAGTAAATCTTATTTTAGAGCCCAGACATCTCGGGGTTTTTGTTGATAGATTGATGTGTTCACACAACCTCCTGAACTTGAAAGCTTCTGGAGGATGTAGATGATGTCCCAAATCTCACAAGGAACTGAGGTTTGTCACCAGGAGCAAATGCAAAACCCCTCTGAGATATTCCTGGAGAAGTTCTTTGAGAACTCTCAATTTTTAAGTGTTTGCAGTTCAAACCTGCTGCTGGTCCCCAGTCCCAAATTTGAGGTTTTGGTTGGGAATAGTTCTGTTCAAAACCATGTTACTAAATTAAATTTACACTCCAAATAGAGGGAAAGAGGAACCTGGAACTCAATTTGCCATTTTTCCCTGGCAGAGCTGCTCCCCTGTTCTCCTCCAAGGTACAAATCCTGGCACAGGGGGAGGACCCAGAGCCCAAACCACGCTCAGCCCAGAAAAGCTGGACAGAAAGAGATCTGCACCTAAACTGCAAGGAGCAGCTGTTATGTAAGGAAACAACTCCAGGGCAGGGAAGAACAGGAAAATTGTTGAAAAATTAATTTGGCCTTGGAAGAAAATGGGACAGAACTGCTCCGGGAATGTTGTTGTTACAGAGAAGCTGCATCTTCTCCTTTCCCTGTGCCTAAGGATGGGATTGGGCACTGACAAAGCAGCCAGGCTGCAAAGTTAGGGGCAGCTGAGCTCTTCAGAGCTGTGGCTTTGCTGGGAGCAGCCTCCAGCAGTCAGGGGGCAGCTAAAGCATGAAATCAGCCCAAACTCCAGCTGCTTTCAGCTGCTGTGCTGGTATGGAGTGGTGAGAAGCCTCTGTCCAAATGAGATCCCTGGGGGTGCTGCAAACTGAGCTCTGCTTTCCTCAGGGGCAAAAATGTGTGGGACTCATTTGAGAGGACTTTTCCTCATGGCTGTAGGTCACCATAAACTCTATCTGTGTGCTCAGCTGAGCCGAAGGAGAAAATTCAGCAGCCTCTGGCTGCTGTCTCATGCAGCTGGCAAGGAAGGCTGATGGGGATCCTTGTGCTCCAGAATCCACATGCTCCAGAATCCATGTGCTCCAGAATCCACGTGCTCCAGGCAGAGCTGCAGCCAAATTCCAGCACCAAGCCCCAGTCTGGGAGCCCAGGATGGCCGCAGGAGGAGCACGCACACAGATCAGGGTTCAGGTAGAGATGAGGAAGTTGGGTCAGACTTTGTGCAGGTGTGGCACTGCCACTCCAGGAGGGGTTTGAAGTTCCCAGAGGTACCGGGAAGTCTTCCTGGACAGGGAAAAGTCCTGGGCCTTGTGTGCATTATGCAAGATCTGAAAGAACCAAAATAGCACCTGTGTGCCTCCACTGAGGCCAGCAGGAAGGAAGTTGGGGTTAAAGATTAGGAAGATGCTGGAATTCATTTTCCTGAGCAAGGTAAACAGAAGCAGGGCTGGAAACACCATTGCTCTTCCTGCCTTACCCCTTCCACTCCTGGAAGATTTGTTTTTCCAGCAAACCTCACAGGCTCAGTCAGGCTCAGAGTGAGAGAGAGCCCTTCTCCTTCTCCTTCTCCTTCTCCTTCTCCTTCTCCTTCTCCTTCTCCTTCTCCTTCTCCTTCTCCTTCTCCTTCTCCTTCTCCTTCTCCTTCTCCTTCTCCTTCTCCTTCTCCACAGGCTCAGTCAAAGCAGGGTGGCTGAGCCATGTGCAGCACTAGGATTTCCCAGCTCAGACCCTCATCCTGCTGCTGATATGGATGGAATTTACATTTCCTGCAGCTCTGGAATGGTTGGCCAAAGGTGCTGAGGGAGAGAAGCCAGGGTTGCTTCACTCTGCTGTGACTCCAGAATTCCAGGGGTGGTTATTTACCAAAATCTGAGAGACAAGCTGGTTTTTGAGGTGTATCCTTATCTTTCAGCCTTACCCCTTCCACTCCTGGAAGATATTTTTTTTCCAACCCCACAGGCTCTGCTGTGCACTCCAGAATTCCAGGGAGGGTTATTTACTAAAATCTGCAAGTCAAGCTGGTTTCTGAGGTGCATTCCTGCCCGCTGTGCTGGGATTGTTGCCACTCTTCTCATTCCCATTCCATCTGGAATTTCCTCCCTGGGAGAACAAGCTGGAGGTTAAATTTAAAGATCCATGTGGGAGTGCCGCAGGAACCTGAGGGCTCTGCTTGCCAGGAGGGGAAGGGGCTCTCCAGGCTGAGCTGCTGCTCCATGGACACGCTCCCTGCGGGACCCGAGCCGCGGGATGCGACCGAGGAACGGCTCAGGTGGAGTTCCCAGGGAATTTTGGGATGTGGATTCCCTGGAATCTGCTGCCTCATCTCAATTCCTGCCCAACTGCTGATCATTTCATTCCTTCATTCCTTCCTGAATAAAACATGAAAGGAACTGTTTGATGGGCTGGGAATGGGAATGGGAATCCCTTCCTGGTTCTGTTTGCACTTGGAGGTGCTGGCCTGCATAAAATGACTGGGCTCATCCCAGAATTATGGCAGCATTAAGAGGAACAAGAGTGGTGCCTTGGATAAATAAGGATATTCAGCAGAGCAAACCCACTTAAGGGAGTGAACTTGCAAACAAGAGCAGCTCCACATCAGAAACTCACAGAAAGGATTTCTCTGCCAATCCCAAGGAGGTGATTGCCCATTTGTTTTCTAATATCCAAAATTATTTACAGATCAGACAACTTTAAATTCGTTCTGGCACTTTGCCTTGTTGCACCTGCCTCCATGTGGGTGCTCAGGGGTGCCGGGACTGGAACTCCCTCAGGGACTTGTGGAAGGATTTTGTTTAAGCTCCAGCACGAGAGGATTCCCTCAGGATGCTGCAAATTCCATCCACTCTTGCTGCTGGTCTATCCCAGCAATTATTCGGCAAATGGCCATTTTTAGCCAATTAAATGTTTGTATTTTGGCATGGATTGATTATTTGCTGCTTTTATTTCTCATCTCATCCCTACTTTCCATTTAAAGCAGCAGAGATCAGCTGTTGAGTGATCATGAGTGATCATTTCCAGCTCCAGGCTTTGTTTTTCCCCACCCCAGATGAACTTTTCCTGAATATATGTTGGAAACTCTTTTTCCCTGTACAAGTATCTCAACCAGCCCCTCCTGCTGAGGGCACAAAGTGCTTTTCAAGTATTCTTCGGAAACCAGCCTCTCCCAGTTCTCCTGCAAGAATGTTTCTTTCCACAGGAATTTCCCAGCAGGAGCTGTCCTGCCATGGGTCAGAGCTGCAGACTGAAAATGTGACCAAAATTCCCCAAATCCCTCCTGCTCAAAGAGCAGAAATTACATATTAAAGGACCTAAAACCGGCATCTTCTAACTCCCACCTAGCTCTGACTCTGGAAAATAAGGTCATTAATAAAGAAATTTGGGAGATTAGGCATGCTCTGAAATGAAACCTTGATATTTGGATGATGATTTATATTTTCAGCTGCCCTAATCAGAGACATGTGTCAACAAGCAAGAAAATCAGGCAGCCACTTAAAATACTAAAAGCTGCTTTACAGGTTTCACTTCTTGCATTTTTTTTTCTCTCAGAGGTGCAATTGCTGAAAATAATCTGAATATTGCTTAACAGGAGCTGAATTCTCTTCATTTCACTCATAGCTGGCTGTAACAGCCCCGTGGCCTCTAAACAGGAAGGCATTTCCCCACCACCACTGAGTGTCTAAATCCAGATTTGTAGATTAACACTGAGTTAAAATTGCATAAGAACAAATTATCTCCTGCTCTGGAATAGTGGGAACTGATGAGTGAAAAATTCAGGGTCCTTTCAAGTGGGAGTGCCAGCTGTAATAGAATAAAACAGTCTGGAAGTGAAGCCTCTCTAGGATCAATCCTATTTAAAATACAGATTTTTTAGCCTCCAAAGTTTGCCTAGTAATCTGCTATTCCCTTTGACTGCTGCTGCAATTAATTTGGGTGGCAAAGCTGCCACGGAGCTCTGGAAGTGTGGGGGTTTGGGCAACTCCTCACTCCTCAGGATGGGGCTGCAAATTGTCCCTTTCCCCAGGGACCTGCGTGACAGCGCCAGGGGGGAGCCTTGTCTCAGCAGCTGCTTTTAAATGGCTTTTTCCCCGCTCCCCTCCTGTGTTTTCCTTTATAAATGATGCAGCTGGAGTTGTGTTATCCCTGCCCAGCTCCCTGCCCACGGAGGCAGTCTCGGGCTGGGTGAAATGCGGGGGAAGCGTGTCAGCGGTGAGAGCACCGACTGTAATTTGCTTCTGCCTTTTACTTATCCCAACCTCCATCATTCATTAGGAGACCACAGAGCACGAAGGCAGCTCGTGTTCCTCCCGGAATTTCAGCATGTCTGAGTGCCTGGGGGTGGAATTACTCCCTTGCACTGGGAGCTGGGAGAGCCACAGAAGGCCAGGCTGTGCTGGAGCTGCAGGGAAACGCAATCCCCAGGGCTGGAAAAAGGCTGCCAAGGGCTCCGGTTAAACCCAAAGGGCTGCTCATCATTTTAACTGCCTCATCCTTTATTCATGTGCCTCTCCAAGTGGTGATGGGGAGGCTGCCGCCTGGAATATCAGTAAAATCAGCCTCGGGGCTGTTTGTCCTGCCTTTGGCTGTCCTTAACCAGCTTTGGATGGAGACACAGGAGCGTGTGCACCTCGGGTCACTCAGAGCCTCAAACACCCCCAGCAGTGCTCCAGCCTTGCAGCCCCTCGGGCAGGGGAAGGGATTAGCAGGGATTTACCCATGGAAGGGATGAGTTTAACCAGCACAGCCCTAACCCCAGTGTAAATCCCATAATCCTGGAGAGGGTGCGAGGGCCCTTCTCCTTCTCCTCCTCCTTCTCCTCCTCCTTCTCCTTCTCCTTCTCCTCCTCCTTCTCCTTCTCCTTCTCCTTCTCCTTCTCCTTCTCCTTCTCCTTCTCCTTCTCCTTCTCCTTCTCCTTCTCCTTCTCCTTCTCCTTCTCCTTCTCCTTCTCCTTCTCCTTCTCCTTCTCCTTCTCCTTCTCCTTCTCCTTCTCCTTCTCCTTCTTCTTCTCCTTCTTCTCCTTCTTCTCCTTCTTCTCCTCCTCCTCCTCTTCCTCCTCCTCCTCCCCACTGTACAGGAAAGGGCTCCTCCCCTCAGTGGGAAATGCTGCTCTTTTTGCAGAAAGCCTAAACAGAGACACTTTTGGCTGCCAGGGAGTCCCACTTTGCCAGCTGGGCCACTTTTATTGCAGGCTCTGCAATATTTCCAAGGCTTGAAGGCCTCTCCCTCTGGAGTTCTGCCTTCAAAAAATGATCTGAAAGGAATCAGCTTCCATTCATGGCCGGCCAGAGAGCAGCAGTGCCTCTCTCCCCACGCTGAACAAGGAGAGCTGCTCAGAGACAGACACTGCCACATTTCAAATGTTGATCTCTCCCCCAAAAGCATTGTAGGAACTTTCTTGGTCTAGGAAATCTGGGAAGATGGAAGTGAAGGAATGCTTTGGGAGAATTAGAGGGGGAAAGTTCCCTTTAGTAAATCCCACATCCCCCCAGAACAGAGCAGGAAACCACTGAATATTGGAATATTTTTGACCTATATCAATGACCCATCATTATTTTAATCCCAGGATGAAAATTTCCCAGTGCCACTTTAGGATTTGTTGCTTTGAGAGACAGCAAAATTCTGTTGCCCCAAGCTCACTGTGAACACCAGACTGGAGGGATGGGATGTGTCCAAGCCTCCTTGTTCTGGCATTTTAGGCAGCACAAGTGTAGAAGAAAATGGGACATAGGGAGGTTTTCCAGCAGGGAAATCTGATGAACTCCCTATAAACTGATCTGCTTGGAATGTCCTTAAACCCCAAAATAACAGAATCCCTCTGTAAAGCCTTGCACACTTTCTTATCATCCTATTTTCTCTAAAGAGATGCGTTTAGCCTGCATTTAAAGATCGTTTCAAATGCCAAAAAGCACATTTAACAATGAACAGTGGAAGCAAACCCTATTTCCTATTTAATTCTTGCTTTTCCAAAGGGAGCCAGGAACAATGAATGCATAAAGGCATTACCCAAGAGGAAAATCTTTCCTAGACCTGTAATTTCCATTAAATATTCTTTTAATCTCTAACATTTTTCATTTCTTTGGAATGAGCTGCAAAAAACCCTTCTGCAAATGGAGATTACTTTTTTCTCCCTCTTTCTTTCATAACTTGGCTTCTCTTTATTCCCAACAATTGCAGAACAATAAAAATTATTATCAAAAGTAAGCAGAGGAGTTTTTACAGAGCAGTTGTTTTAAATCTCATCTCTATTCCAGGGCATACATGGAATTTATGGAATATTTATAGAAGCTGGCCTAAAGCCTTTCTTTTTAAATGCTTATTTCCCTGATTTCCACAGGGTGTGAATAGGAAACCACATTTAGGATGTGGGAATTGATAGAATCACAGGAAGGTTTGGGTTGGAAGGGAGTTTAATCATCCAGTTCCACACCTGCCATGGGCAGAGACACCTTCCACTATCCCAGCTTGCTCCAACCTGCCCCTGGACACTTCCAGGGATGGAGCAGCCACAGCTTTTCTGGGAAGTGGGAATGCCCAGCTGGTACAGCTCCAATAACTGAGCAGCAGCTGCAGAACTCAACAGTTTCCTTTGCTCTGGGGGAGCTGTGGCACTGACACCTTGGAAAACTGGTGTTAGAGAGCACGAAACAGCAGCGTGGCCTCACGAACAGCAGTGAAGTTTTGATCCCAGTGAGGCTGAAGCCTTTATTTGGGGTTTTTACCCTTTTTATCAGGTGTTCCCATGCAGGTCACCATGAGTGGCCAAAGGAACCTCTCTGGTGCCATGGGTGGAACAAGAGCAAAACCCATTGAGAACAGCTGTGTGACATTGTTCTGAGAGCCAAAACCGAGTTACAAAAACACTCCTTGAAAGAGAAGTTTCCCAAAAGATTTTCCCTTGGGAACAGCGCAGCCCCTGCCAGGCTGGAAACTCTCTCAGGCTCAGGAAATCTCCTCCACATGGGGCTGGGTGTTTCACATCCCTGCAACAAAACCTTTCCGAGACCTGGGCAGTTTTTGCCCTTTCCCAGGACAGGCTCAGAAAATCCTGTCTACAGAAAAGGAGTTTGTGTAGTGGTTCCAGGGGATATCCCAGCTGCAATCCCAATTTCCCTGTCATTCCAGGTGCTCTCCAGTCCCTCTGGAGCTGAAGATGGACGTGAAGAGGGTGAGGGACTACCTGTACTGGCTGTACTACCAGTACCAGCTGGTGACGTGCAGCTACGTGCTGGAGCCCTGGGAGCAGTCCATGTTCCACACCATCACTGTCACCGTGCTGGCCATGGTGGTGTACACTGCCTACGTCTTCGTGCCCATCCACATCCGCCTGGCCTTGGAATTCTTCTCCCAGATTTTCGGGCCGCAGGCCGAGGGCGCGGTGCTGAACTGAGCTGGCCTCAGCAGGGCCCTGCAGCTTTGTGAAATGGTGTTTGTGCTGAAGTTTGGCTCTTAGGAAACCCCTGCTTGCTTCACCTCGGGGCTGGAGAGCAGAGAGAGGCACGGCCCCTCTTCCAGAACCACTCTGGGAACGGGATCTGGCGCCCGGAATGGCACAGGATCCCAGCAGCCTCGCCCAAGCTCTGGCAGGGACTGTTTTGGTGGCTCATCACACCCAAAGTTCTACCAACACAGTCCCGTGGCCAGGCTGGAGGAGGTAAAAAATGAGGATATCCAGCAGGATTTGAGTGCTGGTGTCTGGCTGGTTATTGACTTCCAGGCTTTAATGGACGGGAGAGGAACTTGGAAGAGAAAGCAACAGGAGGATGAACTTAAACCCAGCTTTTTTCATGTCCAAGTTTCTGCATCTGAGTTCAGATGGTCTAAAATATTTTCTTTTCGAAAAATATTCTCCACCTCATCTTGCAGTTTAGCGAGGATGACGGGAAGAAGCAGCCCTGCTCTGTCTCAGTGCCCTCCTGCCTTCTCTGATGAAAATCTAAATCTTTTCTTGCTGCTCCCACTCACCAAGGCAGCAAAGTGCAAATCAGCACCGGGGGAAGAGGATCCAGAGTGGAAATAATATTTTAATACCTGCAGGGAAGGCTTAAAGAGATCTCCTCTACAAAGAAGAAATTAGATTTATTACCATTGCCTGTGGGGAGGTTTTGGAACAAAGGGAGGTTTGTTCTGTTTTCACCCTACACAAATCAAACGTGGATGCCAAATCATAAATTACAGCTGAACACTGCACATCTCTACCAGCTGATGCTCCTGTTAGTAGAAGTGAGAGGTGCAAAATGTAAATAGCTTTCAAATGATGTTTGCACAGTTCTAGATTTAAAAAAAAAACCCCAAACCTCTTAACTTCTTTCTCGAGCTGCAGTGGGCTCCTGCACGCTTCAAGGCACAAGTTGGTTTGGAAACGAAGACATGTGGTGAAGGTTGCCCAGATCTGAACATGTGTATGCAGTTTTTTCAGCCAAAAGAAATAAAATGTAATCCTTCAGAAATGACCTCTGGCTACGTGACTCAGCTCTTCTGTGTTTTCTACCCATTCATAAATGCTCTGGATGTGCTGGGGCCAGGCTGGCACTGTGGCAGACGGAATTATTTTGTGGGGAATGTTTTGGGGAAAGGTTTGAGAATCCTTTAAATGGATCTGGGGTGAACTCCAGCCCAAGACCTCTACTGTTACTAGAGAGAGAAAAAAAACCAAACCCTTTGATCTGCTTCATATTAAGGCATTAACAAATACCTGAGTGTGCTGAGGGCTCGGCTGAGAGGTTTGGGCTGTCCTGACAGATTCAAATACAAGGTGCCAAGCTGTAATCACACCTTGAGTAATGAACACAGCACTGGAGGAGATGAAAAATGGCAAAACCGCCTGATAATTCCTCTTAAAAGTGTTATTAAAATAGACTAAAAGTTATAATCCCATAAAAAGTTATAATCCCATGAAAGTTAAAATCCCATAAAACTCGAGAATATTTCCTCAGCAAGTTAGTATAAATTCTGTCTCCAAGTGGGATTAAATTCTGTCTCCAAAGATCCTGCCCATCTGTGTAATGTGATGGTGTGAGTGCCAGGACTCCTCCTCATCAGTCCTGTTCCCATTGGTTTTTAAGTCCTTAAAAAGTGGATTTCCTCCCCATGACATCGAACTCAGCTTCCAGAGCACAGGGAGAAGTTTCTTACAGGAATGCAAAGGCTGGAGCTGCTTTCTCCAGGGGCACACACCCAATGAAACATTTCATCTGGCAAACAGAACGTGGAGAGGACTTCGATCAGGATTTCCATTGCCCTCCCAGGGGGGATCCATGCAAAGCACTTTTCTTCCTTATTGTGCCTGCTCCCTTTGTTTGGCTTTGGGAGGTGCAGGAAGTGGCAGGGAAACAGCAGCAGGTGTTCTCTGGGAGGGTCCCTGCAGGTTTAACCAAGTGAAAACTCTTTTTTTGTGTGAAATCTTCACTTCTTTACTACCTTGTAAAGGGTTTAGGCAAGAGGTTTTTACTAGGAAGGAAAGAAGCTGCTGAAAACATTTTCTGCAAAAAACCTTCTGAGATTTCTCCAGCCCTTTTCCCTTCTCCTTGCATCCAGAAAAGCTGGAATAACTCTCCCTACTTAATATTCCAAATCACTTGGTTCCAGCAGGAGACTTCAAAGGATTTTTGGCACTCAGCAGGGAACAGAAGCATTTTTTTCCCCAGCTAAAAGTGAGAGGAGGTGAGATAACACTTTTGACAGCTCGAGACCACACCACATCTTAGGAAACTGTTCCAGCTCTGAAATCCTTTTCCCAGGGGAAAAATCCATTCCTGAACAATGGGAAGAGGTTTCCATGGGATCCCAGCTGCACACTAAGGTGGGAGGGTGGAATTTTGGCTCTCCCAGTAACACCAGTATGCCCAGCACGTGGGTGACAGCTCTCTTGGGAGGGTTATGATGTCAGGCTCTTTTAAAAAGACTCTTTGCTCCTAGTTCATTATAGCTCCCATGTTAATTGTAGTTGATTGCTCCACTGGGCTAATTGTAGCACAGCAGCTGGAAGTGTTCCCACCAAAAATAATCCAAATAAAAAGAGCAAACAGAACCAATAATCCAGCAGCGAAAAAGGGAACAAAGGCAGAACAGGAGATGATCCAATTCCAGCTGCATTGACCCTGAAAGTACAAATGCCCCATTAATTTAAGGGATGAGAAATGTTGGGGCTCAGCTGGCCAGCGCCATACCCCTCTTGGTAAAACTCATTTTCTTAATTTCACCTCATCAGGGCTCACATTTACCCTGCCATCAAGGTTTCCTGGCCAATTTCATGGATCACTTCCCAAACCCATTTCTGAGGGCCACAACACATCAGCGTGCCCAGACCATGAACCTCCAGAAATTTCCTCCCAAGGCCCCTGCGGGCAGCTTTTACCCAAAACTATTAAAAACAGCTTCTCAAAGGCCCTGAAGGCAGCTTTTACCCAAAACTATTAAAAACAGCTTCCCAAGGACCTTTTCCTTAGCGCTGTTGCCCAGGGAACACAGGGATCAGGGTCACCACCAGTGCCCCTGCAAATCTGAGTGTCCAATTTATTCAGAATTCCAGGAAAATTTCCTGTGCTTATGAAATCTTAACCAAGTTCCTCTTTTATTTTTCCCCCCCTTTTTTTTTTTCGNTCAAAGGCCCTGAAGGCAGCTTTTACCCAAAACTATTAAAAACAGCTTCCCAAGGACCTTTTCCTTAGCGCTGTTGCCCAGGGAACACAGGGATCAGGGTCACCACCAGTGCCCCTGCAAATCTGAGTGTCCAATTTATTCAGAATTCCAGGAAAATTTCCTGTGCTTATGAAATCTTAACCAAGTTCCTCTTTTATTTTTCCCCCCCTTTTTTTTTTTCGGGTTTTCTCATCGTTGTGATTCAGCCATAATCTAAAATTCTTACTTCGGATGCTCCGCTTTTAAATTTAATTCCCTAATTATTTGGAAGTTAGGGAAAAAATCCACACAACTACTTAAGCTGTGGTAAAAGAAGCCCAGCAGAACCATGGGAACAGTAAATTATACTCATGCAGCACCAGTGAGAGCCAGAATTGGGACAATTCTCCCAGATGAATTGCTGCACCCCCAGGGCACAGACCTGGACAAGTGGCCACGTGCCAGGCTGAGCACTGAAAATTAAAGCAGAACAGGCAGATTTGCAAATGAAATATTACAGAAGGTGGAATAACTAACTTTATCTTAATCATCAATATTCATGCAGCAAAAGCAGCCCTGTCCTCACACCCCTACCCAAAGAATTTCAATTATTTTTCCCTCAAACACCAAACAGCTGCTATATCCTGACATCCTGCCACAAAGTGAAAAAGTGGGAAATCAGGAGCAAAGCTGGACTCCTCTTAAACTGCAGGTTCTCAGCTCCAACATCAAACCACCCAAAGCAGCCCTGCTGCAAATTTGTTGTAGTCATGGGAATCAAGGAGCTGAAATGAATGAAATGTTCGGGGAAAATGATGCCAGGAAATTGAAAATTCAGTGTTTGTGAGCTGACAAGGGAGGTCTGGTGCCTCTGGAGGTGCTCCAAAGGCTGGACCTGAGCTTGTCCCATGACTGCACCAGGAAAAGATAAAATGGGCTCCTCTCCGCTCTGTGCTCACACACAGCGAGGAAAACTCAGCCTGCACTGAACAAATCCCCTTGGTGCAAAGCACCATCAACTTTGCCCTTCATATTCCTTCCAATTAGCAGACTTTTGTCTGGATTTGGGGAGCCCAGATCCTGAGAATATCTCCAGGCAACTTCCAAGGACACTCCCTGGCTGGAAGGCTCTGATTCACAGGTGGAGGACAGAATTAACTCCGAGAATTCTCTCTTGTCATCATCCCTGCCTGCTCCACCCTCATCTCAGCAGTTGCTCCATCAGGACAGGTAAGAGGTGATAAACTCTGCTGATCCTGGGGTTTCAGTACAGCCAGGACAGCCAAGGCCTCCTTTTTATTGGAGTAAGGAGGTCCAAGCTCAAAATAGGCTATGGAAATTGTTTTATGTGGCCTAATGTAAGTTTATAGCCCTCCTCAATTGACAACACACATTAGTCTGGGTTTAAAAGTGAAATTAAAACCATGCACCCTCTGCATCAAAATAAGGATCTCTGCGCTGGAATATGCTCAGGCAAGAGGAAAAAGTCAGGAAGCAGGACAAAGAGGAGAGGGGAAATATCCACATGATGGAAAATAGGGTAAATCTGGCAAATCATATAAAAAACCAAAGTAGATTCTGCTTTTCTTAGAATGAGCAAAGAGGGAGGAAATGAAGGTAAATTGTGGCAGGATCAGGAATGGATCCATTGGCAGCCACGGTGCTATTCCCGTTATTTTCTCTGGCAGCTCCTATCTTTGCTTTGTAATCATGGAGTAAATCAGAAATATCTCTCTATTTCAACATCATACCCACGGATGAGTTACACTCTGAACTTTTAGGAGCTTTAGGTACTTAAAAACAAAAGAGCAGGGGAAGAAAATGCAGGTTAAATGTTCCTCACGGGGAATTTGCCACAAAACAAGTGAGGCCAGGCTCAGGATAAAGCAGCCTGGCATGGAAAGGGCTGGGATGGGATGGGATTGCAGCACCATAATTAAAGATGGGGAGCAACAGCCTCACCCATCGGGCTGGCAGAGGAAAGGGCTTCCAGCAGCTCCTTGCATTTCCCACAGCCACAATTGCACAAGAGAGAAGCCTCACTGAGGCAGCAATTATCTGCCAAGTGCACAGAGATTGAGTGATTTCTGAAGGAACAGCTCAAAAAAAGATGCTGCAAACTAATTCCACACATCCAGCTGTGGACACGAAGGTGCCTTGCTCAGAGGGAAGTTTAGGATACGTCTGGAATTTCACTTCAGGTAAATAATACATCCCAAGAAGTTTTCTCCACAGAATTTTGATTTCCCTTTCTAGTTATTTCTCCCCACATGAGAATTAAAGTGAAATCAAGTGGAATCAGACTGGTACTGAGGTGTGGGTACCTACACCCAGCAGTCCGTGCTGCCTCGGGCTCCGTGTAGACACACATCAAAAATTCCAAGTGCTTCCTGTGCCCAAACCTTCCACAGCTGGCTACAGGTGCCTCACGTGCTGTCCAGTAATCTGAGGTAGTCGGTAGCCAAATTTTGGCTAATTTTGATAACCAAAAGCTCTTCCTTACCACAGATGTATCTTAGTAGCACCAAAATACCTCAGAGGTCCACACCCAGTTCAGCACCAGAACTGGATATTGGGGAGAATTCCTCTCCTGTGAGGCCCTGCCACAGGTGTCCAGAGAAATGGTGGCTGATCCATCCCTGGAGGTGTCCAAGGCCAGGCTGGACAGGGCTTGGGACAACCTGGGACAGTGGAAGGTGTCCCCATGGCAGGGGGTGGCACTGCATGGGCTTTAAGGTCCCTTCCAAGCCAAACCATCCCTCTCCACTGCCCTGCATCCATCCCAGGCCCTGGGCACTGAAACAGCCCCTTGCAGCAACCCTGGCTCTGCGGCCTCTTCTCCCCAAGAAATCTTCAATTGCCCAAACGAGCACCACTGGGATCATCTTTCATATAAATGCAGATACTCCTAAATAAATAATGAGCTGCAGCTCCGGGATCAGCTGGGGAAGTTTCCACTCCCTTGGCCATGCAGTGAGCCCTGGTTTTGCAATGTTCTGGCTGAGCAGGACCTGCACAAACACCTTTTCCCAGGGATGTGTCAGCACTCGGTGTCGTGCCTGTGCCAGCCAGGTGGGAGATCCATCCCACGACAATTGCGACATCTCCCCCCGGGAATTTATCTTGCTGAATAATTGTAACGTGTAAATGCTATCAGAGAGCACTGGAGCAAGCAAAAGGAAATAATGAATAGTTAAGGAGTTAATTGTCATTTCATTTAGTAAATTCCATTTGTTTCAGCACGTCTTAGGTTGCCACTGGGAAGATGATTAATGCTAAAATGTCCCAGTGGTCTGGTGAAGGCCTGGGTGGACAGAGTGTCCCTTTCCTCCTCTTCCTCCCACTCCTCCTTTTTCCATGTTTTCTTTCCCTGACTGTTTAAGCAATCTTCATTCACTGAACTGTATTTTTGGCATTATCCCTGGTTTTGTCTCCAGACAGACAGTGTGAGGCAAGGAAAGTCAGGAAGGTGAAGTCTGAAAATGTCAACTCTACCCACAACTTTTACATGCAGCTTTTGAACAGGAATAATGTGCAATATTTTTACCTGCATATCTCTCTTCTCACACTCTCATCAGAGAACTCAGAGTGAAAAATACACTCATTTTCCTGAGCATAGAATTACAGAATCATTGAGGTTGGAAAAGATCTCCAAGATCATCAAGTCCAGCCTTCAACCCACTTCAAACCGTATCCCAAAGTGCCACATCCAGTGCTGTTTGAACACTTCCAGGGAAAGTGACTCCACCACTACCCACTTAAGCACTCCTTCAGTGAAGGAATTCTTCCTGATATCCAACCTGAACCTCTCCTGATGTCCACACCTGTCCTCTCCCAGCAGCTCTCAGCTCACCCCACCTCTCATCAGAATTCCTTTAATGGGATGAGATGTTTTAGCTGGGACACAGATGATTACCAAAGGCAAGTGGAAAGCAAACAGCTCCTGTACAATCATCCTCAGATCCCTCTCGTGTTCTGATGAGCAAATATTTGCCTTTTGAAAACAATTATTTCTTAGTCTGAGGTTCATGCCCAGTGCTACCTGGTAACAAACACACCAGGACTACAGCAACTCCTCCTGGCTCCTGTCCATGCTTTGCCGTGAAGTGAAACCTTTGCCATGGCTGTCCGTGGTCACCAAGGAAGGATAAGCCATGATGTTAGAGTTGTCACAATTTCATGGAATCCCAGAATCCCAGAATGGGTTGTGTTGGAAGGGAAATTAAATCCCATCCCATCCCACCTCTGCCATGGCAGGGACACCTCCCTCTGTCCCAGGTGCTCCCAGCCCTGTCCACCCTGGCCCTGGGCACTGCCAGGGATCAGGGGCAGCCACGGCTGCTCTGGGCACCTGTGCCAGGGCCTCACAGGGAACAATTTCTCCCTCATGTCTAATCTAAATCTACTTCCATTAATCTGGGACATCTCCTTGTTCGAGCTGGTTTGGGGTATTTTAGTTTATAAAGCCTACTACGAAAAATCCCGCTCTCTGCAAGCCCACGACAGGCACAGCAGGAGTTTTCCAAAGGTTCCAGAGATTTATGAAGCAGAGGATGCTATTTGCTCCCCTGACTGCACAAACCCAGCAGCTCTGCCCCTGGCACATCCAGCTGGGAATTATCCCCCTGGGCTGACACAGGGCAGAAGCCCCGGAGGAATCCCCGCAGCGCGTCCGGCACGGCTCGCACACACGGAAGGGAAGCCAACCCACGGCTGTTTGTGTTGGGACATTTAATGAGCTGGGACAGCTCATTAAAGCTGCTGATGCAAGAGTTTCACCTCCATCAGCCGAGGGTGGAATGGCACAATACCCCGGTGCCTGTCACAAAGCTATTTTAAAGGCGTTCTCCCGGCTCCTTTTGTTCCCGCCTCCGAAGCTCAGCGGGGATAATGCTCGTGGCTCGTGGATTGCTAATTGGATTCCTTGAATAATAGGCAAGAACTGGAAAATAACTGGAGCGTTATCCTGGTAATGTGGTGCAGGTGAGCGCACGGCGAGCAGCCCCTGGAAGCGCCGTGTCCCGGTGGAATCGGGGAATGTTCTTCCTCCCGCCCAGAGCACAAGCTGAAGCTGCAGCCCTTGCTGAAATTATCGGTTTGCAACTTCCCAGCTGCGATCCGTGAAAATAAAGGAGAGCCCTGCTTTCCAAAGGAATAGAGCGCTTGGTCTGTTCCCTTCTTCATGGAATGTCTGATTGCAAACTGGGAGCTAAATCCTGGCTAGGAGTAAATCTGGGAGCTGCCGCCCCACACACAATGCGGGCCAGGCACAATCTGCTCCTGCCCAAGAATGTCTCTGGTGGCACCGGGAGCTGCCGCCTCCGCCTTGGATCCTGAGGCAGCTCCCGTAAAAAGCCCTGCCTTGAACTCCCCTCTGAATCCCGGCGACTCTTCTGCTGCCAGAATGGAAACTGCTCCGTTCCTCTAAATCCTGACCTCGTGCAGGAGGAAGAGGAGCAAAAGTGTCGAGAATGTGTGAACGCTGAGGACCTCAACAGCTAAAAATACAGACTGGGCGTGTTAGGAAAATTCATCCACAAGCACCAGAGGTTTATGTCCAAAAAGGACACAGAGGAGTCTTTTACTTTATTCGAATAAAGGGAGAGGCCATGGGGCATCCCCTGGGGTCTCTCCAGTTTTTGGAGGATGCAGCCTCCTTTTGATCCCAATTTCCCCCACATTTCCCTCTCTCTTTCCTCCCTGGCTGAGATCCTTGAGAGGTGCAGACTTCCCAGAACCCTGATACCTAACATTCCCCTCAAATGTACAACCCTCCCATTTAATTTTTAATTCTTATGAAATCTATGGATTTTCCCCATTATTTCCTTCATCTTTCAATACCCAATTTCATTTATCAGCAAACCTACAGTTTGTTTGTGAAGGCAAATGTCTTTTCCATTCATCAATCTGTGGAATCCTTCCCACTGTTTCTTTTATCTCTCAGTGCTAATTCCATTTACCAGCAGACCCAGGGCTTGTCTGTAAAGCCAAATCCCTCATTCCTCTCAGGCGTCACCAGGATCCTCCTCAAAACAAGTAAAGATCAGAGAGGTTTATTATTAAAGTTTTATTGTTATTGCACAGCCCTTGCCATGCTCCCATCTGGATGCAGTTACTAAAATCCTACAGTTAAACGAGGATATTTTTATTGTTTGTGACGCGGAGGTGCTGTGCACTCTGCCCTGAATCCCCAATTTATATGAGAGTGAATAGGAAAAAAAAATGAGTGTAAAACATTGTTTAGTTCTGTTCTAAACTCCTGGGAGTTTTACACTGAAATGAGCACAGGTTATGAAAACAGCAGCCCAGGACAAACCCTCCTGGGGAAGGGCAGGGCAGCTCCAGCTGGAGGAGAGGTCCCAGGAGCTCCTCAGGCACCTCCTTCCCTGGATCCAGTTTATGTGAGGGAATAGTGACCTCAGGTGTCTGTTAAATTCATCACAGGGACATTTCCCATGAATTTTCCATTCTGTTGCTCTAATGGACATTCCTACAGAAAATGAAGCTGCTGGGAGCTGTTGTGACTGGCACAATCCGGGGTTTTTCTGGCCTTGGCACTTGAGCTTTCCCAAAAACACCCACAGGGACTTTCTTGAGGGCACAGCCACCTGCAAATAAGCCTGAGAGCAAATCTATATTGAAACCTGGTTTTAAATAGTGTTAATTTTTTTTTTAATTTAACATATATTTAAATGGTGGGCTTGCTGTCCTTGCCTATCTTATAGATCCTTTAAATGCTGTAAAAGAAGATGGCAGTAGAGGCAGAAAACTCCTATATAAATTCAATTTAACATTTAATGCTCACTGAAAAACAAGAAACCAGCACAAACTGATATGGCTTTCACTAGGGGTAAGATTCAGGCTGCTTTGCTTTTTACCTCATTTTATGCAAAAATATAAAATCCTTCAGAAGTGGTTTTAACAGTTTAAAACCCAAATTTTCCATGGAAGCCAGAGGACAACTTGCAGAGGCAACACAAAGCATCTTGGTGACTACAGAGAACCCAGTTCTGATATTCACTGAGGCTGTGCCTTGGGCTGAGGTGGGATTTGGTATGTTAGCACCAAAATTAGGTGGAGAAAATAAATCTGCAGTTGAAAAGAAATCTGCAACAGAAACTTTTCCAGCATTATCACGGTCCAATTCTTTTCCCAGTGGCTCCAAAGATCTAGCTTCCATAAAGGATAGGCTTTGTCCTACCCCTCTCCAAATGCCAGCCTGGAAGTGTTTTATTTCCTAAATCAAAGATGGAGTGATTCATCAGGGCTTCAAAGTAAAAACGATGTAAAACCCACTGTGTAGAAGAGGTTCTGAAACAAAACTTCAGAGCAGGGAAACATTTCTTTTTGTTATTGTGCTTTTTCCTTTCATTGTTCATGATAACATGGACCATAGTTAGTCTCCAGAGAGATCTGCAAAGAAATTTCATTTCAAAGGGGCAGAAGTGAGTAATGGTGTGAACACAAGCAGCACACCAAAGAGAAATGTGCCAAAGAATTAAAAGCAAGGCAGACAGCTCGACAGCCTGTGATTTTCAGTCCAAGTGAAAGAACTCTTCGTTTCTGTCAGGATGGTACTGCATTAAATAAATCCCACACAACATGTTGATGCAATTCAGCTTTATTTTTCTCCAGCACAACGTGCAGGAAACAGATCCTTATCCACAAACAAACCTTAGTATCACAGAATCATCAAATGACAGAACGCTTTGGATTGGAAATGATCTTAAAGGTCATTTAATTCTGACTCCCTGCCACGGTGGTTCCTCCTTTCCAAAGGGTGCTTATGGTACATCACAGATGGAATGTAAACAGAGCAGACTGTACCGGCTCCTTCTTGTAAATGAAAGTATCATTTAATTCTTAATTAAAGAATTGTAACAGACTACCTCCCGCACAGTTCCCGCCCGCCTCTCCATGGCTCCCTCACGGCCCTTTCCCGGTTCCCTCACAGCTCCTCCATGGCCCCCTCAGGGTTCCCTCACAGTTCCTCCATGGCCCCCTCAGGGTTCCCTCACAGCTCCTCCATGGCCCCCTCAGGGTTCCCTCACAGCTCCTCCATGGCCCCCTCAGGGTTCCCTCACAGCTCCTCCATGGCTCCCCACGGCCCTTTCCGGGCTCCCTCAGAGCTCCTCCACGGCTCCCTCCCGGTTCCCACCCGCTTCTCCATGGCGGTTCCATCACGGATCCCTCACAGCTCCCATCTGCCTCTCCACGGCCCCCTAACAGCTCTTTACACGTTCCCTCACAGTTCCGCCATGATCCCCTCACGGCTCCCTCACCGCTTCCTCCCACCTCTCCATGGTTCCCGACGGCCTTTTCCAAGCTCCCTCACGGCTCCGCCATAGCTCCCTCACGACTCCCGCCGGTGTCTCAGCACTCCCCTCGCTCCACCCTCTCTCGGGCCGGGTTGGGCTCGGCCCCGCCGTCTCCTCCCCTTCCTCCGCCGGCCGGAAAGCGCCGCGCGTTCCGCGGCCATGGAGTACCTGCCGGCCCCGGCGGCCCCGGCGCAGGGACACATGTGAGCGGTACCGGGGAACCGGGCTTCCCGGGGCGGGGGTGGCTGTGGCTGTGGCTGTCACTGTGTCTGTGGCTGACTGTGCTTCTCTCTGTCCTTGTGTCCCAGCCTGTGCTGCCAGTGCGGCGTCCCCATCCCGCCCAACCCGGCCAACATGTGCGTGGGGTGCCTGCGGGCCCAGGTGGACATCACCGAGGGCATCCCCAAGCAGGGCACGGTGCACTTCTGCAAGCAGTGCGAGAGGTGAGCAACCGCCACATCGCTGGGGATGGCAGCAAAATGCCCTTGGGATGCATTTGGAGTGCATCCGTGTCAGGGTTTAGGGAGGCAAAAGCGCACGGGTTTGCTGAGGAGGAGCTAGGAGGTCTCAGCCCGGAGAAAAGGAGGCTTAGGGGGAACCTTGTGGCTCTGCACAACTCCCTGACAGGAGGGGGCAGCCAGGGAAGGGTTAGCTTGGATATTGGGAAAAATTCTTCATGGAAAGGGTTGTCCAGCCTGGCCCAGCTGCCCAGGCCACTGGTGAAATCCCCATCCCTGGAGGGATTTAAAAGCCCTTTGGATGTGGCACTTTTGGACATGGGTCAGTGGTGGCCTTGTCAGTGCTGGGGGAATGAATTCACCTTAGACACTTTCCCATGATTTTCTATGATTCTAAAAGCTGTAGCTGTGTTGTTGTTACTGAACTGAAAGCTTTGGAAATAGCTGCTCGTCCTTGGAGTGATTTAAGGCACTCAAGTAGCTTTCATATGTTGTAAAATGCTCCCTGTATCCCAGGTATCTCCAGCCTCCAGGAACCTGGATCCAGTGTGCCTTGGAATCGAGAGAGCTCCTGGCTTTGTGTCTGAAGAAAATCAAAGCTTCCCTGAGCAAGGTGAGAAGTTGATCCTGCTGGGATTTCACAGCCTGGTCGCAATTGTTGCTGTGGAGATGAGAGCTGAGCAGAATGAACCGAGGGAAGCTGATGTCTTTTTAATGTACCTCAATTTCAGAGCTTTTTGCACATTTCAGAAATTATTTATACAATATTTGCTCTCACTGGATTATGATGATATGAAACAGGATTGCAGAGGTGTGTATGTAGATTAACTCAAATTCACATGTTTAAGTTGAATTAAGCATCCCTTAGGTTTAGAATAGTATTAGAGGGAAAGACAAAATTGAGCACCTTTATTTTACATTGATCAACCTCCATGTTCTAGCTAAGCACTATTAACTGGATTTGGGATATTAACATATGTTTTTTTTAATTAAGATTGTTCACTCCTTGCCTATGGACTGTGATTTTGGAGTTGGACTTGGTTTTACTGAGCTCTTGTCCTTCCCCACGGGCAGGTCCGGCTGATTGATGCAGGATTCATTTGGACAGAGCCACATTCCAAGAGGCTCAAGCTCAAATTGACTGTTCAGAAAGAGGTAACTGGAGCACAACCTTCTCCCTGTGGCTTTTAAAAAGCTTTTGTGGCAAACAACAGGATGTTTAATTATTATTGTTAATTATTTTTCATCCTGCCTAAACGTTGTCACTAAAGTGCCATTCATCAGAATGAAGAAAGTTCCCACTAAAGATGGGAAAACACTGCTGTTGTTTGTGACCCAAATAGAGCTTAAACCTTGAACACTTTTGTTTTGCAGGTGATAAATGGGGCAGTTCTGCAGCAGGTGTTTGTGGTGGAGTACGTTGTTCAGTCTCAGATGTGTGAGGACTGTCACAGGATTGAAGCCAAGGATTTCTGGAAAGCTGTGGTGCAAGTCAGGCAAAAGGTGGAGGCAAACTGATTTTTATTTCATGGTGGCAGAACAGTCAGGAAAAGAATTGGGTGATTTTCAGGATTTCTCAGACAAAAACATGCTCACACTTAGCCACAGGGATGTGTTTTGTGTTCAAGGTTGTTGAATTTTTTCTTATTCAGTTTGGAAAAATTTACTGCTGCCCAGTATTAAAATCCTGTAAGATGATGCTGGCAGGAGCATTTTGTGTGGACAACTAAATACCCTCCTGTATTTTAAGCTAGTTTGGAAACAGTGGGACAGATATTTAAATCTTCTTTAAAGGAAATAGATCTCTCTAGCAACCAGTTACACAAAAATGAGAAATGGAAGCTTTAAGTAATTTGGTATAAGTAGAGCACTCTGAAATCTTCTTGTCTACTTGGATGTTCCTTCTCCAGATGATTCCTACATATAAATATTTATTCTTCAGAGATCCTGCTTTGTACCTGGTGCTTCTTAAATAACCTTGATGCTTTCGTGTTTGCTTGGTTTTAGACTGTGCACAAGAAGACTTTTTACTATTTGGAGCAGCTGATTTTGAAGCACAGGCTCCACCAAAACACACTAAGGATCAAAGAAATCCATGGTGAGTGGGTCTGGAGGCAGAATAACCTGGATTTATGATGGATGGAGCTTTGTAGAGAAAAACTTACGAATTACAGTTGATAGAATAGAATAGAAATGGATTTGTTTCTTTTCAGATGGCCTGGATTTTTATTACTCTTCCAAGCAGCATGCCCAGAAGATGGTGGATTTCCTTCAGTGTACAGTTCCATCCAGGTACAGCACTCCTGGCCATTGCCTTGAGTACTCAGAGCTTTGGGGAACTGCCTTAAATCCTTCATTTTAAAGTAATTTTCTAAGTGCAAGTGTAAGGAATCTGTGTTTTAATCAAAACAGACAAAATCCCTTCTACAAAAGTCCCACATTTACCTGTTTCCTTCATATTTTTATTTGTGATTCAGACACTTTGTTCCAAGGATCTCCTGTTCCAGGTGATGTCCCTGTTGTTTCCTGAAAACTCCTTTTTCATCTTTTACAGATCCAAATCATCCCAACGTTTGATCTCCCACGACATTCACAGCAATGTCTACAACTACAAAAGCACTTTCTCTGTGGAAATTGTTCCCATTTGCAAGGTAGCTTCCCTCTGATTCATCTTTAGGGTGTTGTGGGGAGTGGGAAGAGTTGGGATTTGGAGATGGAGGCCCCATTGTGGGGTCTGGGGGTTGGGATGGGATCCACAGGGGAAATGCTGACGTTACTGGGGCTAGAAAAATAAAAACACCAACATATAAAATTTTACTTCAGAAGATTTGGTTAAAAATGGAGGAAATGGGAATGTCAATTATTTGTGTTGGTTTTCAGGACAACGTTGTGTGTCTGTCACCCAAGCTGGCCCAGAGTCTGGGGAACATGAACCAGATCTGTGTGTGCATCAGAGTGACCAGCACCATCCACCTCATCGACCCCAGAACTCTGCAGAGTGAGTTGGGGCTTTTCCTCAGCCCCTGATTGTTCTGCTGGCACAGTAATTGTTGGTTTGCTTCCACAAATCTTGGATTTTTGGACCTTCATGCTGTTGAATTTATCCATACAGTAGAAATTCCGTAGTGAATTAAAGAGTTCTCCAGGCTTGGTTTCCATAGGATCCTAGGCAGAACAGGGAGGCTCAGCTTGAGTTCCCAAAGTTCTGAGCATTCACCTGTGTCAGGCTTATTCCTCCGCAATTAGATGGCATCTGGATTAAACTTTTTAGCACTTCAGTGCCAGAAATTCTGTGCTTTGCTTGGTGTGTGCTGGTGAGCTTGGGCAGCAGAATCCCTCTGAAAGGAAGCATCCAGGGAATAATTCCTTTGAGTGAAGTCTCTCACAGATCAGCTGCTCCTGCAGCAGTGTAGGGCATGTCCTAAATCACTGTGGCTGGCAGTCTTGGCTCAATGGCCGTGCTTTCACAAGGAGTTCTGTCCCTGATCATTTCCAGTTGCTGAGGTCGATGGAAACACCTACTGGCGTCACCCCTTCAGCAGCCTCTTCCACCCCAGGCAGCTGGAGGAGTTCATCATCATGGATATCAGCAGGGTCCAGGAGAAGAAAAAGGGAGCTGGGGCAGGAGCTCGATCCAACAAGGTGAGAATTTCTCTGTTCAGTTCATGTTTTGGGCCTTCTGCTCAGCACCATTCATGACCTGGATCTGCCTGGCACAGTCAGACTGGGCAGTCCTGGACCTTGCAAAAGCTTTCCTTGAGACCATTTGGTTGTGACTTCCAGGAATTCCACTTCCAGGAATTCTTCTTGCAGAGTTCCAACTCTGCATGTTACTGGGTATTGAAATATTAACTTTGCAGCTCTAATGACTGAATTGGTTTTGTTGAAACATTTCTTTTTAATCAGAATGAATGGATCTCCTCAGTTAAAAGCTAAAATAGGTGTCTGTTTATAGAACCAGCCTCTGGGAATTCCTGGGAATGCCATGTCCATCCCCTTACTTTTATCTAATGACCAATGGGAAGTCTCAAGGGTCACACACTGGATATTTAATCCAGAAACACAAGTTTAATGACAAGTGGAGTTTAAATCAGTGCAGATTGTTGGGGTGAAGCTGGGTTTGGTTAAGGAATGTTTTCTTTTCCATTCCCAAAGCACACTCTGGCTGAAGCCTGGGTCAGGAAAACCTCGGAGCTGGACACGGATCACCAATATTTCTGCTGTACTCACCTGGGGCACATCCTGAATCCTGGGGACCTGGTCATGGGGTCTGTTCTTCTTTTCTGAAACTTTTATTAAATGATTATTTAATGACTGAATTCATGTGCTATCAAGAAGGTCTTGAACTGTTCTGATTCAGAATCAAAGCAGCAAAAGGGGTGGAACTATCCTGGTCCTAACCCAGGAAATCTCTTTTCTAGAAGGAGTTTTCATGTAAGAATTGTTAGAAATAAGAGAGCCGGTCCTAATCCAGGAAATCTCTTTTCTAGAAGGAGTTTTCATGTAAGAATTGTTAGAAATAAGAGAGCTGAAGCACTGCAGCTTGGAATCACAATTTAGCCATAAAAAGATGGGAAGAATTTTAGAAATACCAGTTAATTATTTCTTTGTTTATGAATATCATATAGACTGAAAACTAATGTGAAATTTTTGTAAGATTAGGCAAATTAGGTGATGCTTAAAAAGGTTTAAACATGAATGTTGTGAGCCCAGCAGAACCTCAGGGGATGCTGCCTTTTGGATTCCAGAGGTTGGGAAGTGCCAACAGAGCAGGATTTGGGAACAGCAGCTGCTGAGGCTTAGGAAAGCTGCTCTTAATCTGGATTTTTAATTTGTTTGCCTTCACCTGGAAATATTTCTCTTCCTTGGGAGCTGCAGCTTGCACTGTGCTGCCCTTTAGCACAAGCAGGATAAAACCCCTGTTTCTGTTTCAGCTTCGACTTGGCCAACTGCAACTTAAATGATGAATTTGCCAACAAGATGAACCCCCAACATATTCCTGATGTGGTAAGAAAATGCCTTTCTCTGCCCCAAGGCTTGGAGGGAGTGTGGGTTTATAATGAACAGTGCCTGAAGGAAGAGAGGATCTTAACAAGGAAATCTGAGCATCATCATCTGATTTTCAAAAAGTATTTCCTCAAATATTTGAGTGACCGTTAAATTGTACATTTATTGTTGGGTGAGGTTTTTTTTTTTTTCCAATTACCATGCTTAGATAATACATTAATTGTTGTTTTTGTTCCAGTTACCAATCACTGAGTGCTGAAAACTGTTTTATAACTCCAGTTACGTGCCTGTCACTTCAGGACCATTTTCCAAGTGTTTGGAAACATTTGAACTGACAAATTCCCTCTAAATTCAATATAACACTGCTGAGTGCCAGTCCAGCTGGTTTGAGATGCCCAGGTGTGGATTTGGGTGCTGATTTGGGATTTTGGGGAGTGAAAAAAGGGGCTGCTTTTCCCTGCAGGTGCTGATCAAGAAGAGCTACGACCGCTCCAAGCGGCAGCGCCGCAGGAACTGGAAGCTGAAGGAGCTGGAAAGGGACAGGGAAGCCACGGACACAGATGATGAAAGGTTCAGTATCTGCTCTCCTTGGTCAGTGGCAAAGCTGCTCCAGCAGCAGCAGCTGCTAAATAACCTCCAGCTGAGTGGGAAAAAGGAGAGAGTTTAGGGATAAATGAGTTGGGAATGAGTGGGTGAGGATAAAACGGCGAGAATGGAAATGTGGGAATGCTCTCAGATCTGATGGGGGTTTGTTTCTGTGATTTTACTCTGTTGCATGAATTTCCATAAATCCAAAGGAAAAGTGAGTGAATACATCCCACATCTTTTACAGACAATACCAGGACTTCCTGGAAGATCTGGAAGAGGATGAGACCATAAGGAAGAATGTCAACATTTACAGAAGTAAGGCCTTCTTAACTCCCTTCATTGGGTGTAATTAAATCATGTTTAAATCGTGTGTGAGGCAAAATAATATTACTGGAATTCTCTATTTGCATTCTCCAAACTATTCATGCCTGGAGAAATGCTGTAAAGTATTTCACAGACATGTTTCACCTGATGGGTTTTGTTTCCTTGCCTTTAACATGAAGAAGAACTTTCCTCCTACACCCAAAATCTCTGCTGGGTGAAGGATTTGATACAGAATTCTTTTTTTAATTTTTTTTTCCATGAGGGGACTGTTGAGTTTTTAGGAGGAATTGTTGGTTTGATGGTTTTGTGGTTTGTTGGTTGTTCTGGCATTGTTGGTTTGGGTTTTTTCCCCATTTTCCCCTTGGGGCTGATCTGGTGTTTTGTTTTCTTTGCTTAGCTGTGTTTTTTGGGGGGTTTCTGTGTGTTTTTAGATGCAGATATTCCAGTGGAGAGTGACACAGATGATGATGGAGCTCCACGGATCAGCCTGGCTGAAATGCTGGAAGATCTCCACATTTCCCAGGACGCCACTGGAGGGGAGGGAGCAGAAATGCTGACAGAGTAAGGACAGAGCCTTACATGCAGCAAATATTCCCTTGGGGAGGAAAAACTCCCCAGACCATAATTAACCATCACAAGGCCAGGAAAAGTGACAAAACTCCCCCCTGCACCCCAGAATGGTGGCCTGGAATTCATATTTTTTGGATGATATTCCAGCAATTCAAGTTCAATTTCTGGTGGAAGCATTGCAATATAAATTCCACAAATTCCTCCCATCCCTCAGGGATCTTTCCATGCAATTTCTGCAGTGGAGAAAATAAGGAAGGATGTCCAGAGGGAAAGATTTTATTCCAGTTTCCGGGATTTTAGGTAGAGTCCCCATCTACTGTTACAGCTTTAATTTCTCACATGGGGAAGGTTTTCCCCATTTTTGGCATAATGGTTTGAAGCCTTTTATGATACAGGTAGATGATTCCATATATCCATATTTTGGGGAAGCTCAAGAGTGTAATTTCTGTTCCCTCACACAAAGAAAACTTCCCTGGAAAGCCCTTGATCAGAAAGATTGGAAAATCCCATGGAGTGTGATGAATATTGAACTGTATCCCATGTCTGGATCAGTGGGTTAAAAGCAACATGCACAGGAATTAATTAATAAATCAGCTATAAAGGATTCAAAACCTGTCAAGATATTTTTCAGTTCATTTTAAAACGCAGCTGCACTCTACAAGCCCAAAGAGGACAGAATAATAAACTCCCTGTTGGTGGCAGGTGATGGGGGAGTAATAAAAACAAATAACAATAAATAAAAACTGCTGTTTCCATCCATCCTTTTCCTCCTCCCTGTTTTCTTTCCTGGAGTCTCCCAGGAATGTTGGATTTTGGCTGTGTTGTCTTACCCTGTTTATCCCTGGAGTTCACCCCCTTCCTCCCTGCCTTGCTGTGCTGCCAGCCTGGAAATCCTCCATGGATCCTTTCCTGGATCTTCCAGCAGTTTTGGCTGGGAGGTTCTCGTGCTGCTGAAGCCACCAATCCAGGATTGCTTGGCTTTGTGGGATTTCTTTGGCTGGAGCGGCTCCCCAGAACCAAAGCTGGGTCTCTTTGGAGGTTCTCAAGTTTCCAGTGCCCCTTTGGGAGCTCAGGGAGGTTTAGGGAGTGTCCAAGCAATTCAATATTTGCCAATATTTTCACAAGTTAACAAAGGCATTCATTGTCATGGATAAAAGCTGCCACTTGCCCTGCAGCTCTTCCTGAAAATCTCAAGAGTTCAGCCACATCCAGCTGCTTTTGTACAGCAGAAATCGTTCAGGATTTGAAGTCAGAACTGTTCAACGATGCCTTTCCACCCAGATGTTGATGAGTTTTGAGTTGGAGGTCATGGGAGAAGCTGTGCAGAACTTTGGAACCAAGTTTTGCTCAGAGAAAACAGTGGGAAAAAAAATGTGTTGTGAAAGTCAGGCCTAACAGCTCAAAAGCTGCATGACTGAGGGGGAAAAATGAGCACAGAAAGGGGATTGGGGTGTGCAAACACTCACTCTTGAATTTTTTTTCCTAAATAAAAATCCTTTTGTGTTGATGATGAAAAGCTTAAGGTGATGATTTCACCTTTAGCTGCTTTAAAAATCTGTTAGGGGATGGCCTGATGGAACTCCAGGGGTCCCAAATGTGGCTCAGATGGAGATTGCTGGGGTGAAATATTTATGGGAAAACACTTGGAACCTCAGGAACTCAGGAAGTGTTTGTGGGAAAACACTTGGAACCTCAGGCCAGGTGCCTGAGCTTGGCTGCACTCCAGGGACAGCTCCTGGGCCAGTTTTGGGAGCTTCCCCAAAACTGGAATTGAGGAATTGAGACACTGATCTGCTGGGGACTCCCAACAAAGTCAGTGTTATTCCAGCCTCACTCTTGGGAGTAGCTTAAATAGGGAATTCCAGAGGAATATCGTGTCAGGAAGTTTTCTGTAAAAAGTACAGATTCCTTCTGTACAAGGGTACAGATTCCTTCTGCTGGATTTTTGGGATTTGGAAGAATTTCACTGGATGCCAGTGGGAAGAGTCTGGCTCCATTTCCACCCTGGGACTGAGAGATGGCTCCAGTCCCATCTTTTCCCCATTCTCCTGCAGGAGTATCCATGGAAAAATCAGGATATGCCTGTGCTGAACCTGAGAGTCCACCTGATGTCACTGTTCCTGCATGGCCCCAAGAGCTGTTCCCTGCTCCAGGGAAAAGGTGGCTAAAAACTCAGGAAAAACTCTTTATGCCCGTGCTGTTCTCAATATTTAAATTCAAAATAACACCAAGCTAAAGAAAAGTAAGATGAAAACTGCTTTGAAGTTGGTGCTGAAGGATTTCATGTCAGCAAACTGCTTCTGCAGATTTAGCTCAGGGCCATTTATTTCAGCTGCACTTCCCAGAGCAGGTAAAAGGAGTGGTGGGAACTGGAAATCCAGAGGGATTTGGGAATGTTTCCTGTAGCTCATTCCAGGACATAATCACGGAACAAAGAATCTGTATTTCCTCCTGCTAAAGCCAAGTCAGAAAGAGGAAATGAAGTTTAAAACTTGTCAGAGTTTCAGTTCCATGACAAAACCAAAGCCTGATGGCCAAGCAAGAACCCAAAGGGATTTTGTGCCATTTAAATATTCAACTTCCTAAAGTGAAAGCATTTGGGATGACACAAATCCCCAACAAGAACTGAAAAGCCTTGAAAGCCAAATTTAAACTCCTCTCTGGTCAGTGGATTTGTGAGATGGAAAGAAACTCCTGAAGCTGTGAAATACTTGGTGGTGTTTGCACACCCTGCTGAGACTTAGTGCTCTAAGGATGGTGATTCACACCTTGACCCCCGTGGAAAAAACCACCTGGAAAAATGTAAATCCTATTTCGTGTGATTGCTCTGGACTGGAAATGTCAGCAGTAGAGGAAGGAGGAATTTCCTGTCTCAGGGAGACTGGAACTCAACTGTTGCATGAAGCAGTTTCAGCTGAGCAGGGAAGTGAAGCAGAAACTTTCAGCCAAGCAGGACAGAGGAATTTCAGGTCAGCTCTGGAAAAGCAAACAGCTCTGCTGGAAACTGCTCTGACCAAATCCCTGCAAGATGGAAATGTCCTGTGGGATGCAGAGGCCTGGGAGTGCTGACAGCTTCATTTCACAAGCAGGATTTTCAGGTCAGGTAATGAACAGCAACGATAAGAACTGCAATTACACGTGGCTGTAAATAAAGCAAAGTGCAGCTGTTGTAGTGCAAAACAACGGCAGTAACAACAAGGAGTAAGAAATTATCTTGGGCTTCTAAAAACTCCTAAAGTGACCAGCAGCAAAGGGGGTAAAATTCCACATGGACAGGATCACCTTTAGTGCCTTTAGGAAGTGTAAACTGGATCAATAAAACACAGATTAAAGTTTAATGGGAGATAAGGTGTGAAAGTCCAACAACAGAATATTTAATGGGAGATAAGGTGTGAAAGTCCTACAATAAAAATCACTCCTAATGGGGCTGCTGGGAACCCAGCAGCATGTTCTGCCTGGAAACATCAAAGGCTTCCTGGCAAGCAGCACGAGCAGTTTGATTTTAGCAGCTGGTTCTTATTTTGCTCTTTAGTTTCCACTCTTGCTGAACCAGCGTGGTTTAAGTTGTGTGTTTAAATCTTTCCTTTTCACATGGCAGGGTTCTGGATGGTGCTGAATGTTATCCTTGCATTCCTTCCTGAATAGCCCAGGACAGAAATTTCCCCCAGACAGACACAGCTGACCTTGGTGTCCCCAGAGAAGGGTGTGCAGGGAATATTCCATTTCCCATTCCTCTTGAAACACTTCCTGCTTCAACCATTAATTCATTCACAATTCATTAATTCAGGTTTCCACTGAGCATCAGGTGTGAAAAACCAAAATGTTGTGGTCACTCAGAGTAGCCCGTGGAGCTGGTTGGGAAAATCTGGAGAAATGTGGGAAGAGCCTGTTCCACCCCAGCAATGCCAGCCTGGGCAGGGCTGGAGCAGTGTCCAAACCCTGCTGGAGCTCTGGCAGCCTCAGTGCCCATTCCCTGGGGATCCTGGGCAGTGCCAGCACCTCTGGGGGAAGAGCCTTTCCCTGAGATCCACCCCAAACCTCCCTGGCCCAGCTCCAGCCATTCCCTGGACCCTGATCCCAGTCCCAGCTGAGCCTGAGCCCCTCGGGCTCCTGGTGCTTCCAGCAGGAACCTGCCCAGGCAGTGCTGGGAACTGAAATGGCAGCTGGAGTTGGGATGAAATGTTTGAAATCCTGGAGTCTTGGGCCAGGCAGGGAAAAGGGGGTGATGAGGAAAATGAATCAGGAGCTCTGGGGAGCTCCAGCTGCCACTTGGCCCCATTTCCTCTGCTGCATTTTGGTGTTCTCCTGGCTCTGCCCCGTTCCTCCAGCCCAGCTGGGATCTGGGGATGGGAGCAGAGCCCCATCCCAATCCTACCCTCAATCCTATCCCAAATACTATCCCAAATCCTGCTCCAATCTTCCCAAAATCCTCAATCCTGCCCCAATCCTCCCCCAATCCTGCCCCAATCCTCCTCCAATCCTATCCCAAATCCTGCCCCACTCCTACCCCAATCCTGCCCCAATCCTATCCCAATCCAACCCTCAATCCTGCCCCAATCCTATCCCAATCCAACCCTCAATCCTGCCCCAATCCAAGCCCAGTTTTTGCAGGAAGCACCAGGCACAGGAGGCACCCAGAGCCAGCACATGGGGAAGGGCAGCAGTGACACACAGGGCACAGTTCCTGCTCCTCCAGCCTGCTGGGGCATTCCTCAGTGTCCATGTGGAGTTCTCTGCTGGAATTGAGGGTATCCCTCACTCCCAGGCATGTCTTGAGCAATATTTATTTGCACAGTCTTGAGAAATACAGATTTTGCACCTGTAATGCAAAGTCCTGCCTGTATTTCTGTTTACTGGCGACAGACAGGCTGGGAAAAAATCAATTATTGATATAATTGAAATACTGTGTGTTCCCTCTTGTTCCTAAACATCAGGAAATACAAATTAAATTGATAAGTATCAGTAAATATAATATATAGACTAAGCATTAAAGCAAATCTACACTAATTGCTACTTCAACTATTATATTATTTGAATAAAATATCCAATTGGACCCAAATTTGAAAGTATTGCATAGAATTTTTTTTTTATTTTTACAAACTTAGAGATACTTGGGCATTGTTAAAAGACTTGTGAGTCTGAGCACAGCTGCCTTCATTTTCCCACAGAGATTATTTTCATTTCCTTATTTCCCATAATTACAACCTGGGAAAGCAGCTGAGGTGACAAATGACATAATTAACATCTTCACTTTGTTTTGTCGCCTCCTGTGACCAAGCCTCTTTCCCCAAGTCCCTGGATTGCCACCTACAGCAACAACCCATCGTCTGGAAGGAGAGGACATTCCAGGAGCTTGGAAAAATCCCAAAACTCTCCTCAGTGTGGGTGGAAAATGTGGATTTGTGTCCTGCTGTGTGTCCTGCTCCTCTCCCAAGGATTCCAAACCCCAATTCTCATTCCCAAGCTCATCCCAGGACAGCTCCTGCTCACTGCAGGGAGCTGGCAGCACAGGAATCTGATGGTTTGAAGGCTAAAAAGCCATGGAATTTGGATCAGAAGCAGTCCCAACCCAATCCAGCAGGTTATTTACAGCTCAGGAGTTTGTGTTCCAGACACTGCTCAACAGGGAGAGTGCAAAAAGTGAGAAGTAGGGAGTAAAGGGTTAGGAACAAAGGAGGCATTGTACTTTGACATTTTTAGGGGTTTTATTTTCAACTGCCACAAGTGAATTTGTAGGGTTATTTCCTCTATATGATGCACATGATTTACTCATCTTCTAAAGTAAACCAAAAATTCCCTGTTTTTATAAAGCCCAAGAGTGTGAGAATTTCATCATCAATTTTCACAGCAGCACATCCTCACATTTTTCATGAATCAGGGGCATTGCTTGCACCATGGTAAGGACCCAGGCAAATAATTCATTGTATAAAACAATCAAGGAGATTGAATAAATCCTGAAATCATTCCATGAAAACACAGCCAGCTCAGGGAAGCAGCTCCCACTCCTCCAGGCTTTTTGTGTGCACATCTCTTCTGGCAGACAAGCACAAATTCATGCTGTAGCATTTCTCCAGATGAAAACTTCCCATATCCAAGCAGCTTTTGCTGGAATGGCAAAATCTTCAGGGGGGTTGTTCCTTACCCCTAGAATAACAAAAATCTTCAGAGGAGTTGTTCCTTACCCCTGGAATAACAAAAATCTTCAGAGGAGTTGTTCCTTTCTCCCAGGATAACAAAAATCTTCAGGGGGGTTGTTCCTTACCTCTGGAATAACAAAAAATCTTCAGAGGAGTTGTTCCTTTCTCCCAGGATAACAAAAATCTTCAGGGGGGTTGTTCCTTACCCCTGGAATAACAAAATCTTCAAGAGGAGATTGTTCCTGCCCCAATCCCAGCTCTGTAATTCCAGTGGTTCGTTAAAATTGAAAGCTCTTGAAGAAGCGAAAGTAAAAAACCTGGGGTTGATTGGAGCAGAAAAATAATTTGCAGTCAGGGCAAAACACGAAGAGAGAATAAAGCAGAGTTTGTTGCTCCAGGACAGAAATGGGGTAAGGGAACACCTTGATCCCAAAGTCAGGCTGAGGTTTTATTTCAGCACAGCGAGAGCGTTTTCCCGTGGGTTCCCCAGGAAGCTGCAGAGGAGCTGGAAGGCCGAGCTGGCGTGGAAAGCCACGCAGACATAGGTGGTGTAGAGCAGCAGCCCCAGCATGGCCAGGTTGAAGGAGTAGAAGAGCACCTTCTCCCAGGGCTCCATCAGGTAGCTGCAGGTGATCAGCTCAAACTGGCAGAAGAGCCAGTGCAGGTAGCTCGGGGTGCTCTTCACATCCATCCCCGCTTCCCAGAGCTCCCTGTGGGAGGAAGGATGGGCAGCCGTGGAAATGGGAACCTCTCACTGCACCCTCCTCGCCAGGGAGGCTCCACAGGAGCTCCTTTTATCCAGCAGCTGTGGCAATTCCATCCCCCAGGCCAGGATTTCACCTTGCACTGGGTTACTCAAGAATTAAAAATCGCTTTAAACCCCCTCTCCTTCCTCCTTCTCCTTCCCACCTGTGGATTTCTACACAGAATTTGCTACAGGGCTGATTTCTCCCACTGCAGACTGGATTTTGTGTCTCGTGCTCCAGTCGCTGCTGGAAGTCTCAGGTGCAAGCTGGGAGCTCCACACACAGAGAATTCCAACAAAAGGAAATTATATCCAGCTTATCCAGCTTTTTCTGCAGCAGGGATTGAATTGATCTGTTGCCAGAATGAAATAATTACAATAACAACAATAATAAAAAAAAATACTTAATATATAGTATATAATATATTTTACATATTATATATAATATACTGTATAGTATATATTATATACTATATATTATATACATTATATACTAATATACTAA
>VWYI01019368.1:0-18783 GCA_013399455.1 Anthoscopus minutus
TCAACAGAACCACATCTGTCACTCCAGGTAGACTGCAGACACCTTGTAATCAGACTGCTACCAACACCCTGACCAACAGTGTGTCAGCTTGTATTCTGACTCTGTCGGTGGGTTGGCTTTTTTGTTGTTTTTTTTTTGTACTATTGTATTTTTATTTTAATTTTCCTAGTAAAGAACCGTTATTCTTATTCACATATCTTTGTCTGAGAACCCCTTGATTTCAAGATTATAATAATTTGGAGAGGGGAGGGGGTTTACATTTTTCTATTTCAATGGAAGTTTTTCCCTTAGCAGACACCCGTCTTTTCATACCAAGACATCCTGTCATTTAAGACTGATAATGAGTTCACCCTCAAAAACAAGTCCAATATGTTGTGAATATTTTATCCAGGCTTACTGTAGTTATGCAGATTTAGATTGTATATTGTTATACAATCTGGTTTATGCTGTATTTTTATCTTCCTCACCTTTTATGTACATGGTGACCTGTGGGTCCTTTGGAATACATAGTCACTAAAGAGGGCTTTTTTTTTTCTGGATAACAATAGATTTCTCTCCATAAAAAGCATCTAGATATTTCAACTTCTTTGTTGAGCCATAAGAATTGTTTTTTAAATTATGTCCATTATTGGAATGCTTTTTAATTTCTGAAACAAGTCTCTTTGAACACAACACCTTTTAAACACTAATAGTGACACTGAGGCTTATTCTACTCATCAGTTTGACTGAGATTTAAAAGGATATGGAGCTTTTTCTGAAGTAGTGTGTCAGGAGTTGGACTTGGATGATCCTTCTGGCTCCTTTCCAACTCAGGGTATTCTATGATATTCTATGAAGACCATTAAAAGTGTGCCACCTAGAATGCAGAGCTTGAAAGATAAGAAAATACATAAGAAAATCTGTAAGGAGACAGCAAATCTGTAGTGAGACAGAAGGTGATGATAGGATCCATAAGAAGATTATAATAATTTTAATGTAGGTTATCTATGATGTTATTATTTAACCTGATCATTCTAGATCATTGTAAACATTAAAAATAGGTGTAAGTAGTCCTCACTGGCCTTTTATCTTGCCATTATCAGTGGGTCATTTCCAAATCCTGTGGGTCTCAAGATAGCAATTGAAAGATGAGAGGTTAATGGCTTTCTGCACTAATTCAAGGAGTGTGCTCTGTTTTTAAAAGTGCTAAGACTCCTGTGGTGGAAACTGTCAAGTGAACAGGTTAGGCTACTATCACTGATGGAGTGGAAATGTCAAAGAGCATCTCATTAGAGTCAGAGAACAAATAGGTAGGGATACTCAGAGCTTTGAAAAGTGTGAAAGGTAAGAGCAAGAAGATGAACTAGATGTGATGAAAAAAAAAAGAAAAATCAGTGAAAGAATGTAAGAGAGTAATCAGTGAAAAGGAAGACGACCTTGCACATAGCAAAGGGCAAAAAGAGATTGTACACCATCTCGTTCTGCTCATGCTACTGTGACTAATTTTGATTCTGAAAGTCTTCAAATACATTTCTATGCACACATTTTGCATCTGGGCACATTCCTGCTTGAATTAGGACTATATTCAATTATTAGACTAGGTCAGTTGTTTCTTTGTTTGTTTTTTGTGGTCTTGAAAATACTTTTATGGACAATCTGTTCCTCTACTGCCCTAACTTTATAAAGAGGAAGCTTTACTAAGGTCAGACTGCAGATCCCAATCCCTAACTTGTATCTGTTGCTTGTTTTATCACCAGACACTATTAAAAATACCTTGGTTCATTTCAGCTCAGCTTTGGCTTTTTGTGTTCACACAGAAACATAGAAGGAGTGACGGTGCATATCTATTTCATTGCCTGTCTTTGATTACACATGCAGTCCTTGAAATTTAGTTCTTTGGGAATTTTCTGCAAAGCCTCTTAAAAAATGTCTTACCTTTTTGTAGAACAAAATGCTTTGTTCCTGAGTCCTAAAAATTATTGTTCTACTCTGCCCCTCTTTATGGTCCCCTAGGGAAACCTGGCCATCAATTTACTAAACTTTGAGGTCCTAAAGCCTAGAGTCCTAACTTTTGCTTAAACTCACAATCTCAGAATTTGGGTTATAGATTCTTCTGTCATCATCTGGCATAGGCTGTCAAAGTGAACAAAAGACTACGTGGTAGAAAAATTGAGTTCCCAGTTTTGTGTTTAAGTGACAATAAATGAAAAAGGAAGGTCTAAAGTCTGATGAACCGAACAAAATCTAAGCATTTCTTTTTATCAAGGGAGCAATACTTGTTTACAACTCTTAAAAAATTTAACTGAAATATTTTTATTACTATGATGCATTGGGACACAACACTGGCTATCTATGAAGTCCAAGCTGATTTGCAATAATAAAGATTCTTACTTTCTGGAAAAGGGAATTAATTGTTAAAATCTTAAAGCATGCACTAGTGAATGAAAATAGTATATTCAGTTTAATGAGAAATTTAATTACTACTACTTTAATAAAGTTAACTTCTCATTGAAGCATGTAATACCAGGGATGTTTACCAGAGTACCTGTCAGAAGTGATCCCAGCGTGTGAGCATTTTGAGACATATATATGATGCCATCTTATGCTTTCCCATATGAAGAGATGTTGTATAAAACTGATCAGTAATCAGACCATGCTTCTTTATACGACAGCTAAGTGGAATATGGAACATGTTTGACCAGCTTCTTCTTTTATTAGAAACCGGATGTGTACCTAGTATCTGAGTTTACTGCAGTATCTACTGGTCTAGACTTCTTAAATCAGCTGAAGCTCTAAAATATTTCATTTTGATCAAACATCTTTTGATATGTCAATAGAGTTACTCTCCATCTTATGTTCAGTAATCTCAAATATGTAGACTCTTGTAAACAAGAATAAACACTCTTGTATGCCCTTGGTCTTTTCAAAAAGTATTTTAAGTCATTTAGACTAGTTGTACACTTACTGAAAAGTGCAAAGACTGAAGAAAAGCTCCTAAAGGATATTTACACTACTAAGAAAAATTTAGACTGAATGATGGGTACAAAATTACTCTAAGGTAGCAGAGAAGAGAATTCCTTTTTCTTTTTGGAAGTCCTATCCATGAAATTTATTCCAATAAACTTAGGATAGGCACGACTACTGATACAGACACAGTCACTGAGCCTGCATAGTCCATTTTCTGCCTGTATTAGGGCAGGATTTTTCCTTCTTATTTTGTCCTATGGTTCCTGCATTCATATCTGGACAGCATTCAAGCTCAAATAGGACTTCTAAGTCATCTAGTCTATAACTTGGTGGTTAGACTTCTTTCATTTGAATGGAATGGTCTCTTGGGGTGACAAAATAAACCCATTTCTATTTTTTGGGGCAAATGTTCTGACCAATGTGTTATTACACAGAAGGGAAGAAAGACAGCAGTGTCCTTTCAGTGAAAGTGCCATGCATGAATATACAATGTTTGTAAAGTTGCCACACTAAAGGTTGCACTGAGGAGATCCAGAATCCAAAGAAAGGGCTCATCATGTTTGTCCTGAGAGTCCCAGTCACGGGAATCAACATCTGTTTTGTGACTGCCCCATCTAGTTTGGTGCTGAATTCAGAATAAATTGTTTCACAGCATCTCAATCCAGTTCTTAAACTGTTGCTAAGTGAATACATCAGTGAACTGTTGCTAAGTGAATTGCTGTCTGATGGGGAGATGCTGCACTAAGGCTATAAGAATTTCACAAGCATCCTTAAGCATGTTACAAACTTGTTCTAATATTTGAAATTCGAAATATTACTTTCTAAATTTAGAGTCATTCTATCTAAGAGCCAAGGGAGATGTTTTATTTATAATAAGCCATAGCAAGTCTTTCAGAGCAATTGCATAGGATGTTGTAAATGTACATAAGGAACATTAGGCTTTATGCAGCACAGTAAAAATCCTTATAAACGCTGAAAGAAATTACCAAAGGAGATTAGTGGATATTGCAAACTAATCACTCCCCATATTTAGGTTTTAAAAAAATTAAATCTGCCTTTGAACTATACTCTTATAAAAGCCACTCCAAATATGAAAATATTCTAGTATTTTTAAAGTTAAGTTTTAACACATTTGAAATATTCCAAATTAAGGGCCTTATTCTCAACTGCAATAAAGCCACTTTTAAGTTTTCTGGCATCAATTACAGTTATGTGCATTTCAAAGTCCTTATGTACTTGTGAAGAGGTCTAAAGGGGACTTAATGTAAATGACAATTCAGTGATAATCTTTTGGGATGAACTGAACTTCATATATAAATGAGAATAATTAAGAGAAACACACCTTTGCCTTATTCATGTCAATCCTTTCATTCTAAAATATGGATCAGCTCCTGTTAATTTTACTTATTTAATTATTTCCATGTGAGTATCCCCTTCAAATTTGGATTTTTATCTAATTATTTTTTAAAGTGATAAGGAGCAATTTCCATTTTGCCATTTAATTCTATCAATAATCTGTAAGCAGAGTGTGGGTTTCTGTTTTCTGAGCACTCATCTTTGAAATCTGAAAGAAAAAAAAGAGTTCCTCTGCAGTCAGAACCACAATGTTTGCCTAAAGCCTTTCAAGCAGTTTGGAACTCCTCCAGTAATTCCCAAGGCCTTCCTAGAATATCACTTGGGTATGAAGAAACAGTTTTCTTTTCAGTGCTTGCACCGAATTTGATTAAATGATTTTCACTGATTTTAAGGGGAGAAAGGATTTTAAGCCCTGTGCCAGTCTTCTTTTCCTCAAGTTGTTTTACTGTCAATGCAGAAAGATAGGTCGAGGTGACTCTTAGGTTAAAGGACTTTATTTTGGAAGTGCATTTCTGTGTTCATTGATTACTTGAACTCTTTAAATACAAGGAAACTATCACTTCCTCTGGTATCTGAGCCTTCTTCTGAATGTCAGGGTCAAACTTCTGTAATTATTCATCCAAGTATATTCAAGGTACAAAGTCATCTGTCCTAAAATAAAAGTACATTCTTAATGTGTTAATTACAGAGTAGTAAGATACATAAATTAGGTGGCAGTTAGTTAAAATATAGCTCATATTGGTGTGGCTAAAGGCTTAACAGAATGGAAAATTGGCATTAATTACTGAAATATTATATATGTCATACCATAAAACATACTTTTTCCTGTTTAGAGATTACCATGAAGTAGAAAATATGTTTCTGCTATGAGTATACTGGATGTCCAGTGAAAAAGACTGGAAATACCCTAAGCAAGCAAGCCCAGTCAGAAGTTTAGTACAATAGGGGCAGTCTTACAAAGAGAAAAAGCTAGTGCAATAAGACTGAATTTTAACAAATAAGTCTCAGAAGCAAACTCTTTGTGGCATAAGCTAATGTAAGACTCTTAATACCATTCAAAAAATTATATTAGCATGAAGACCTGGTGGAAAAAACAACAGCCAAAATCATAAAGCTGGTGAAGATTGGGTAGATAGGTCAGGTGTGTTTTATTTCTCATAAATAAATTGTCAGATAATGTGGAACAAAAAAACCAAAACCAACAACCAAACAGCAAAAAAACAAACAACAAACAATAAAAACCCCACAAAAAATATTTAAAAAAGCAAAACTAAAAACATCCCACCAAACCCCAACTTAATCCCATCTTCTTAGCCAATGCTTCTTAGCCAATCCACATCATTAGTGGATGTGAAATAGAAAAGTGGATTCAAATCACAACAGCGAGGTTTGATCCCAATAAGGCAGGAAAAGCCTTTATTTCAGGAATTGTAACTCTTTTTATAAGGTATTCTGATACAGGTTAACATGATTGGCCAAAGGAACCACCTCTCTGGTCCCATTGGTGGAGCAAGAGAAAAACACATTCAGAACACTTGTTGTGACATTGTTTTGAGAACCAAAACCTATTTCCAAAATATAGTCCTTGAAAGAGAAAGTTTCCTGAAAGATTTTCCCTTGGGAACAGATCAGCTACTGACAGGCTGAAAACTCTCAGGCTCACAAAATCATGTCTGCACTTTGCCACCATACTTTTAGGAGGAAACAGAAAACAAGTTGTTTCTTTTTTGTATGATCTTCTGTCTGACATAATCTGATTATAGTAGAATACGATTTGGTAAATCAAATAAATCCTTTGCTCAAAAGAAACTTACCATGATATGTCTACTCAAGAAAACAAAATGGCATAGCTCCGAGCAAGACAAAATGGCAGGATAAATTAAAATTTATGCCATACCACTTCTGAAGCCAGTATTGGCCGATTCTCTTTTTCTTGGAATACAGAAAAGAACTAACGTATCTGTAAATACCAATTTTTTATGCTTTATAAGCCTCTGTAACATTTCAGTTGGGTGGATTTTTTTTCCCCAAGAAGAACGGGGCATCATTCAGCAAGGTGGTTTAAAATGCAGCCTTACAACAGCCTTCCCTGTATCTGTGAGGAGAAGGAGCCAGTCCCTTCACAGAGCTAAATTGTTGGAAGACAAGAGGAAAAGCTCATAAATTTTAAGAGTCTCAGATTTGGTATCAGAAGAAATTTTTCATCAATGAAAAGCAATGTAGTGTCACAGACAGCCCAGGGAGACTGTGGAGTCCCTATCCTTGGAGATTTTCACATTGGGCAAAGCCCTGGTTTCAAGCTCAGAATAGCCTCGCTTGATACTATAGCTGATCTTGCTTTGAACCAAGAGTAGAGGTCCTGGTGTCCCTTCCAAGTTTAATCATCATATAAAAGTGTAGCAAGCTACATGTATTATAAATCAGCACAAAAATCCATGATAAAACCTAACTGTAGAACAGTGAACAGCAAAATCATTCATCCCCATACAGCATAACATTCATATTTCATGAAATATAGTATTACCAAAGAAGCAAAATATTATCCCACATTCTTTCTACTGTACAAACTCAGAGCTTTGTTTCTACTGTCTGTGTGCCTGCTGTGCCAATAAAAGAAATTTGGAGGTCTGTGTTCTGATCTGCCATTACAAACTGACCTGAACTCTACCACCTGTACCTTGTGAAGAGTTTTGAAATGCAGCTGCAGTATGAATGCTTGCTTGTGTTTACCAACACAGAAAAAAATTACATTCTGATGGAAACCTGGCACAGACAATTCTTCCAACTACTGAAGAATGAATAGCTACAGTGCACAAAGCATTGTTCCTGTTGGTCTATTTACTTTATTATTGTCTTTCTTCTGTTCAAGCCACAAACTGTGTCTTTAAGAAGAGCTTCACAGACAATGAATTCATTTGGAACTCACACATATAAAAGCTCCAGACAAAACTGCAATATTTAACTTGAAATTACCAACAAAACCCAAATATTTGTGTACATGTAAGACTATATGCGCATTCATATACCAGATACTTAGTGTTTGTATACATAGATATCTATTTTCTATAGAAAATTTCTATACTGCCGCATTGAATAGTTTGACTCATGATTTTAAACAATGTGTTCTCATTTCCTTGAAACAGAAAACAGAACTTCTATATTTTTACTGCTTATCAGTGTTCAGCTAAGCCGGTGAGAAAATTTGTTATGTAAAATTCCAGCATTCAACTTCACCAAAACTAAATTCATGTTCAGAATTATTACCATTTACCATATATGTAGTAAGATAATCAAAAGGTAAAATTAATATATGAGGCCAAAATTAAGGTATCTATACCTCCCTTTTCATAACCTCTCCTTTACACAACTTGTTTATTTCAAAGGCAATGTCTTTAAGCAAACTACCATAGTTGTCACATTTAAAACAGGTAATCTCCTAAATATTTTTTTGTTCTCTAAAATATGGAAGTTCCCTTCTCATTAATGTGTATACAACTGACCAAGTGGAAGTGATTTAGTTCTATGTCTAACTTTAGATCTAAGAAGTACTTTAAACCAGATATGGAATCCCTGGTGTGCTTGGGAAGAGCAGGGAATAGTTATGCATTTCAGAAATTGAGTTTCATTCCTCATTTGTTATCTCTTGTATCTTATGAGTATGGAGTTTAAGACTATGACAGAATTAAGAACAGAAAATATGTTTTCTTTTTCTGAGTTTTTGCTGGGATCTCAAGTTTACTAAAATTCCTGGCTTTACAAAATGATGCAAATAAAAGAAGACCTTATATCAAAAAATGAAAATCTAACTCTGGAATTTATAAATTAAATTTTTTGTATTGTAAGCGGCATAGTCAGACACATAATGATGCTTTGCAATTGCAAAATCCTCCTGTCACTTTTTTAATGACCTGCATATGTAATTCAAAGCTTTCCTATTCAAGAACAAAGCAATATTCCTGGATTACCATTTAGAAATTTGACACAGTGTCAGAGCGAAGAGTGGCTGGCTCAGCAGATAGGAGCTGCCACCACTCACACCAGGACTGGGCCAGCCTTGAGCAGAGCTCTGGACCCAAGTGCTGGCTCAGAGCCACGCTCTGCAAACACCTAAACCCCGAGGGCAGGAGCAAGGATGAGAGAGAGGTCTCTCATGGGATTTCCAAAGACATTTATTCCCTTGAAAGGTCTGCCACGAGCGAGCCCAGACACCATATCCACTGATACATGGGGGAGGAGCAAGGGGAGGGGACGAATGAGCCTATGAGGGAAACTCAGGGGAGGAGACCAAGGAGGGGTTTACAAAGTATAAACCAATACAGGATCACAGTGGGAGGGAAAAGGTTACATAAACCAATGAGGGACTGAATAACTGGGGATGGACAGGGAACATTCGGGAACAAGGGGCAGTTTCCAGAGTGGATTGGCAGCTGGGAGAGGAGGGTACACCTGGGAAAAACTATTAATGTAACAGGGCGGAGGGAGGGGTTTATAAATTTACAATATAAAAAATAATTAAATCAAATATAGTAAGCAAAAAACATGCTGCAACAGAAATTTCCACTGAAATTAGGCAGAAACTTCTTTGATATTTAGATTGGGCACACCATAGTGTTTTAAAAAGATTAGGTCATTCAGTACTTTTCCTGTATGTAAGTATAACTCTGGGATTTCTTTGGAGGAATTTTGATTGACAGCAGGATGGAATAGTCAGCCATGTCCAGATGCAGTTTCTAAAGCTGAAAGGCATCATTTTTTCATAAGCTGCATCAAGAGATAAATTTAAGAGTGAGTGTATATTTTAGCTTCAAAACAAATATTGAAAACACTGTGATTGCATTCCGTGAATGAGTCCTTTTAGAATTCCTTTTTCATTCTATGAAAAACCTTTACATCTAAGATCTAAATTAATTAAAATGGAACGTTATATCATGAAAATACTTTAATGACAGTGGAGCAAGTATGCACAGCCACGATAAAAAATGCTTTTAGTCTGATGTTAGGAAAAGTCTTCCTGCTCCACTATAAAAAAAGAACAAACAACTTGAAAAATGGAGGCAGAGACAGAGTATAAAAATTTAGATGAATAACAATCAAGAAGCAGTTGACCAGTTTGGATTGCCTCTTAGAAACCTTTGCCTCTGCTGCCTTACCCAATGCATGCTGAAAGAGCAAGCTGCTGAAGTCTGCTGCAGAACCATTATCATCTGTTCATTTTATTTCCATTGCCAGTTGTCCTTAATTATTGGAAACTTTTTCCAACATATAATAACCACCGAAATGCATGCTCATTAAATTGACTCTAGCTCAAGAAATAGATTTTGATAATCTATGTTATGTTACAGACCTGGTTTTCAAGTACTCAGTTTTCAGTTAACTTCCAGTCCATATTTGCACAACATTTTCCAAGTTTCATTTATGAATTTATTTACTTTTACGGGAGAAAAAAACAAAAGGCCAGATTTCTTTGTTGGAAACTGGCATAATTAGTATAAAAAGACAGCCACGAAGTGAATTTTTCACAGCTAAGGACTAAATATGGACAAACATTGTTTCTGAGGGATGGGTGATGTCACTTGAGCAAAGGCAGTAAGAGGCTGCGATTCACTTTGGAGCCCATGGAAAAACAGAAAGACATTTCCTCAGAATCTGCTCATTTATAAGACTCGTTGCAGTGCACTGTACATCCTGGTCGTTAATCCAGGAACGCTTCTTAAACCTGTTTGCAAGAGCTGTAGAAAGAATGAGGACATAAGCTTTCTTTTGGTCAAATTCACAGGGTACAATCTTGCCCAATTCTTGATTTCATATGATAATTCATATGAGTCACCCTGCTGACACCACTATCAGGCCCAGGAGTGTTCTGTTCTCCCCTGTTCTTTCTCCCTTCTTCCTAAAGGTGACCTCATCTTGCATTCCTCATCAGAAAAGTCTCTTACTGCACTGCACTTGCCCTGGCCTTCCTTTCTTGGCTTCCATCTTGTCTTCTGACAATGCACTTGATTTGCATCTCTTCTGATGGCAGAATACATTACAAAAAAAAGAAAATCTAATTAAAATAAAAGCAAATAGCTGTCAGGATGTGCATATCACAGTACATATCAATGTTTTTGAGCACATAGCTCTTTCCTTTCTCTTTCCCTATCAATCTCCTCTTTGTCATATTTTCTCTTTCATAATTATAAGATCTTAGAAAGAAAAAAAGAACTTGGTTGGTGTTTTTTGTTTTGTTTTGTTTTTTGTGTGTAACTTCTTTCAAACAATCTCTCTGCCCTTACTGCACACAAAAACACACACATATAACATCATAAAATCAAGAGCAAATGTTAAGGTGACAATTCTAATTCCTTTTAGATGCTGTAGCTGTGTTGTCAGCTTTTTATTTTCTTGTTAGGCATTACAAGTCCTATGGCAGACACGGGTTTAAGGTGCATTCTGATCTTTAAGGTTGATTTTTTTAAGGTAGTCTTCCTGGTCCAGACATTCTGTTGCACTATCTAGCAGCAATATAAAAAAGCAAGTACAAATTTCAAAATGAAACAGAGAAACTAACTGCTTATATAATTTATTGTTCATCATTTTTGATCTAGGTTGAAATCTTTGTTGGTAAAATTGGGTCAATGCCAGGTTTCTTGTCATACCTTTATGAAGGCTGTATGTGTAAATGCTTTGATATTCAACACATTCAGACAAACTCCTTCAAAGAGTGTTTTTTGTTTTGTTTTGTTTTTTGAATTTTTAGGTTTTTTTGTTTTCAGCAACATGTCAGGTACCAGCAAGAAAGCTTAGTACTATTTCCATAGAGCACTGTTGGTAGAAGAAACTCAGTTACTGCTTTAGTACTGAACTCCTAGAAAACCACCTCCATGGATTAAAAGGATGAGATAGAGGTAAAAGACCTTTTACTAAGTAAAAATAAAAATCTAATGAGGACTGCAAGGATGTTCTCTATAACCCTCTAGTTGTCCCACAGAATTGCTACTTCTTTTTAGTAGGGAAGACTTAGAGAGAAGTTATTAGTTCCTTTTGCATTGGCACCCCACCCTTCCCATGAATTGAGTATGTTCCTTCTGCTTCTGAGGAATCTTTCTATGGCTTTTCTAAGGAAAATCTAAGGAAATGAAGTTCAAATGAAGTTAATTTTTCATTAATAAGTATGACATATACATGTTTTAATATATAGCCCATGCTTATGAACCTTGTCAAGTCTTTGTTGAAAATAGCACTGACAGCAGAGTCAGAATGACTCTGATGAAAATAATTTTCACATTGTTTTCCAAATGACCTGTACCATGAAGTGCTAGTGAACATGTAATATATCTGGGACCACTTTGCCTACAAGAATACGAGCTCAGTTTTGCTGAAACATGGAATTTTGAAAAGGTTCAGAGAACCTTTTGAACTTTTGGGGTCTCATCCAGATCAAACTAAGCTGCCTGGCCATTTAGCTGTGCACAACACCAATCATCACGAGCAGTAAAATCTCTGGAATCAAAATCTGGCTGACAATTTTGTTGACAATATGCAAGGCAAAGTGCAATTTAGTTTGCTCTTTACCAGTTACATTGGCTGTTCTCAACTGACAGTAATAACAACTTGTTTTTTGTCAGTACACTAAGCAGATAGATTTAGGGTTTTTATAGAAATGCATTGGGTTTTAGCTATGCTTTTGTTGTTAAAGTCAATAGAAACTGAGCAGCTGAAGTCCTGCTCAATTCCTACCACAGGGAAAAGATAAGTAAAGTAATAATATACCATGTTTTTCTTTGAAATTTAGTTCTAAGTAAAGTTGCTAGACTGGCAGCCTTGCAAAACAGAACTTGTTTGCTGTATTTATCCACACAACAGGTACAACATAAGTGGCAGCAATACAGATTTCTTTCTCTTGCTCTACCAATGTGTTGCATATTTTTTCCAATGGCAGTCAATTTTACCACCATGATCTGGGGCACTATTTTTTTTTAAAGTTCATGAGTTCATTCTTCCATCCTGCTCATCACCAGTACTCATTCATATATATAGCTCCCCTAGCAATAAACAGAGTTTCTTTCTGCTTTTATAGGCAGTCACGTCAGCCATTTGTTTGGCCCTTATGCAAACTATTGATCCGTTATCATGTGAATTGACTCACTAAAGCATCAGTTTTTTATTTTCATGGTCTGAATATGTTTCTGTCTCATGATACACTAGATATTCCTTGCTCTGAATAACTGAGGATGCAAAGGGATAAAGGAAATATAATTATAGCTCTTCTTTAAGCAAGAATCCTCTCCAGGTTATGTGATTTCCTATCATTTTCCTTAGAGTCATTCTTTACAGTTCCTCTTCAAGTACAAAGCTAAGCAGAAATAAATTAAAATTTCTAAGTCTTGCTTTAGAAAAAAAAAAGAACAAATGTGTTTTGTACATTGAATTTCCTTTTACATATTGTCTACAATATGTCTACATATAAAAGAATAATCTTTTACATATTGTCTACACCAATGACATTCCTCTGTTTGTCTGTCTACAAGTATTGTTAGCTTCCATTTTAAGAGGCACTTCTGCAAATATTAAGATAATCTGGAGCTTTACAGTGCCAGAAAAAGTGCTGATTAGAAAAAAATAAGTTCCAGATCTTCTGAGCTGCAGTTTTGCTCATATTGTTCAGCCTCATGTAATGTCAGAAGAAAGTAGCTTAATACATCGATTACCTAGATAATTGCAAAAGACCTCCACAGGAAACATTCTTCCCTATATATTCCAGTTAGGGTAGATCATCTAGATGAGCTAGAGATTCATGGGATGAAAAACTGGAGAGATGTTGCCTCCTACTACTTTCCTACTGTTTAGTGTAGGAAATCTTATGCTGTTTCTATCATGCCAGGCTGCTCAGGGGATAAATGGTTTATTATTAAGGTAGATTAAGGTTTATTATTAAGGTAGGCTGAGCTGTCAGCTTCAGCCTAAAACATGCTCAGAGACAGAGTGGAAAGAAGGAGCTGAGCATGAGAGCATGGGGGATAGAGATGAGGGAGCTAAGAGAGGTAGATGAGGAGGAGGGGGAGAGGTAGGTGGGAGAGAGAAGATAGGAAAAGGCCAAAGAGGGCCAGCAAAAGAATGAAGAATTAAGAGATTGAGAGAGGGCCAAGGAAGGCCTGCCAAAGAGAGGGAAAAATTAAGAGTTAAGAGACAGGAAATCAAGAGAGCAAGGTTTTTGTTACAATACATTATATCTCTTTCCATAATCAATATTCTAGTTTACGGTAACCAACCAACTTAAGACACAAAATCCAAAGGGTTTTACATATAGTCTATAGGAGTGACTCTATTATCATACTTGAATTCACATTCCTCAGATTCTTCCTTGTCTGGGCAGGCTTTTGCCAACCAACATCGGTGACTTATATCTCAAAACTGACTTTCATCTTTATTTAAACTTTTGGATTCTCTATCAGCAGAAGGGTATTGTTTAATCCAGAGGATTCTCCTTCAGCTGGCTAGGCTATTGTTCTTGGGTTATATAGTAACTAACACAGTATCCTAAATCTCAAAGCTGACTTTCATTTCTGCTTTGGTTATGGGTTTCATATTTTCAGAATCTTTTGCTGAACAATCATATTTATAAGGTTTCTCTGTCTTAGCTTCTGCAACAGCTTAGCTTAATGAAATAGGTAGATATTAATTTTAGATTTTCAGCCTGGAAAATCTATAACAGTGAAAATGGGGGAAGAAAGGAAAATAAAATGTATCCACATATAAGGCATTACCTACTTAAAAGACTTGTTTAGGGGTTGTCTTCAATGAAATACAGTTCTTAGTTATCTGTGTCAATGTAAATGACACAGAGGTAAAATAAATATTACTTTGTTGTTTAGAATGTTTGCTCTGCCTCCCATTTCTCATTGAATTTGCCAGTTCCATATGTCATAGGAATGTCTTAAGATAAGAATATAACTTGAAAATTTCAATTAGCAGTCCCAATGAATGTAAAATTTGGCTCTTACGAAACAGAGATATGTACACATGTATTTATACAAATACACAGCTAAATCATATTTTCCAAAATTATTTCCAAAATCTCTGTTTTATCACTGAGATGGGGTGAAATGCAGGAAATTCTTTACAAAACTCAGTTACTCAAAAATATGCTAGAGCATTAAATAGAAGCCTATGCCAGTTCTGAAGGTATCTTCTCTGATTTTTATCAGCGACCTATGTAGTAAGATATCAGAGAAATCATGAAAGTAGCAGAGACACTTAATAAGAAATTTTATTTCTCTACGGTAGATAGATGGATATGGTGTAGACCAATGGTTTTGAAGTGTAAAATTATATAAAATGAGCTATTAATGGTTTTAATTGGCATTGCATGAAGTGGCAGACAAAGCTTCTCAAGGCTCATTTGTGTTACCATACTGCTGCCAAGGAATGTACATGGTGTGTTTTAGTTCCTGGGGGAAACTTTGGTCATGCAGAACTTATCATTAACTCCCAACCTCATCCCCAATGTCACCCTTTCAATGTCTTGGAAATACGTTTTGTGATGCTAGGCGCTGCAAGAATACTGAGCTTTAGTCTGAAAGGTCATTTATCTCCATTGAGAGGGCACTAACATCTGTGCTCAAACATTTGCTCAGGGTTTGTTAAAGTCTATTCAAATTCAAGTAATCCTCTTCAGTGCTACTTCTTTGCCATGAAAGTATAAGGAAATAGTGATGATATTTTGACAATCCTCAGCTCTTTGGAAACACGTGTTAGGCACATTCAGATGTTTCATATACCTGGTGAAATAATTGGCAAGTAGGTAGACCAGTGAGAAAACTTTCTGCTCCTGAGGCACCACACAAATATGAGTGGGATACTCTTACACATGTGGAAGTTGATATTTCACAAAAACAAAGATATTAAAAATGTTCTATTTTGAACTCAAGCATGAATATAGTATTTATTCATATATATGACTCATCACTAAGATCATTCAGAAACGTTAAACCAAATGTGGTGTAATTAGAAGACATTTTAGATGTGATAATCCTGCTCATGTCTCAGCAAAATGATGAGAAAGGGTTATAAAATGTTTCAAGATAAAGAAAAGAAAAATATTTGTGCTTTTTTTTCCTTCACTGGCTTGCATTCATTCCATAGCTTGATTCAGGGTACTGGCATTCACTTATGGAGCACTAAAAGATCTGGAATTTTCTAGATATTTTAAAGATCACTGCTTTGTTTTCCTGTTCATATCTACAAGAGGAGAGGAGTTTTTATTTTCCTTTTTTACCCTCTGAATCCACCTATGAAAACAGCTGTCATCATCTCACATTTAACATTGAGAGTCACTTCCCTCCTCAGTACTCTGGAACTTCTGTGGATTGGTATACATGCTATGCATCAAAGCCTATCTGCCCTCAGTAGCTTTTCCTAAGGGGAACAGTATAAAAAAAGATTTATAGATTAGTAAAAAATGTAATGATTGACATGTTAGTGGGCGTGGTGTATAGCACAGAACTGAATGCTTGCAGTACATCTTACATTTTAAATAGTTTTTGTATTAAAAACATGAATGTAATGATGACCTTTATATGCATTGGTGGGTATATATATCTTGTGACTTTATGGCTAAAATTGAGAACTAAAGTATAAGAAACAGTATTAAGAGAAACAAGTTGCTTTATGATCTATCAGTAATGTAAGGATGGATACCAGGAAGGTGTTCTTAGAATAGAAGACTTCTCTGTGCTTAAATAGACATACAAAATATATTTCATAAAATGCATATAATTGTAGATTACTTGTCTCAATGGCAGGTTTCCCAACATTTTATTGGAGAAAAGCATTGTAAACTGCAGGCCAAATATGACCCCTGTTTTTTTTCTTGAAGGGGAAAGGTTTATTTTCCATTTATATTTAAAATGTGAAATTTATGGCTGAGAAGACAAGGTTTGTCTGGCAGGCTGCTGAGAAGGCACATACATTTACAATCAGCACAGTATAATCTATAACATAAATACACGGACAGGACAGCAGAGAAACAGGTTGTGGGGTTTCTTTAGAAAACAGAGGAGGCACTTGTCAGGAACCCAGAAGTGAGTTTGCAAAGGTTTCCTTCTTGTGCCCTGGGAGGGCACGTGGCTGCCAATGTGAAGAATGGAAGCTGTCTGAGGAAATCAAATTGGTCTGCTTTATACACTTCAACCAATTACTCCCTTGAGTATAATCACACACTGCTGTGGAAAAAAAAGGATAATGTCTTAATGTCCTAATAATCTTCTAACCTGAGACCTCTGCTGTAGAATTGGGCTATTTCATGCCATCTGAGAAAATATTAAAATGCCTTCTAAATATTTAAGACCCAAGCTATCTAATCTGAAACAAGTTTCAGAAGAAAGTTTTTCAATTCATCATAGATTTTATTTCTTCTCCTCATACATTAAGTCAAGATGCATTAATCACATCACAAAGCTTTGAGGTTATGTGACATGAAAATTCAGCATTCCAAGTCAGTACATCTCAGTTAAATCACAGAACTACATTTATATACCATATCTGATATATTTCCTCGCCCTGTACCCAGAAGCCAAGCTAAGGTTTTACAGGTAAAGAATGAAGCTGCACAAGAAGCTGCCGTATGCATAGTACTCATCCTCATTTCTCAGGGGTCTCCAAACTGAGGATCTCAAGGCACATGACAGTGTGTCACTCATGCAGGTGTTCCATAGCACATGTTGAATGTGGACTTCCTGTCTGAGCTTAGAACAGTTATGATGTCTTCTTGCCTTTAAATGAATACATTTTAGGACAGAAACAGTGAATTTTAGAAAAATTCAACACTTTTCATGGAATTCTTAGAAAGATACTATTGCACCAAGAAAATAATTATATTGGTTATTCTATTCTAAATTTTCTCGTTTGGTCAGTGAATATTCCAGATGACTTGAATTCTTCCTGTTAGTTATTTTCGTGATTTTGATCTTTAATTGTAGGGTATTATGCAATTCCATTAAATAATCCTGTAGTTATCCTTGAGTTCATGAAAATACATCGTATATATTGTTCTTGAAACAGCTACTGTATATGAAATATATTTAACTGCATTCCATGAACTATACCCCATCTAGTTTTTGTTCTAAATAAATGTAATGCATTCAGTGTTGTTGATCAGAACATGTGTTGGTCTTCCTTAATGAGAAGTGTCAAATATGTAAAAATGCTGTAAGACTCACCTAGTTTATCTTTGTGTGATGAATGGTCCAGAATAACAAAAGCAGAGCAGTCAAAATATAGTGTAGTATGGTGACTTTAAACTAAAAGAATGATTGTAGGGAATTCTTCTATCAAGTGCTTCCAGAATAGCAGAAGTTTTTTTCTCACAAAATAATTATGGAATTATTATGTATTTTTATTTGCACAGAACTGTCTCAGGGCTTGCATGTGATTTTTCCAAGAATAAGCTATCTGAGTTCACTTGCCCAGCTAGACAAAATGCTCTTGGGAATGGTCAATATAAGTGAAGGAAATTATTCTGGGAAGAAATTTCATCAGAGGTGAACTTTCTGTTCCTTATTTACATTCATGCAGCTGTTGGGGCCATCTTAAGCAAGGTCTGTGGCCCATCTCTGTCTTCAGAAGCAGCAAAAGTGGAAGTCAACCCAACATTTAGTTTGTCAGCCAGAGCAAGTAGTGAAGCCATAGCTGCATTTGGCTTCCATGGGCAAGGACATATTTCACCTGTAATTAGAGCCAGGTGTTTGTGCATAGGCACACACACAGAGGGAATGCTAGCTAGGCAAAGTGCGTCTGAGCATTTGGCTCAAAGTGTTTTACACAAAGGTCTAAGCAGAGGATTTCTTTATAGGAAATAATGTACTAAGTTAAGAAGCCTGAATTTCTTGCTATCCATGTAGCAGAGCAGAAGAAACTTACAAAAAATTTACTTCCCTTGTCAGCCTTAAAAAAAAAATCCCTAAAACCTACTGCACGCTTGTGAAACTGTGAAGATTGATTTTCTTACAGCCAGAATCATAAGAGTAGAAGGTATTATGGTGCAGAATGGAAAGAAAAAACATAAATCAAGAACTGATCCTCTTCATATGACAGCAGGATGAATGCAAACTATCTAAGAGGTAAATGTGGCATGATTAAGACTATTTTATGTACAGAAAAGTGTAGCTTGAGAAAACAGAATCATAGGAAGAATTTGAGACTATTGAAATTTCCTTCTGGTGTTCAAAAGACATGAATCACAAATAATACTTTCTGAGTTTTTTCCTAAAATTTAGGAGAAAAGAGTCTGATTGAAGCTCTCCACAAGTGAAAACAAAACAAATCTAAATAAAATCTGAAGACTATAAAATACATTAATTCTATAAAGACTGAGAAATGTGAAAATTAACTAACAGCTCTCAAAAATTACTACTGTAATTAACACGGTAACTTCATTAATTATTCTTATTCAATCAAGTAGCAACTGATATTGGAAAAGAAATTCGTCTATCCTGGGAATAA
>VWYI01019369.1:0-13808 GCA_013399455.1 Anthoscopus minutus
CAAGGAGAGAAACATGCAGGAAGAAGAAGTAACAGCAATGAGAGGTAGAACTAGTGATGTTGTAAATGTTAAATTTGGATGTGACTAGTGCTCCAGAACGAAGTATGGGCAAATCTGGCCACTTTTGCAACATATTGGGTAACAAGGAAAGATAAAAGAGGTTAAACTTAAGAGAGATTCTTTAAATTTTAAGAGTCCTTGCACAGACAGAGTCTGGAGACCTCTAAGATATTGCTGAAGGCTAGATATCTAGAATAAGCCTGTTTCTATTAATTTTATGGGGCTTTCAGAATGATCTATTTAAGGGTTATGTTGTATACTCTGGAAAAGGAGGAAAGCATTTCAGTGGGGATTGCAGCCTGCTCTGCAAGACATGGCAACTTGCACCTGTTGTCTCTGGATTACAGACCTCTCAAAGGCTGCCGTATTTTGGCTTCCCATGTCTCGAGGCATTCAGCTTGCCCTCCTGCAGATGATTTGTAAGTGAGGGAAAACTTGTCACTGTTGGGCCATTGGCTAAGCAGGGAGAGAGCTCCAGCTGGAACAGGCAAGTTTGGACTTTCCCCGTACTTGGGAATGTCTGCAGCCACAGACTTTATTTGAGATGAGAATGTTAACTCTAAGATGGGATGGGATGGTGATGACAGCACCATGAAGGGTCTCTTCTGATGATGCGGGTCTGGGCTGTCAGGAGCAGAAAGCATGTCTAGCAGGGAGAAGGCAGATGTTAAAAGGAGTGTTGCTCTATGAGGACTACACTGGTTGTATGAACTAGGAACACTCGTACTAGAGCTTAAAATCTCAGGCTTAAAATGCTGGTGTGTTTTAGGCATCCTCCTGCAGTGGTAAATGCTCATGTGAAGCATACCTTGTTTTTATGCAGATTGACACAATGATCTCATCACTGTGCATCAGCAATGCACCAGCTGTGCTAGGAGTCAAGAGTCATATTTGATATTCATATCTTTATGTGTGTGCATAAAAACAATCTTTTTGCAGGCAGAATATAATTGCATAATATTTTCGTGCTTTGCCTGTTGAACAGATTGCTTTTGTATGCAACAGGTGATGACTAAAGAGATGATTTTGTTTAGTTTAAAAACGTAGCTGAAATGAACATCAGAAGAAAAATTTGGCATTTCCAGCTCCCTGTCCATTGATTAACAGAGAAGCTGGTACATTTTTGCCTCAGGCAGTCTTACTGTTGAACAGTGAACTCATTCTTTATGAACATAAAGTCATAAACCAAGTCTATACAGCAGGAAGGACTAGTCCATACAGTTTGACTCAAGGCTGGTTTTTGTGGGGTCACAGCAAAGTGGCCTATGGCCAGCAGTACACTTATGCGGGGAGACCATGTGCCCATTAGATTTTCAATGGCAAAATGCTACAGACTTACAGAGGAAATTGCCCTTCAAGTCCTTCAAAAGGCTAGAGTGGGTGGTGATAGCTGTTTTACAGGATCGCAGAAGCCAGTTTTCTGGCCACAAAATTATGCCATTTTGCATTGCATGAATAGGTAGCATTTTCTATTGTTGTTTCAAGCCTATACACAGATTATATCCTAAAGGAAAGTATCTTAGAGAACAAAGGAGCCCTCTTTACTAATGTTTGTTTCCTCCTCCAAAATCCAGTAGATTTCCTGCTAAAAAAGCACCATGGACTTTGTCTAATTTATAACTCCCAACATCATGGCGTTCCCCCTTGCAGACTGTGAAATGTTTTGAGCTTCTCCATCCCCAGGAAGCTGATGTTGCCATGAATAGGCTGGACACAGTTTTCTTTGGTTTTCTTGGTGGGAGATGGCAAGTGTCTGAAGGGACTGAAGCTCTACCATTTCAGTGCCCTGCTGCCTTCTTCTGTTTTGCACTGATGTCTGCTGCACCTGTGAGAACCATTTTCTCCCATTGCAATACTGCAATCAGTGGATAAATGTGTTTCCTTCTGTCAAGGGAAATTTACCATCTCCTCCCTGCTGTTAGCAACGTGTGAAAATCAGAGAGCACTAAAGGGCATACTAAGTTCCAGGCTGGGGAATCTTATCTCCATGTACCACAGTGTGCAGATGGTGTAAGTCTGATACACTGATGCTTGGCAGTCGCTTTTTGGGAACCGGTTCCTGTCAAGGTGGTAATAAAAGAGGGAAAAAAAGGCATTTGCTTAGCATTTGTTTAGAGAAAAAGACATTGTTTGAAAAGTATTGCTGTAGTATTCATGTTAAAAAACAGTCCTTGTTACTCATCTCCTAAACAATGTTTCCAGTTTCTGGGATCTTCTCCATACTCAGCTGAAACCTATTGTTTTGCAGGGAGAAAGGTGCATCACTACCCACTTGAGTTTGATCAGGTTGACTAAATCACAGATGTCCGTTTTCCTTTGTGTGCCCAGCTGATAGATACGTAAGGGGTTTTTTCCTGTGTGGTATGTTAAAGTCCTTTAACAAAGCTCGCTTGTTTAGTTACTATCTCTATGTCCTTTAGAAGTACTCTACAGATATCCACAAGTCCACAGGCAACAAATCAGAAGACACTACTCTAATAAAACTTCATGTGACAAAGAAATTTCTACTTGCAGCCAGAAAGTGTCTGTGCTACCACAAGGATCTACTCAGTAAAAATGGGTATTGGATTTTTCAGCAGAAGACTGGTAATCACTGCTGCTTCAAACAGCACCAAACAGCCCACTGTAAGCATTCTTACAGGGGAACTTCTTGCCCCTGGTCCATTCAAGACTGGATGTGTGAGCTGGTTGCTCAGGACTGGGTTCAGGTGGATTTTGAGCATGCAGACAAAAAACTCTCTGGCAATCCTGTGCATCCACTCTCAGAGCAAAAGTATTTCAGAAAGTTCAAAAGAAATCTCCTGTGTGCCAGTTTGTGCCCATTGTCTCTAATCCTGGCACTGCACCACTGAGAAAGGTGTGTCTCCATGTCCTTCACCCTCATCAGGTATTTGTACATGCAGATAATATGCTCTTGAGCTTTCTCTTCACACTGAGCAGTCCCAACTCTCTCAGCTTCTTGTCCTATGTCAGATTGTTTAGCTTCTTCATTGTGCTTGTGGCATTCTCATGGACTTGCTCGAGTTGTGACCTCACCAGTGCTGAGTAGTGTGAAGGATCCCATTCCACAGCCAGCTGTCATCGCTCCTTTCTGTGCAGCCCAAGACACCATTTGCCTTCTCTGTGGGAAGAGCATACTGCTGGTTAAAGTTCAACTCGGTGCTCACCAGGACTTTCAAATCCATTTCTACCAAGCTGCTTTCCAGCTCCCAGCCCCCAGGCTCCAGCTGTTTCCTTCTGAGTTCAGGATTTTAAACTCCTTCTTGCTGAACTTCGTGATGTTGGGCTATTTTTCCAAGACAGACCAGGTCCCTCTGGATGACAGCATGACCTCTTGGCTGTCATGTGTACATCAGCATGGTGTAAAAAGGAAGCATGAATCTGAAGTTATTTTATTTCGGTATAAATATGGGGAAAAAATTCTATTTGTCTAAACCAAAAGCAAAATATAGCCTGCTTGGTCTGAAATGGAAACAATTCAAATGGGTGGCTGATGGTAATCATTGGCTGTGACTATTGGCTGCACCACCAATTACTGAAATAACTGAGTGGAAAAAAAGAATAAAAGAGTTTTGTTTATCCTTGATATATCTGGGCACAGGCTCTGAGTGCCTTTATTGAATATTGGGTGTGAGTCATCTTGTCTGTGTGAGGGAATCAACAACTTGTCCTTCACAATAACCATTCTACTTCAATGCCTCCAGTCTCTTTGCTAGTTTTCCCCTTCACCAGCTCAATTTTTCCAGGGCCAGGATCTTACTTCTAGGTTTTCTACTGCTGTTTTCGTACCTGTAGGTTTGCTCTCTCTGCTCTGCCTTCCCATTTCTTCCCTCCCAGCCAAGTACAGATAGAGGATTCTCCCTGTCCAGCCACACAGCCACCCCTGGGGGAGTGAGGTGCATTTCCTCCTCACTGTGCCTGGTGCAGGGACTGACATGGTTCTCTCCACTTTTGCTCTTCTCCATTTCTAGGAGGTACCAGTTCACACAGAAGCCAACCATAGTTTGTTGCTGGTGTGCACCCTCCTGGAGGACTTGCATGTAGAATGAACCTGCTGCTCACTGGGGGATGAATGCAGAGGCAGCCGTGGTTCCTGACCACCAGTCATTCTGTTCCTCTGCTTCCATGCCTGGGTGGATGGTAAACAGTGGGAATGGGCAGCACATGTGGTGGGTGTGCCATGGCTTTCAGCTGAGCTGAGGTTGCCTCCAGCCTCTGTGTCCTTTGAACCCATTGCTTAAAACCTATTAAGTGTAGTCAGGGTCTGCTGACTGAATGGGTTCCTGGATGCTCCAGAGATGCTTTGAAGCAGTGACAAAACCGAGTTGGAGGATAAAACAAATCCTGCGTTGTGTTTTTGCCTGGCTATCCTGGCACCCAGAAAGATGGTGCATGGACATGTAGTGTGTCCAGCATCTATGTCCCTGGGAAGTGCAGCTCTCTTGGCTTAGATATAGAAACATGCTGGTTCTCCACTGGCCATGGCTCCTGAGCTTGACAAGGCACTGCAAACTATAAACTTTGGAAAACATCCTTCACAGCAGAAATTTGAGCATCTGCCACTGTCCAGGCACAGGTGCATTTGGGCACAGGCCATAGAAGTCTGACAGCTGCTGAATGCCCATCCCTTGTGCTGGCTGCAGGGATTGATAAACCCTCTGCAAGTCTGTTTCAGCAAACTAAATTCAGTCACAAAGGAAGAGAAGGAGTCTGGTTTGAGTCTGGGGGAGTTTTGGGGTTGATATTTTTGTTTGTGTATTTGTTTGTTGCTTTAAAGCTGGAAGACCTCAATGAAGGGGCTGGTGGCTGGAAGAAGGAGGCAACTTCCCGTATAACACCCGTATAATCTGCAGTAGGCTCACACCCTCAGACAGCAATGCCTTTAATGGCTTAGCACAGATTTGAGTGCACATGCTGGGTTTTGCATGTTGGGTTAAGTGATTTAGATTTTTATGACTGGCCATTAAAGCAACAGCTTAGTCATAAAATGCATTAAGCTGTGGGAATTTGAGTTCCCTATTGGATTAGTTTTAGCTTTAAGCTAGCTAAGCAACATTAACCCTGTGCATATTTTGTCTATTTGCAGTACATATGCTTTCAAACTAAATATATTTACTTTCATATTAATAATTAATTTGTATTCTTTAGCAGGATATATTTTAAATAAATCTAAATAAACATAAGATATGATTGCTTGATCATAGGTTTTGCTTACAAATAGAGAAAAAAAAGAAAATGTGATCTTCATTGATTTTCTCTCTTTTATTTTATATTAAAGACAGGTAATTTTGATTTTAGCAAATGAAAAAAATGTAGATTTCCATGTTTACCTGTGTGCTATCTAGGTGTGTTTGCATTCCTACTTGCTAAAAAGACGTTTTGTTCAAACACAGTATTCTTTCAGCAGGGTACCAGATATTACAGAAACATAAGCTAATTTTTAGCTTTGAATTTTTCCACCAGGTGGTACATCCTATTCCTGGAAGCTTTATTATTTATCTAGAAGCTATAGGGTTGGATTCCTCATTGTCTTCATTTGTTCTAGTGTGAAAGAGAAGGAAAGAATATAAAATGTTGCCATTTTGAAATCTAGTACCTCCCACACTCTTTATTGTGGTTTGACCAACATAATGGTGCACAAGGATGTGTCTTGTTTGAATGGCTGTAGTGGTATTTGCAGCAGTGTTACTTGGAATTACTCTTTTTTGGCTATTACTGCTTTTTCCATTGAGGTTAGCCTTTCTAGGTTCTCTTTTTTTGCAAATATCTCCTCTAGATATACATCACTCTCTGTGTGTGTACTTTAGACTTGCTCTCTCATGCTATGTTCCCTGCTCAAGGGAAAAAGAGCAAAAAGTTTTGTGTCTGTCCTGACAAAGTAATGCATAGAAAGTAACATATGCTGATGAAGTCAGACAAAGCTTCTGGACATTGCCACAGGAGGAGATGAACATTTTTTTCTTGGAAACACGTGTGGCAAAATCCTGCACACCTACCAGGGCACTGAATTCATGCCTGGTACAAGGGGCAGTGAGAAGAGCTTGCTGTGGTATTTGCTGTGTACACGTGGAGGTGGCTGCACTCTGCAAGATCAGGGACCAGGCTCAGGACCTTGAGGCTTCACTGATGTGTAAGTAAATGCTGTGAAGACCCAGAGACCCTGCTGAGCCTCATTACAACCCATGAGGTGTAACTTCCTCCTGATCTCCAATCTCAGAACCATAACCTGAGCCAATGCAGGCTGAAGGTGAATGTTTTAACCCATGCCATGTACTGAGCTGTTTTTCTTCTAGGCTGTTTTAGGTATTATTTTTATTCTGCGTATTTACTCATGATCCTCATGAAAGGTTTTTGAATTAGCTTTTGGACTTAGATGTACTTTGCAGATAGCACTGTTCTCTTGCCTATTTCTTGCATTGTTTCTCTGATGGCTGAACAGCTCTGTGATGTAAGCTTCTTGGAAAGCCTGCCCTAATATCAGTGCATGCTGTTGTTTTTCTCATTAGCAGCCCTTTCCTCGTTCAGCCAAGAGCACAGCCCTGACACTTTGCTTTTGCTCCACTTTTGGGAAGTGAAGCCTGTGGGGCAGTGGAGCCGTGGCCACTGGGGACATGGGAGTTGCTGAGCATGTGACAGTGTATTTTGGGCAGCTCGGGGCAAACAGCCATTCCTCAGGCATCTTGGTGCCATGTTAACTAACTACATGTAAATCTTGAGCAATCTATAAATGAGAAATCATGGCTACAGGTTGTGCAACCCTTTAATGAGTGCCAATTATACTGAGCCAGAGGCAGGTCTGAGGATGCCTTCTACTGGCTTTAAGTTATTCATCCTTCTCACCTTCCTTTCCTTGGAGATGGCTGTCCCAGAGAGTTGCTCCTTCTGCTGCCAATAGACAGACTTGAGTCTGCACCAAGACAAGGCCTCTGCTGGGTAAACAACTCTTTCACTCATTCAACAAGGATGCACCTATCTGGACAACTTCTGACTGAGCCAGGATGGATAGAACAACATTACACACACAGTTAGCTGCAAACTTCCTACTGTGGCAGCCAGGAGGCTTCTGTGAGCAGAAGCTGGGGGAACAAGATTTAAGGCAAATTCAGAGAAAGACAAGGAGGGTGGATGGAGACATGAAGGCTCTTTTCTGACTCCTAGAAGCATGTGTTACTCTTCCTCTTCCTGGGGCTGGGAGGAAGTAATTTGGAAAGATATTCTTATGAGTCCTCATTCAGCCCTGCTGGAGTTATCACTGCACAGGAAAACAGAGTTTAGTGGCTCCCTGAAGCATCCCTTTCCATCAGCAATGCCACTGAAAACAAGTAGTCAGCATAATCCATTTTCCCTCGTGGCAGTGCACAGGTCGAGCTTCCGCTGTTGTCCATGGGGTGGATTTTGCTACTGTGCTCTCATGCTGGAAGAGAGAACACAAAGAGGCAGAAGTGGGAGAGTTGGCACAATCACCATGTGCAGCTGCTGGTGCAGGAAGTGCTGCCAGCGCTGTTGTGTCTTTGGGAACCAGCATCAAGGCTGTATAATTAGGTTTCCATTTCTTCAAGGAGCTGACACAGTTGAGGTCTCTTTGCTACCCGAGAGGTAGCAAAAAAAACCAACAACCTGGCGTTCAGTACCAGGTCCCCAGCCTGTGCAGCACCAGCCCTCTGAGATGTGCCACAGGGTCCTGCATGTCCCTGCAGGGTCCAGACATCACCTTCAGGGTATATGGGGTAGCCTGCAGGAGGTGTAGGCAATACTTGTGAGATGAGCTGTTGCCTAAAAGTTTTGCTTAATCTGGGGTTTAGACAGAGCCAAACTGTCTTTTACTCACGCAGAGGGCAGGACCCTCGGGCTAAAGGCTGGAGCAACTAGTATCCTTTCACCAGAAAGTACCCTGTTCCTTATTCTGTGTGCACAGCTACCCTGTGGCTAGCTCTGATCATCTGAGGACATGAAACAGGGACCTCTGCAGCCTTCACAGCCACCAATGGTGCTGTGCTGCCCATTTCTGGTGCAGCATGCTCCCAAAAAGAGGTACCCGTTCTCCAGAGACCTTCGTGAGTGAGCCCCTCCTACCGAGGACAGTAAATTTGTTAGTGACACTCATGAAAGCTCTCTCCACTTTTTTGTGCTCTCAGAAGTCTCTGCTGTGAGGTTGGGTGGGAAAAACCAGCAACTTTGCCTCACGGCACATGGTGCTGTGGCATTGCACAGCAGTGCTGGTTATTCAATTGGCACATGCTGGATACCACAGAGGTCTGTTTTTCATGTTCTTTTCTTTCCTTTTTTTTCCACAAAGGATGAAGGTAAAACAGTTTCCAGAACATGGGGTTTTCTGAAGCATACTGAAGAGAGTTATGCTTGTAGCAGTAACCCAAGATTTGTCAGTGCTGCCACTTAGGAATAGCACATGAACAATATCTTCTGCCCAGCTGCTCTTGTTGTGTACACATTACTCATCCCCTGGCTGTCTGGATGGGAAATAGCAATACTTGGTAGCTTGATCCAACCCATTGCCAGATAACACATCTGTTTTGGGCAAGCCCAGTTCCTCTAAAGATCAGCATGTCTCCAGAGAAGAGACAAGGACTAATGTTGGAGAGAAGGTTCACACCTCTCTGGAGCTGCTGATCAGCTTGCAGGCTTTCTCAGACATTTTAGACTTGTATTTTGGAGCATGAAAACTGTTTGAAAATGCCAGAAGAAACAGCAGATTTTCAGTACCAGGAGAGACAGTGTTTAACCACAGACTGGATCTCAGGTGTAGCTGTGTGAAGGAAATATTTCCCACATATGTTCTCCCAAGATATCAATGAGACTGCCACCTGGAGGGCAACACATCCCAGGAAACTGCTGATTATCAGAGAAGGGTTAAAGATCAGTAAATTCACATGCACATGAGCAGTGTCCCAGAGCCATCTGCACTCACAGATAGCGATTCTGTGAGATAGACCTTCTGTCAGGGGGCAGAAATGTTGCTGGCCCATCCCTGATTTACCTTCTGAACACTACCCAAAGGTTCTAGCAATTAGTTTTACAACCCCCACAACAGTCATCCAGGACAAACAGGCCAATACTTGCTCAGCACTGGAGCTTTCTACTGTCAGTAGACTGTTTTAACTGCACAGCAACGTCAAACTCAGGTCCCCTCAATTGTAAAGGCTCGATAAAGCAGTGGGAGGTCAGATCTGAGGTTCTCCAGTATAAAGTAAAAGATCTGTCTCAGCAGTGAGCCTGACTGATGTAAATTGGTGGAAGACAGCGGCTGGTCATCACAGTTGCCTGTAGGATTTTGGTTTCACCAGCAGCACAGATTGATTTCACCTGAGCAGAAAAGGAACAAAGAGAAAAAAACAGCAATGTAAAGCCTGCACAGACATATCTTTAGTGCCGTTTGTCTTAAAACACTCCTCTTTACACAGCTTTAAAGTGTGGTAAGTCAGAAATTAAAGCTTTGTGCAAGGAATAAAAGTAATAAGTGTGTGGAATATGCAGGCGTGGAAGCTACCTGTAACATGATTCCTCAAGCTGAGATAACTTGAGAAGGAAATTGTCTCAAAGCAATGTTTCTACCTATACACTGAAAAAACCCCAACAAACCAATATAGAAAGGAAAGTGAAAAAAAAAAAAGTTTCTAAATCCTGAGAACTTCTGCATAAAATCAGATCTGCATGAAATCAGTCAAAAAACTGCATTGCAGCCCAAAAGGGAAGTTTTACACACTGCATTGCATAGCAATGACCTGTGACAGGCTGCAGAGCAAGGCTTAACAGTTCTTCATGGTAGAGGGGCTTTAATCAAAAAACTTCCTGAGAGAAGTCATGTGCAAAGCCAAAATATCTCTGGCTGTGGTTGTACTGTGGATTTTGCTCAGCATTTACTATCAGAAAATCCTGGGCACATTGCCAGCAAACATGGGAATTCTCGGTCCCATCTCTTCTGCACTGTAATTAGTCATATTGTTGACAGTTCTAGCTGTCACCATGCAAAAACTGGTTCTTCAGTTTATGCTGCAAATGGTGATGGAGGGGTTGTTTTCCCTTGACACCCCACCCAGGATAAGACTGCTTATCCTGGCAGACACAGCTAGGCTCCATCGAACAGCCTGGTTTTCAATTGCAGAAAGGCCTCAGTGGGCTGTATGGGGACAGGCAGGCAGCCTGCCCCTTACTGCATCAGCGCATCTTTGCAAACTGCTCTCATATATTCATATGTCACAGCCTGCTTGTGGGAAATGGCTACAGAAAAAATTGTAGGTGGTGCAGTTTTCTAATGGTGCAACCTTTGTAACATTGGTGACCTGAGAGGCCTTAGTACAGAAATGGAATATTAATATTTTTATCTGCATGTCAAATCACAGTTGTGTTTTTGCTGGTTTGTAAGAGAGGAAATACTTTAGCCTCCTTGCAGTTTTTCTTCTCAAGATTTCTTCCTCTAAAGTAATGAGCATGCATAAAAATCAATGCAGTAAGTAATTCAGCAAATGTTTTCACTTTAAAGAGAAACTTTAAAGCGTATCTGTTTTGGAGAGGAGTTGGTAAAGCTGCTATTTTTTAGAAGTCCTGAAATTTCCTATTTTCCTCACCTCCCTCCAAAAGTCCAAATAAAGACAAAGCACTAAAGGAAAACTTTCGGGCCCTGAGGAGTTATAAAAGTGTATCTGGAAAGTTTTAGATAGAATTTTGACTTAACAAAGTGCAGAAAATTTCAGTTCTGTAAACACCTTGGAGACCTGCTGGCCGGCAGCTGAGGCTGACCAGTGTGAGGGCTAAGAGTAATAAGCAGAGGGTAGACCTTGAAGAATGGGCAAAGCCAGTGGGAGAAAGCACAGGCATGGGAAGCCCTTCCCACAGTGCAGCTGGCACTGTGCTTTCCCAAGAAGAGGGAGCAGTGGGCTACAGCCATCAAGCCCAGGTTGCAAACACCACTGATCCCTTTGACTAGCAGCTTCCAGACCTCCTGCCCAGGAGTCATTGTGCTCTTCCAGTAAATGCTGGAAAAAGGACATATTTTTTCTCTGTAGGGTTTTCTGAGGCTATTCAGAGACCTCTGTGCAGTGGAGCTGGGTGGCCAGGATGGCTGGAAGTCACTGCTCAGTGGGGCCAGTGCCCAGTCTGTGCCCCAAGGCATGAAGGGCACCATGCACAGCTGGTACTTACCCTCCTACACAGAGAAAGGAGTATCAGCTTTGGCAGCTGGGGCTCATTGCCAGTCTCATACAGAGGTCCAGATAGTGTGACACTGCATGTTGTCACATGTCATCTTGTGCTAGAGGAAGGTAACTACAGCATGCCTGTTTGTCTTCTTGAACACCTTCATATTTCGGATCTATTGGGAGTTTATGCTGTTTTCACCATTTTAATTGAATAAAAATACTGGAGCTTGGGTAAATTACAAATTATGTTGTGTTTGGTAACTGCAAGTGGCATGAGCTAGCTGTCCCCGGGCTTGGCTTCAGAGAGTGGTCCTTACATACGTCCGGCATGCTCTCAGACTTACTGATTCTGCTGCAGAGAGATGCCAGAAATGCTTGGAAATGCAGCAGGACTTCAGAGTGCTCACCACAGCCATCAGTTTCTGAAAGTTTCACCCTGGTGTAACAGTCTGAGAGACATGTTCCTGTTTCTGCCAGGACCTGCTGATCTTTGTGCTGGATTTGACACTTTTCTCTGACTTTTAGATAGTCTTTTTTTTTCTTCTTCAATAATGTTTATATGATGTTTAAGATTATTTCAAAATGTTTAGCACTTCAAAATTCTGGAGGCAATATATTTTCTAACTTTATATAAAGCCAAATACTTATGTATACCCATATTTAGGTATTAAATTTTGAGTATTTTAAGCACAGGTAAAGCACTATTCATGCAAAATATTTCTTTTAAAAGAGCTTCATGTCTTTTAGTAGTCCAAATTATGTGACAAAGAGGTCTCTATCATTCATCTGTAGTAAATTTTTTCTATCAAAATGTTAGCATTAAGCTCAAGTAGAGCTTTAGTAGCTGTGAGTATTTATGACAGTAGACAGTGGGAAGGTGTGTATTTGTTCATGCCAAGGTGCATGTGTGTGCAGGGGTGGCGGCCAATGGAAATACCTGGTACAGGATTCTGAGCCAGGTGTGTTCAGGGCACCCTCCCTCCCCTCATCTCCCTCACACAAAGCACTGGTGTGGGGGCTGCTGCTCGCTGGTGCTCCCACACCCCCAGCAGAACAAAGGGGAAAGCCGTGGTGGGCTCCTCTACTTGCAGTGATTTGAGAAGCAGGGGAAGCTGGGGCACTGGTGCCCTGTGGGCAACTCTGCAGTCCCCCTGCCACACCAGTCCCCATTATCCCACCATTATGAGCCACCCGGGGAGACTGCTCAAAGGCAGTGTGCAGGACGCCGCTTAACACTTATTCTGTCACCTGCTTAAGAAAAGGTCATTCCCAGCTCTCTATTGGGGCTCTGCAGGAGAATTTTGGCTGTCCTCCTGCAGCTCAGGCTATAGTGCTACCTGTAAAAAAACATCAGAAGAGAGGGGGCAAAACAGAAGTTGAAAGCTGACCTGGTTTCCTTAGGGTAGCTTGCACAGTTCCTGGAGCTTTCTTTGATTACATAACTGAACGCTGATTTCCCTTTTTTATCTCCCCTATCTTATTCCTCTTTCTGCTTTCCTTAATCTTTGCAGATGTCCTTCCTCTTCCACAGGTATAGGAAGAGGTCAGAGGCAGTTCATTCCATAAGGCACTGCACAACACCAGAAGAGAAAGAGAACTTTGTTTATTTTTGTATATTTTAGTTGATTTTTAATTTTTATTTTCTCATTGTCCAGGAAGCATTTGTGCAATGCTTTCAGGCACACAGTGTAATTCTTGAGGATAGTCCAGTGCAGGAGTTGGACTCAGTCCCAAGGATCATGTCCAGATGGCTTTTGAATGTCTCCAAGGATATAGACTCCACCATCTGTCTGAGCATCCTGCACTAGCATTCAATCACTCTTAGAGCGAAGAGTTTTTCTTGATGTTCAGGCTGAATATCCTGTGTTTCACTCTGTGCTCATTGCCTACAGTCCTGTCATTGGGCACTGATGGAATAAGCCAGGCTCCATCCTCTTTGCACCTCCTGCACCCCTTGGTATGTATTTGTACAGATTGCTAAGATCCCTCCTGAGCCTGCTCCTCTTCATAATGCAGCCTCTGCTCTCTCAGCCTTACCTTACAGATGAAATGCTTCAGACCCTTCGTTGTCTTTCTGGACTTGCTCCAGTACATCCATGTCTCTTGTACAGAAGCCCCAGAAGGAAAAAGTAAAGAAGCCTGCCTGGGAAACCATGAACCAACTGAGAGAGCAGATGCGATTGGATGTGGCACTGAGTACCATGGTTTAGTTGAGGTGTTAGAGCTGATATTAAAGGTCTTTTGCAACCTAGTGATTCTGTGATTTTTCTCCCAGTTCAGTGAGAGAGATTCAGCTGCACAGGTTTTTAATTTTTTTTTAAATCTGCCTCTCTGCTGAACTTGGTTAAACATTGCATGTTGGGACAGTTTCATTTTCTGTGCACTTTTACAATTCTGTTTGCCAGTAAATGTCTTGTGGTTTGTGTGTCACTCTGCACTGCACTGTGCCGGTGGTTTTCTGTTTACCAGGCCAGCAGAAAACAAATCAGTGGAAGAAACCTATTGCTCAAGGTCTTCACTGGCCAGACTCAGGTCTCTGCCTCTATCAGAAACCTGGAAGCTTTGGAAACTGTTGCAGTGTGTGACGTAAGATTC
>VWYI01019375.1:0-11045 GCA_013399455.1 Anthoscopus minutus
AGCCACTGCTGACCACACACGTCACCCAGGCACTGAGGCACATGGTTGCTGTCTTAGGAAAGCCCCTCTGGATTGAGTCCATTCCCCCAGCACTGCTGAGGCTCTCGCCTGTCCCCAAGTGCCACACACAGCTGTGAAACCCCTCCAGCGATGGGGACTCTATTCCTGCCTGGCCCACAAATCCATCCTGTCCAGTTCTCCCTGCAGAGCTTCCTGCCCACCAGCAGATGCACATCCCACTCACTTTCCAACCTGTCAAGTCAGAGGCTGCCTTCCATCTCCTCAGCCAGATCATCAATAAAGACCTTAAACAGAACTGGCGCCAACACCGAGTCCTGAACCCCACAGCTTGTTTAATGGCAATTAATTAATTGCACTGCATGGATTTCTGTATTGATTCGGTGACTAAACACTTCTGAAATCCACTGAGCATGAAAAATACTCAGAGAGCACATGGATGCTGACTTTGGACAGTCAAAGCCAGCCCTTGGTGCCTCACCCAACAGCACCTGGCCTGTGTTTGTAATGGCATCCAGAGGTTATAGAAACACGCCCTTAAAAAAGTCCCCAGACCTCAGATGGGTGCTCAGGAAACTGGCAAGAACAGTCTCCAAGAAAATTCCCAATTTGCTCATGAACAGCAGGAATTCAGGCACACCTGGATGTCCTGCTCCCACAACCAGCAGAGCCCAGGGGTGCCCTGAACTTCCTGGAGCAAGAACTGATCCATCCCAGAGCTCCTACTGCTTTCCTGGTTTGTATCTCCCAACCTGTTTACATCCACCTAACGACTACAATTAATCCATTACTTTTTATCAGTCCTATCTCAGCACAGAGTGCTCCCAGCCTGGCTGTGACAGCACAGGTGCACTAATGGGAAAGATCAGGAATGGCACTTGGAAATGCCACGGTCTCTGTGTAAAGTGCTGCTTCTCCTCCATGGCCATGTCCCCATGAACATGGGCACTGTGTTTCTGCAACAAAACCTGCCAACAGAGCCCCAGAGCTCCTGGAACACTCTGGCTCTCCAAACTCTGAGCATTTTAACACATGAAGGTACCTCCAGATGAGGCTTTTCCTCCAGCTAGCTCTTGTTCAGACTTGGCTCATGCATCAGCCCTTCTCCCAGGCTGCAGTGCCTGCAAGGGCTGCAGCCCAGAGCAGCAGCAAGTGCAGGGGACTGCCTGGAGAGGTTCCTGCTGCTTCCCTGTGCAGACAGGGCCTTAAGGAGCCCAAAGTGCCCCTCCAGTGCCCCAGCTGGTGCCTGCTCTCACCCAGCTGGCTGCTCCAGCAGGGCAAGGCTGCAGAACCCAGAGCTCCACCAGGACCTCCTTCCACCACTGGATCCTAAGGGAAGCCCTTGGGTTTAGCTGCTCTCACTGCACACACAGAAGCAGTGGATATCCTTTCCCAACACATTTTGTACAAAGCTTCTGTTCAACGTTCAACTTCAGCAAAAGCAAGACAAACCCCCAAGAAATGTCTCCAGCTGAAGTGCCCACCTTGGAGAGGTGGCTCTGAGAGCAGCGAGAGCCTCAGCTCCATTCCTGCTGATGGTGGAGCAACATGAAACCCCAGGAAAAACCCCAACCCCACCTTTCATTTCTTGGGCTCCTGCTCTAAATGATCCCAAGTGTGGAGCATTAACCCTGCCACTACAGCAGGATGTCCAAAACTATTCCAGTGCACATCAGGTTATCCAAATGCTTGGGATTTGCTCTAACAAACACACCTTTATCCAGCCACAGAACACCCTATTCCAATTTTTGAGTCACTCCCTTAGAAATACAGTATTTTAATGATGAAAGTTTCCCTTAAGCTTTCCAGAGGAACTTTTTAATGGTTTTTATATATAAGAAAATGAAGTGTCTCTATTTTTTTCTGAAAGTTTTCAGTGACCCTGACCCAAACAGCATTTTTGATTTGCACATTTCAGTCTGGCAGCACAAAGACAGAGAAGAGCATGCAGGGAGGTACATGAAGTCCAAGAGCAGAGACGTACCCGTAGTTCTGTGACTCGGAAAGGCTCCCTAAGTCTTCCATCTTCGTCTTTTAAATTATAACCTTCAGCTCGTTTATCCCTTTCACTTATCTTCCATAATTTAATAGTTTTATCTAGAACCAAAAATTCACATGCTTGAGAATGAACTGAATACAAAATCAAATCACTAAATATGGACTCAGCAGAGTGGACATGAGTGACCTGTCTGTGTTTCCACTGCCTGCAGCAGAGGGGCCTTGATGGAGTTCTTCACCCACAACATGAGGTGCAGTTTGAATAAGAGCCCAATTTGTGCCCTGTGTCTCTCACTCACCCAAATGCCACTGCCTGGGGAGACTTATTATCCAGTTATCCAAATTCCCCCCAATCCCTGGATGATTATCTGAATTACATTAAGAGACCACTGCTAGGGACCAAACCCAACAAACACGTGAACTCCTTGTAGTAGCTGTCCTAAAGGACACCAGCTTGTCCCAGGTACGTGCTCAGAGGCAGCCTAAGGCACAGAGCAGGATTTGCCCCACTGCCTGGGGCTCCCAGGTGTCACCAGGGAAATGTTCCAGATGTTGCAGGAAGAGCACACTTGTCTCACCCAGTGGTGAGATCCTTGACTAACTGGAGCCAAACCTCTCCTCTCCAAACTCCTGCAGAGCATTTCAGATGACAGGTTATTAAGACTTCTATCAAAGGAAATTATTTTAATTGCACAGACCAGCAGACAGGCGTCACTCCTGATTTTAGAATTTCACCATGACCTCACAAAGTGATCCAAACTCTCAGGAATAATGCATTCCTCTGATAATAGGAACAAGTTTTTCCACAGAATAGTTTAGGTTGGAAAATACCTTTAAGACATGAGTCTAACTGTTCCCATTACCCCAATTTTACAATTTCATTTACAGATGCCCCATGATGCACCCAATATTCACATAGCCAACATTACAATCAAAACAGATTTTGCATGTAATTAAAGAAGACATTAAAACAACCCCAAAACATGTCAGAAAAAAACCCCAAGTATATGACAGGTGAGGCAGTATTCCAACGACAAAGTTCTTTGTGCAAAAGAAAGGGCCCTTACCATTTGTAGACAGCAGGAAGTGAGCAGCATTCTGTTGTGGTAACCACCTAATTTTATTAATTTTTTCCTCAATTTCTAGACTTTTCAAGTAGTCAAACTCAGGCTCATGACTCTGGAAGGTACTGTAAACATTGTATTCTCCCCGAGAGAGAGGACGGCTTTTAGTCTGCAAGAAAAAGAGCATTTCTTGAGGCTGATGTCACTGGGTCCCTCAGAAACAGCCCATACAAGTCAATCACTAGAAACTGTCAATCAGAACATTAGATTTTGAATTTTGAATCTCCAGCCTGTGATATTGCACCCAGATTAGCATCAATACAGTGCACACAGCCTTCTTCTTTAGAAATGTAGCTTCATGTATAAATATCTGTGCATCCTTCAGGCTTTGCTATCCTCGTGTGGTGAGTGTGGGAGCAAGGAACAGAGAGCAAAGGCCCAAGGTTCCCCAGATTTGCATTATCAGATTTGAGGCAACTTGTTATCAGGCCTCCCAAGTAAGCTGGTGTGAGTGGCTGGTGGTGCAGAGCAGCCCCAGGGCTGCAGTTTGCCCTGCAGTGTCTCATGGCTGTGCAGTTTCCACTCTCACGTAACTCTCAGCCTTTACATGATCTCACTCCCTACACGTCACTTGTAAGAATTTTGGGCAGGTTCCTCTCACCTGACCCCACCAGCAGTTCCCAGCACTTGGAGCGAGCTGCCTTGGCACTGCTGCTTTCCCTCTCTACTCACACATTTGGTTGGAGTAATTGCTGCTTGCAAGTGAAGTCAAGTCCCATGAGCCCAAGGCATGATGCAGAGCATTCCAGGGTGCCTTCCCAAATCCAAATGTCTGGGGAACTGTACAACCACCCTAAGCTGTCACTGACCTAATTAACCTAGTCTTAAATTCAAACTAGGTATGAAATATGGTTATTATTTTATGGTTCCAACAGTGTTACACTTACTTTAGATTCTTTCCTGCAGTTTTGCACAAGACAAAAGAAATGTTCCTCATTCCCAACTCTTCCCTCAGTTTCCATGTGTTCCCAAGGAGACAGCAGAATATTCCTGTGTGAACAGTCTGACCTGGGCTTTGTTTTTGCCCAGCCTCTGAGGAAGTGCTGTGACAGGCGGGTTCTGCCTCATGGAACAGCTGAGAGCCAGCCCCTAACAGCCCCCTCCACGTCAGGCAAGTCTGAGATCCTGACAAGCTCAGGATGTTCCTGAGGCACTTCTGCCCTTACCTGTGGGCCTCAGTTAAGTCTCTGGCCAGCCTGAGTAAATGATGAATGAGCTGTGTGTAACATCTCAGCAGCGCTGGTACCTCCCTGCTGCAGCGCCTCCCAGTACAACCAGCGAGGCACCTGTGGGACAGGGCTGTGACCAGCAGCACACACAGCAGAAATGCAAAATACTGGCCAGGAGTTCATTAACAGAGCATCATCTGAGCCCCTCAAGGAGAGCAGAGGAGTTCTGCTGGAGAAATCCCACAGCACCTGAAGATTTTCAATATTCATGTACAGACAAGCTGAATTAAAATTCCATGATCAATTCTGGTGTTTCTGACTCAGGAGAATGCTCAAAACCTCAAATTCCCCTCAACTCCTCAAAAGATAGGATAAGTAGACACTTTGGTGAGAACTGCCATGTGGAATCCTGACTTTTTAAAGAACACGATCTCAGATTCCTCTCAGACATAACAATTACTTTTCAGCACTTGGTGCACGTTTCCCATCCCCACTGCTGCTCAGTATCCCAGCTCAGGGCTGTGGCTCAGGATGAACACACAGGAACATTACAGCAGTGTCACACAGCTGAACTCCATGCAGAGGAGCTGTGCAAGTGCAGGAGGGGCAGTGCTCCCACCCTCCTGATGGGAAATGCTCAAGTGCTTCTGGAGAAGCGGCTGTTCCCACTCATTTTAAATCCTCTAACAACTTTTAACCACTTTATCCTGGCAGCTTATTTCCTGAACTTCTTTTACATTCTCTCCCAAAGCATTGTGATTTATCTCAGATCAGCCTGACCCAGTGGAAAAATTCAGGAGAAAGTCCAAATTCTGCAAAGCAACACCGAGGACATCAGGTACATATAAAGAGCTCACCTGGATTTGCAGGACCTTTTTTTTGGCAGGAAGAAGGGAAAGCCTCTCCAGACCAACTTACCAAGTACAGCAAAGGGCAGATAATTAGAAACTTGGCTAACTTGGGGTTTTCTGAGAAAACTCTGCATTTAAACCTCAGGGCATGAACAGATGAAGTGAGACTGTGCAACACAAGAACAGCGTAGTAGCAACACTTTTGTTTTTCGAGTCACTGACCTCTTGTTCCCTTTGAAATATAACCACTCTGCCACCTTTGTCTCCTGTTGCAAGAAGATCACCAGTGTAATTAAATTCAACTGTTGAAATTATATCAGCTGTAAAGAGAACAGAAATAAACCAGCACTGTAATGTGGAAAGCAAATCAAGGAGTTCCAAGACTTGAGCACAAAAAAAGCATTACAACTCATATTAATGCAAAGACACAATTCTTCATGTACATTCCCAAATGCAGCCATGTTTCAAAGCCTGACACACTTTTACTGACCAGCTAAAACATTTACCCATTCCACAGTGCAGGCCTTTAGTCACCAGAGGCACACTGGCTTAGGAACACAAGGTGTGAGTGCTGCCTGTGGCAATATCCATGGGGACATCCCTGAGCTCCCCAGGGTGTGGGCAGTAAGGCTGCAGGGCCCATGGGGACATCCCTGCACACCCCAGGGTGTGGGCAGTAAGGCTGCAGTGCCCATGGGGACATCCCTGAGCTCCCCAGGGTGGGGGCAGTAAGGCTGCAGTGCCCATGGGGACATCCCTGCACACCCCAGGGTGTGGGCAGTAAGGCTGCAGTGCCCATGGGGACATCCCTGCACACCCCAGGGTGTGGGCAGTAAGGCTGCAGTGCCCATGGGGACATCCCTGCACACCCCAGGGTGCTGTTCCTGTGGAGCAGCACACCCTGATCCAGGTGAGGCTGAGGCACACCTGCCTTTCCCAAGCACTCAGGGAGTTACTTCAGGTGCCTGAGCAGGCAGCTCCCCTCGGCCAAAGGGGGAAAATAGAAACAGAATTCTTCCAGCTGAGCTTCCTGAAGCAGCTCCCTGCAGAAGCATCAGCAAGGACACATGGAATCAGGAGAGCAAAGGAGAAGCCCTCAGGACCTGCAGTGCCAGTGCTTCTCCCCCAGTCCCTCTGGGAGGTGGCAATAAAGAAATAATTGCCACTGAACAGCCCCAGCCAAGGGGAGTGAGATAAGGAGCTGGAAATGTCTGTCCCGGGGCTGGGGCAGATGGTAACAACCCCAACAAAGCACTCAGCAAACACTGCTCCTGCTGGGCCTGCTCAAATCAAATATTGCATTTATGATGCAATAGCAAAATTCTGAGTTTTGAAGTGCATGGTATCAATTAGCTGCAGAGTGTGCAATTGGAGACTCCCTGGAAACTCCTTTCCTGTATTGATTCTGACGTGCTATCTTTGAAATTCCTTTCAATAACGTCCCACTCGCACGAGGAAGGTGATTAGAAACCCTAACAAGTTTTCTCAATATAAATTCATTTTTCATCTTTTATCAATGATACTCTTGAAAGTCTTTTCCTAGTATGCAGAGATAATGAGTTATCTTCTTGCATTAAAAAAATGATTATTTAGAACGACTAAATAAATGCGTATATAAATGTCATCTTTCTACAGATTTATGCCAGCCTTCAATATCACATTTCTAACCAGCTTTTGGAAACATCCAGTTTCATAGTCACCTTTCTTTAAAAGGAAATACCAGTCAATTATCAGTTACTAATAATTATACATTAATATATATTGGGGATTTTAGAAGACACCCTGGAAAATCAGCAAACCACAGAAAAAGAAACAAACTGAGAAGGTAAGCAATCAGTGAAGTGACTTCACTGAGAAGTTTATGACATTTTCAACACTCAGCTATGAAGAAGCCCTTGAGTTAGGGCCTCTAATATAAGTTTATTAGTAACAAAACTAATATTCCACTACCACCATCACCTGCAAGCCCTTCTAGCAAGGATCCCTTTTACCCTTGGAGACTCAGGAATAATAGAAGGAATAAATGACTCCTTAACACATACAATTCTTTTAAAGTCACAAAAACTACTTTTCCATTTTGTTTTAGAAAGGGAAAAAGTTATTATTAGCATCTCAAATTTTGTCCTGGAGTATTCCCACAATTATTTGCTCCAAATAATCCGTGTAACATTTTTGTTTCCCAAAAATGCCCAAACCAGCTGCTGACACAGCTATTATTCCCCAGCAGTGCCATCCAGAGAAACAGAAGCACCTTGGGTGGAAACACACCAAAACACAGACACTACCCGAGCTCCAGGGCTTGAAACAAGAAGTGCAGGGAGAGGAGGCTAAAGAACATGAACTGATATAGTCTCATGCTCTAGGGAACTGGGGAGGCACAGCAGGACAAATATAGAGAAGCTTCCTTCAAATATTTTCCAAGTTACAAAATTTGGAATATAAGTGACCACCTGTTTAAATAGCACTGTACTTGTTTTACCCATGGATCTATGAATTTTAAAGTTTTCCCTATTGGCATGTTTAATTGAAGCAGATCAATCCCCCAAATCATCCCACCCACCATCCTCAGCACTCTACCGTCTCAAAGCAGGTGAAATAAAAAAAATATTCCAAGACTCCAAGTAAAGCACAGAAGGAATTTCAAACCATCCCTGTTCTGCTCAACACTTCACCCACCTACATTTGCTCTTCACTTCCAAGTCAGCTTAAAACCTTCAGGAAAGAGCAAAGCAAACCTCTGCAGATTCTTCACCACTGCATTAACTCTGGGATTTCTAAGCTTTTTTAACAGGTGTCAACTGCTTCTTAGGCATACAAGCACCAGTCTTATCCCCCTGCCTCACTTTCAGCCTCTTCTCCACGCCAGCAGAGCAACTCCCACTGGAATGTGGCAAAGGGTGAGCAAAGCCAAACCAGTGTGATATTTGCTCATGGGCAGCACCCCAAGGCTCTCAGGTACTGCTTTTCTAGAAACAGAAGTTTGTCCAACTGTCCCTCCAGCTCTGTTCCTCTGGGGGTCCATGTAAATCCTCCTCCTGTAAGCAGGGAGTGCAGCAATCCCTGGTACTTCACAGTAACATACAAGGCTGGCAATATTTCTTTCCACACATGAAAAATTCATGTTTAGCTTCACTTCTGGAGATGGGTTCCAACTTGGTTATGCTGTATCCAGAGGAGAAACTCCGAGCTGTTTTCACAGCTGGTGTATTAAAAGGATTGCTGGCAACTACACTGTGGTTCTGTAGTTCCCCCCAATTTAAGAGCACTGATCACTTCCATGGGTAGGAAACACCATGCAGCACAGAGGCCACAGATATCCCACTCTACAGCAATGTGGTGGAGCCCATTCCCTGCCTCAGGACAGCCCTGTAAGCCCTGACAGATGTGTCAAAGCTCAGTTTGAGTGCTCTGAGCCTTTCACCATCTCTGCTGAGTCTGAATCTCCACACAAACAATTCCTGCCAGAATTCTGGGAAGTTTACAGCCCCCAGAGCCTCCTGGGCAAGTTCTGCTGGGAGTGCAGGGGCCTGGGGTGGCAGAGACCAGCTTTTGTTGGATTTGGAGATGACAGCAAGCTTATACCTGCAAACTAACTTAATCCCCGCAGGATTCATCCTGGGTGTTTCTGACACCGGTATCAACGCCCGGGCTCTCAGCTGAGGTAATGGAGAATGCAAAGAGATCCACAACATCTACATCAGGTGCCTAAAATTAGCTCCTGTGAACTTTTCCTCTCTAAGCTGGCTGTGCATTGCTGCTCTGGTTAAAATCCAGACCTGAAAACATGGAGTTACCCGGCTCACCCAGGAGAGATGGCATCTGCAGATCGTGCTCAGGACCAACACTAACAGGACATGGTCAGCACCGGTGCCTCTCATCATCCTGAGCAGCTCAGAACCACAAATCCACTCCAAAGAGACGCAGTAAGAAGGAACCAAACACTCACAGCTCTCTAACAGCACCTAAAAAGGAGGCTGATCCAGCTTCCAGGTCATTTTAACTTAGAATTTTCCAAGTATGTAATGGACCATGTACCCCTTCAGCACTGAACAATGCCTGCCTGCAAACCTGGCTGCTGTCCTGCTCCCTGGAGAGGAGTCTGAATGCTCCATTTTCCATGACCCATCCTGGGCCCAGAGCAGGAACTGCTGTAAGGCCCAGGGAAAGCTCTGCAGAGGCTCCTGCTTTGAGAGGAAATGGCTGGATGGGCCTGCAGGCAGATGGCTGGCATGGACTGTCAGGGGGACTGCCAGTGGGGGCTGAGCAGAGGGAATATTTCTGTGGCTGTGATCAAGCTCACACACCTTTCCCTCCAACGCTGGTATCCTACAAGGCTGGAGTTATCCTGTGGCTGGACAAAGCTTGGGAGGCACTGGGGGTCTCCCAGAGAGGATGGGAAGCAAGCAGAGTGCACAGAAGGGATCAGTGCAGGTTATGTGCTCCTAAATCAACTCAGAGAGCAGACACTGGGATCCCCCTGGAACGCTGTGCTGAACTGTGTGACATGACATCAGAAGGAACACAACTCTCTTTGCAGCACACAGGGACAACAGAGCATTCTGAGGGACCACAGGTGACAAATGTGGGCAGTGAGAACAGCAAGCGGCCATCGCTTCAGAGCAACTCAGGAAAGACTCCTCAAATGAAAAATATAATAGGAACAAATAAGATCAGTGAAAAAAAACAGAGAGCCCCTTTAGAGGGAAGAGATTATCAAAGAAAATGAAGCAATTTAGAGACCAGCACCTGCTAAAGAGCAAATCATAGAAAAAATGTTTAAAAACCAAAATCCTATTGGAGCTTAACAAGTTCCAGACACACAGGGCCTCAGAACTGCTTGTCACTGATTTGCAGTAATTGACCTTCCCCAGCATTCCCATGGACATGCAGTGGCACTGGCAGAGGGAAGCAGGGCTGTGGGATGGCTGCAGGTACCACACCACACCTGGCAGCACCCTGCTCCAACAGACCCCTGCCCACCCTCCTCGTGCTGGCCAGGCAGGCAGTGCTGCCATTTCACTGCAGGATTCTGACTCCAGCACTCGCTTCTGCCCCCAGCCTCTCCCTCCTCCCTGTCCCTGTCCCTGTCCCTGTCCCTGACTTGCTCCCAGGTGAAAGAGGGCTGCCCCCTACAGCTGCAGCACAGCCAGAGGAACAGAGAGGGTCACCCTGCACTGCTCTTGCTGTGAGTGCTCCTAAAATGTTATTTCCTAACAGCTGATAGAAATCATAATTGTAGTGAAACATGAGCCAAACTTCACAGCTGCCAGCAACCACCTGACAGTATGCATATACATCTCAGTTACTCAAATCCCCTACCTTTCAGAATGTACCTCCTTATATACTCCATTTTTACATTTCCACTTTTAGGATTTCTTTGAGTTGTTAACACAGGAGTGAGGTGTACCAGAAATCAGGAGAATAAGCCAAAGGGGTATAGTTTTGCCCAGAGCCAACTTCTCTCAGCTTACATTGCTAAACACTCTGCCAACTTAAAATAGCCATAAGGTCTAACCATTTTTTAATGCCCTAATACTCAAATCATTTGTGAAATGGCTTGAATTGACTTTAGGCACCTGGCAGGGTTGAACTTAGTCCAAAGTAACTCTGCTTTTGGGACTAACTGAAATCCTTGAACAGATTTAAGGTAGAGCAGGAGCAGGGCACCAGGAAGCAGAAGCTGTCTGAGGTCAGTGCTGCTGCTGCCAGGCCATGGCAAACTCCAAACATCTCGTCTGGGCTGCCTGGGAAATCCTGCCAGCTCCTGTGTGTCCTGCACGCCTGGAGCCCAGCCACCACCCGGCTCTGCCTCCAGCAGGAGTGCACAGGCTGCTGTGCTGGGAGCGCTGATCGCAGGGAGCACGGACAGGCGGACAGACAGGCAC
>VWYI01019379.1:329-50606 GCA_013399455.1 Anthoscopus minutus
GCGCAGGGCAGCGGCGGCTCGGCCACGCCCAACCAGAAGGGCTCATCCGCTGCCCCGCCGGCACTCCCTGCGCTGCCGCCGCCGTCCCGCGGGGCGAGGGTCTGAGCTGCGGTGCCTCTTTAAGGCCGTTTCCTGCCCTTCGTCCCAGTAACAGCTGATTGCAGCGGGCCAGAGCCGGGGGGCCAATCGGCGGCCGCCACGTCCCACCCACATGACTCCCACGCGCCGCCGCGCCATGCGGCGCTCCCCGGCGGGAGCCCCCGGCACCCTTAAAGGGGCCGCGCGCGGTCCGGCCGCTTGGGGCTGTCGTGGCCGTGTGCCCCGTGGGTACCGCCACACCCGCCGGTCCCGGGCGGCGGGAGGATCCGGCTCAGCTCATGGGGACCGGGGCCAGGCAGCCCCCGTAGCGTACGGTGCCTCGCGGGGCAGAGCACGGCAGGGTCCCGGGACAGCGGGGCTGGGCTGGCGCCGCTGCCACACGCCGGCTCCCCCGGGCACTCACCTGCCGCCGGTGGGGTCCGCCCGCGGCGGGTAGGGTCCCCTTTAAGACCGGCTGCCTTGTCAGCGCAGCTCGCCCGGCTCCAGCTGACAGCCCGGGGCGCCTCTGGCGTCACCGTGACGTCACGCCCCGCCGCTGCCTATGCCCAGCCCCAGCCCCGCGGCCCGGCCTTGCNATGTGACCGCCGTCACCTGACCAACATGGCCGGGGCCGCCCCCGCCGCTGCCCGCCGCGGCTGAGCCGCTGCCGCCAGGTAACGCGGGGCCGCCAGGGCGGTGAGGGACCCCACGGGGGGATGAGGGTTCCCCGGAGTGACCCTTGGGGCCGCGGGGTTCAGTCCGACTCTGTCGTCCCGCCGCCGGTAGCCAGGGCCCTGAGGGGCCGGGGCCGCCTGGCCGGCCGTGGCCGTGACTCGGTGCTGGGTCCGTGCTCCTTGCTGTGAGCATCCTCTGTGTCGCTCCCGTGGCCGCTCTCCGGGGCCCTGGGATTGCAGAGGTCTCTTTGTGCCCCCCCCCATACTGGGGTTATGGTGCAGAGATCCCATCGTGTGTTCTGTCCAGCTGCGGAGGTGCCATTGTGTCCCCACCACCAACCCCAGGGCTGCAGATGTCCCATGCCATCATGTTCCTTTTCACTTCTTGGGGCTGTGAATGTCCCATTGTGTCCCTCAAGCCTGGGGCTGAAGAGGTGCCATCACGTTCCACTCCCTGGCTGTGGATGTTCCATTGTGTGTCGCCCTCACCAACCCTAGGCCTGCAGAGGTCCTGTCATGTCCTTTCCCTGAGTACTTGTGCAAGTCCCAGTCGTGTCCCCATCATGTCCCCCTACTGGGGGCTGTGGAAGCCCCACCACATCACCCTGCCTGGCTGCAGAGGTCCCACCTTGTATTTCATAGCCAGGGCTGGTCCCTTCCCAACCCCCACATACAGGCACAGCAACCAAGCTCCTCAAAACAGCTTTTTTTTTTTACCCGGGTGCCAGTGGGGAAGTGACACTTGCTGCTTGCTGGGGTGGGCAGGGTGGTTCTTGCTGCTCTGCTCTCTCACAGCTTGTCTGGACCACCTCTCTCCCAACAGAATCCAGCATGGAAGGCTTCCTGCAGAGCGTGGAGAAGGACCTGAACATCGACCGCCGGCAGCTGGCCCCCGAGAGGACCCACGTCACCGCCTTCGTGCCGGCAAAATGGCTGCAGAGCCTCAAGGAGCGCCGGGTGCTGCCCGCGGCCTGCCCGCGGCCCGAGGGGCTGAGCGAGGTGGAGCTCAGGACGTTCCTGCAGCACTCAGTGCAGAAACTCCCGGCGGGCTGGACACGAGTGGAGATCCATGGGCTGCGGAAGGCCCGCCTGGGGTACCAGCTGAGGGCACAGCCCCCTGGCCAGCGCTGCAGCGGCAACGTGGACAGCCTGCACGGCTTCATGCAGAGCGTGGCCACCCAGAACTACCACAACCTGTGGGGCCGGGCTCACGGGCTCTATGCACGGCCCTACCGGCGCCCGGACACGCCGCCCACGGTGCTGGCGCTGGATGCGTTGAGGGCTGCCCTGCACAGAGCCTATGGCTGCCCCGTCCTCCAGGTGGGCAGGAACGTGCCTGGCATGTCCCCTGCCAAGGAGAGTGTGGCCAAAGGGGTGCCCTTGTGCCCCAACTTGCTGCAGGCTGAGGTGCTGCTGGAGTCGGCTGACATGCTGTACATCATCTACCCCTATGTGCAGTACTGCCTGCACGACATTGTGACCTTCAGCCCAGCCAAGCTCACCAACAGCCATGCCAAAATCCTCTTCCTCCTCTTCCACGTGCTGCAGGCCATGAGGGCTTGTCACCAGGCGGGTTTGGCTTGTGGAGATTTCTCCCTTCGGGACGTGGCTGTGGATGAGAAGCTCTGCAGCCGGCTGCGTGTGAACTTCAGAGGGTACGAGGGACCAGGGGACAAGGAAGAGAATGTGGAGGGTGGTCTGGAACGAGAGAGTGAGCAAAGCTGCGTGCAAAGGCAGGAGGTGACATGCAGTGCCTGCCAGAAGGACCTCCGAGACCTGGTGTTGCAGTGGGTGCACGGGCAGGTCAGCAACTTCGACTACCTTATGCGTCTGAACAGCTTGGCTGGGAGGAGAATGGGAGACCCCAATTACCACCCAGTTCTTCCATGGGTGGTGGACTTCACTACCAAAAATGGCAAGTTCAGGGACCTAAGGAAATCCAAGTTCCGTCTCAACAAGGGCGACAAGCAGCTGGACTTCACCTACGAGATGACCAAGCAGGCGTTTGTTGCGGGGGGATCGAGTGGGGAGCAGCTCCACGTCCCCCATCACATCTCGGACGTCCTCTCGGATATCACCTACTACGTGTACACAGCCCGCAGGACACCCAAAGCAGTGCTGTGCTGCCACGTGAGGTCCCAGTGGGAGCCCAACGAGTACCCAGCCAGCATGGAGCGCATGCAGAGCTGGACTCCTGACGAGTGCATCCCAGAGTTTTACACAGACCCCTCCATCTTCCGCTCCATCCACCCGGACATGCCCGACCTGGATGTGCCGTCGTGGTGCAGCTCCTACGAGGAGTTCATCGAAGTTCACCGCATGCTGCTGGAGAGCCGGGAGGTCTCGCAGGACCTGCATCACTGGATTGACCTCACTTTTGGCTACAAGCTGCTGGGGAAGGATGCAGTTAAGGAGAAGAATGTCTGCCTCCACTTGGTTGACAACCACACGCACCTGACAACCTATGGGGTCGTGCAGCTCTTTGACCAGCCCCATCCCAGGCGCATGGTGGGACCTGCCTACACTCCTGCTGAAGCTCCAGCCATTGCCCGGCCTCTGCTCCAGAACATCCGGGAGACTGTGGTTTTGGAGGACATCCAAGGCCAGGTGACGGATGCGGTCAACGGGCTGGTCCTGGAGGCTACTCCCAGTGAAACCACCTGGTCTGGGGAGAAACCCATCGCTGGTGAGGATGATTTGGAGCAAGGCACGGAAGCGCTGGATTCTATTTCTGCTCCTGGGAGAGCCGCTGACCAGCCCTGTGCCACTGTGCCCCCAGCACAGCCCTCCACCCTCCCTGCTTATGCCACCGACGGGAAATCCTCAGGGGTCCGACCGCTCCGTCGGAGCAAGGCAGGGGCTGTGGATCAGCTTGACATGAAGATCACACTTCCTGAAGGCTTCAATCCTCTCCAGGCCCTAGAGGAACTGGAGAAATTGGACAATTTCTTGGTTAAAGGCTTAAGCAGCGAGATGCAGCTGATGGAGCAGCCATGGGAAGAGCCACCCTTGGGTCTCTCAGACCTGTTCCAGAGGGATATGCAAGCTCTGGGCATCCTGGTAGCTGAGATTATATTTGCACCGAGGCTTCGTCCTTCGAAGCCCGACGCGTCGCTGTTGGAGCGGTTCCTGATGGTGCGGAACCTCTGCCTTTTCCATCCCAAGGAGATCCCGGCCCCGCTGCAGCACGTGCTGCATGTCCTGCTGCAGCTGAGCGTGCCCGTGGAGAAGCTGCTGAAGAGCAGGCTGGGCAAGGGCGCAGTGCAGTTGTTTGAATACAAACCCATCTCCCAGGGCCTCCCACCACCCTGTCCCACGCAGCTCCTCAGCCCCTTCAGCTCCATTGTCCCCTTCCCCACATACTTTCCAGCTCTGCACAAGTTCATTTTCACCTATCAGGCAAAGAAAATTGAGGATGAAGGGCAAGGCCGGGAGCTTGTTTTCCAGCTGTGGCAGCAGCTGGAGGGAATCCTTTCTGAAATCACTCCCGAGGGCCTGGAGATTCTTCTGCCTTTCATATTATCTCTAATGTCTGAAGAAAACACCGCTGTCTATGCAGCGTGGTACCTCTTTGAACCCATAGCTAAATCCCTCGGGCCCAAAAATGCCAATAAATACCTGCTGAAGCCCCTGATTGGAGCCTACGAGACCCCCTGCTCCCGCCACGGCAGGTTCTACCTGTACACAGACTGCTTTGTGGCCCAGCTGATCGTGCGCCTGGGGCTGCAGTCCTTCCTCCTGAACCTGCTGCCCCACATCTTGCAGATCCTTGTGGGCATCGAGAGCTCGCGGGAGGAGAGCAAAGCCTTCCTCGGCACCGCTGAGGACGATGAGAGCGGAGGGGAGAGCCCGGTGTCGTGTGTGTTTGGGGAGGAGATCAAGATGGATGTGGAGCACAGCTCTGCTGCACTTGACCTCCTGGACTACACCTCTGGGGTCAGCTTCCACGACCAGGCCTACCTGCCTGAGGGTGAGGACTTCCAGAGTGGCCTCTACGTCGGGGAATCCCTGCAGCCCCAGGAGCAGGAATCGCTCAGCCTCGGCCGGCTGAGTGACAAGAGCAGTGCCAGCGAGGTGTCCCTGGGCGAGGACAGACCTGCAGATGGGGACTCCCAGAAGGACAAGAGCAGCTTGAAGTCGATGGACAGCAGCCAGGACCTGAAGCAGAGCGAGGACTCGGAGGAGGAGGAAGAGGAGCATGAGGAAGAGGAGCACGAGGATGCCACGGTCGATGCGGAGCTGACGGTGGTCGTGGATGCTGCTGGGGCCTCTGTGGATGTCACCCTGGCTGATGACAGCAGTGAGCCAGAGGATGGGGAGGGAGAGGAGCTGCCAGATCACTCTGATGACAAAGAGCAGAGCATACTCCTGGGTAAGAGCCTGCCAGCATCCCGGCTTTTGGGCAGAGCAGGTCCAGATTTGGGGGTGTTTGTGGTCCCAGCTTGGGGACAATGATGAAACCAAGGTAAGAGGCCAGGGCTGTATGTGGCACTGAGAGTCAGAGTTAGGGCAGCAGGGGCTGATAGCTAATCTGTGCTATGCTGGGCACTGTCCTTGGGACTGCTGTTGTTTTGCAGACACAGCCTGTAAGATGGTGAGGTGGCTCTCGGCCAAGCTGGGCCCGACCGTCACGTCCCGCTTCATCGCCCGGAACCTGCTCCGGCTGCTCACGTCCTGCTACGTCGGTAATGCCTCTTCCCTGAGACCCAGGGTGGGCTGTGCCCCCTTGTCTGTCTGCTGGTGGCTTGGATGTGGCTGCTGCTTTGGCTCATGATGTGGTGTTCTCTGGGCAGGCCCGACCAGGCAGCAGTTTGTACCGAGCAGCGACGAGAACAGTCCCCTGAGTACAGGAAATATCTACCAAAAGCGGCCCGTGCTGGGAGATCAGGTGTCCAAGCCAGTGCTGGCCTGCCTTGTGCACATAGCATATTTGTATGGAGAGCCTGTCCTCACCTACCAGTACCTGCCCTACATCAGCTACCTGGTCAGTATTGCCTTTTTCTCCTCTGGGTTGGGGCAAGAGCTGTGTCCAGGCACAAAGGGAAGATGTAAAAAAAAAAAAAAATGGTCCAGCCACACTAGGAGCCTCTTGCATAAAAACTGAGCTTGGCTGGGCTCTGTCTGGGCCAGTGTGGGCTGAGAAGGGCAGGAGAGGCACTTTCACCTCCTGCCACAAGCTCCAGGCTGCTCCCAGCAAAGCACACTGTGTTCATACCCCTCTTTCCCTGTCAGACCTTGTGAAAGCTGAGAAAAAACAATTCTTCTGCTTTTCTGTGCCCAAACAGAGCTGGCACAAGGGTGGGATTGTGATAATAGGCAGGAGGAGCAGTTTGTGCTGCTGGGAGATTGCTGGAGTGAGTGTTCACAGAGGTCTGTGTGGGTAGATAGGGGTGAACTGGGAGGAGAGCAACGGGTTTTCAACTGAACAAAAAGCACTGGCAAGGCTCACCAACTTTTCAGTTTGAAGTTCATGGCAAGAAGCAAATGTATAATGCAGCTGGTTGAAGAACTTAATTTTTCATTAAAAAGAAAAAGGTTTTGAATGTTTCAAACAGGCTTGTTTTTCATATTGCTCCCTCTTTAGTGGTTGTAAACACTTTGGTTATGGATTCTTGTTTAAATGGAAAATTTCAGTAGCTTTCTGATAATTTAAACATAGAGGAAAAGAGGCCACAGCTGTTCATTTACAGAAAACAAAAAGGCATTGTCAGTTTTTCCAGTGTTGAAGGGGAGATTTTTCAGGGGAAAAAATCCTATTTTTCAGCAAAAATCATTCTCCACCCAGTTGCAATCATATCTCCAGCTGTTCTGCTTTGCTTTCCTAAGCTCATTGCTCGGGGGCACGGAGGGGATTAATACCCCTGTGAAGCAGCATTTGGCAACCTGATACTGGAGCGATGGAACTTGCAGGTCACAAATAGGATAAAGTCAATCCTTCTTGCAGGATTTGGCAGGGTGGCTATTTTGTCAGAGGAAGAGCCTCTGTGATGAGCTGGAAGATGGCAGGTGTACAAGAAATATAGCAGGAACTGGGAATTGTCTGTGGGTTTTGTTACTGGCTCTCTTTTCTTGGGTGTTTGATTTGTCTAGGAGTTAGGAAATAGAAATACTTTAGTGTTGCTGCTGATGTTATTAACTCTTTGGCACTGCCATAACAGCAGCAGTACATTGTCAGCAGAAAAAGGATGTGCAGTTCTGCCTCATGAAATTATTAGCAGCTGGATTTCTAGAAGTCAGCAGCAGGTTTGCCTGTAATTTGTGCTTGGATTTTTCATGCAAGGACTGTTCCTTTGCAGACTGTGGGATGAAGACACTGATTTTTGCATTTAAATTGTGTTTATATAAGTGTTTCCCCTCTCTCTGTGCTGACAACTGATGTTCTGGGGTGTCCAGGGTGGCCAGTGTGGGGTTGTTGGTCTTGCTACTGAGCTTCCCACTTGTGGGGATGTACTCTGCAGAGAAAATCTGTGAGCTTAGAGATGTCATTGCCCATTTTCTCCAGGCTCATCTCCTGTGCTGATAGGTGCCTGTCCATTTTTAAGACTCATCCTTTGAGTGCCAGAGATGTTTTGCTGTTGAGATTTGGTGCTCAGGTCCTTCTTCCAGGACTAGCATTGCCATGCTGAGTTTGAGGCTGAGATCAGGTGACCCTGAGGTCACTTTTGCTGTGTCCTGCTGGGGAGGTGGTGGCCCTGGCACTGAAGGAGTCCCTTTCACAGGTTTTGTGTCACTTGCTGTGTCCTGCTGGGGAGGTGGTGGCCCTGGCACTGAAGGAGTCCCTTTCACAGGTTTTGTGTGTCACTTGCTGTGTCCTGCTGGGGAGGTGGTGGCCCTGGCACTGAAGGAGTCCCTTTCACAGGTCGCACCCGGCGGTGGCTCCGGTGGTGTCCGGCTGAACAGTCGGAAGGAGGCCGGGCTCCTGGCTGCTGTGACACTGACCCAGAAGATCGTGGTGTGTCTCTCTGACACCACACTGATGGACATCCTCCCCAAGATCAGTCAGGAGGTGCTGCTCCCATTGCTGGGCTTCCTCACTTCTCCAGCTGTTGGGTAAGTGCTGCCGGGCTGGCACAAAATCAGGGATTGGGGAATGGTTCTGTGGGGGCATTAATGCTGCCAGGGCTGGGGGGGATGTTTCTGCTCTGATGTGCATCTCCTTGCACTGGTACACTGCTGAAAGCATTCTGATAACACAGAAAAGGCAGGAAGCATGAGGCAGAGGATGGAAAAAAGGGATATGTGGAGGGCAGGCTGGTCATGGATGTCCTCTTCAGTTTCCCCAGTGGAGCCCAGGCCCGCGTTGTCCTGTGTGTGAAGACAATCAGCCTCATTGCCCTGATCTGCCTGCGCATTGGGCAGGAGATGGTGCAGCAGCACCTGAGTGACACAGTGAGAAACTTCTTTGGGGCATTCTCGCTGCTGCAGGAGCTGCAGGAGCAGGTCAGTGATGTGGGAGAGGTCCTCCTGTGCTTCCCCAGATGTGAGAATGTGGTGGGCATACCTGGCTGTGTTTGTGTGGTAAGAGCATCTCATCTTGGGGTTTGTCTGATCTCGTTTCTCTGGTGCAGGGGTTGACAGCAGAGTCGCTGAGCAGCTGTGAGGTGCCAGTGATGGAGGTGCCCCTTTCAGATGGGAAGCTGCTGGCCCTGGATCCATCTGTGCTGGTGGAGTTGCAGAAGGTGTTCAACCCCGAGATGGCCTACATCACCTACATCCCCTTCTCCTGCTTGCTGGGTACGCCTTGGCCACCAGCTCCAGGGATCCGTGAGGGAGCTCTGTGCTCTGGGCATGCGTGCTGGGCCTGAACTCCAGGGCAATCACAGCTCACAGGGCTGCTGGGGAGAATCCCACAGCTTCTACAGCATGGCTTGGGCTGATTCTTGGGTTGAGAGCCCACTGGACTTCAGGCTGCTTCAGCTGGGAGCAGATGTGGATGACTTGGGGGACCAGTGTCCACATCCCTGTGTATGGGAGGGGGATGATGATGATGGGGACATTGCTTCCCTTGCAGCCACGTTGTCTCTGTCTGCTCAGGTGACGTTATCCGGACGGTTGTGCCCAACCACTCTCTGGTTGAGAAGCTGGCCAGCCTCCACCTGGAGAACGTGAACCCGCAGAACCTGCAGGCTGTCAGCCTGGAACAAACACCGAGTGTGGTGGGCTCAGACCAAGACCCTCGAGGGGCCGAGCCCTTCTCCAGCCCCCCTCAGGAGGACACTCACTCCGGCACTTTTGGGAGCGTCCTGGTGGGGAACCGCATCCAGGTGCCCGTGGACACGCAGCGGGAGGGTCTCGGCCTGCTTCACCTCAGTGCTGGCACTGATGGATTTGTTCCCAGCTCATCCAGCGAGGAGAACACTCTGAAGCAGGACCTCCCCCGCAGCACCCACATGCTGTGTGGGAACTGGCTGGCCTACTGGCAGTATGAGATCGGGGTCAGCCAGCACGACCCCCGCTTCCACTTCCACCAGATCAAGCTGCAGAGTTTCTCAGGGCATTCCGGGGCCATCAAGTGCGTGGCACCGCTGGGCAGTGAGGATTTCTTCCTGAGTGGCAGCAAGGACAAGACTGTGAGGCTTTGGCCGCTGTACAACTACGGGGATGGCACCAGCGAGGTGCCAGCGCGCTTCACCTACGCCGAGCACAAGAAGTCTGTGTTCTACGTGAGCCAGCTGGAGGCACCGCAGCACGTGGTGAGCTGTGATGGCACCGTGCACATCTGGGACCAGTTCACAGGTAAGAAGGGAAAGGGTGAGGAGCTGGAGTGAACTGGTCCAGCCCTTACAGGCAGGGGCTGCGCTGAGTTTGGATGGTTCCTGTTAAAAACCAGCACAGAACTGGAGATTTGCTGTATCATTTGTCCTGCCATAATATCTGTCATCTTTTCACAGGCAAACTTCTGCGGACTTTTGATGAGTTAGACAGCAAAGTCCCCATCACAGCTGTGACCACCATGCCACCTCCCTATCACAGCATCTCTGTGGCCAGTGCAGATTCCGTGCTGAGGTTCATCGACCACAGGAAGCCAGGAGTACAGGTAGGGATGTGGTTCTCTCTGAGTCACCTTCCTCCAGCCCAGTGCTTAATGATGGCAAAGCCCAAATCCCAAAGCCAGCTGTGATGGCTTCATGGAAACCAGCTTGTCCCTTAAATGCCAGCTCCCCTGAGCTTCATCCCCAGCTGGGCTGTCTCTCTTGCAGCACGAGTTCCGCCTGGCCAGCGGCGTGAGCGCGGGGCTCATCCGCTGCCTGGCCGTGAGTCCGAGCGGCCGCAGCGTCATGGCCGGCTTCTCCTCCGGCTTCATCGTGCTGCTGGACACCAGGACAGGGCTCATCATGCGGGGCTGGCCTGCCCATGAGGGAGACATCCTGCAGATCAAGGTGAGAGGCTCACCTGGGATCAGGGTGGGGTCTCGTTGATGCTCTGAGGCCGTGTGGAGCATCCTTCCTTCAGGGCTTGTGCACACCATCCTTGTTTCATCACTTGCAGTGTCCCTAAGAGGCTGCCCAAGCTCTCCTGCCCCGTGGTTAGTGCTGTTGCCAGCTGTTCTTGGTCCAACTCGTGCTGCCAGAGTTCAGCCCTCCCTGGGTTTCAATCCCTGCCAGGCAGGCCTGCAGCAGGGGCAGGGAGGAGCCGTGGCTCCCGTGAAGGAGCAAATGTGTTGCTTTCTCCACGGGGCTCTCGGCTTCCCTGGGAGAGTTTCTCTAATGAATAACTCTTGTCCATATTTACCCACCCTAGGGAGCAGTGCTGGCTCTCCAGTGTCCTCGACCCAAACGTGGGTTAAACAAAGTTCAGCAGTGTGGGTTGTTTACCCTCTCACTAGCTCTGCTAATAAGGAGCTCCAGGCTTCTCCTACCCACATTTTGAACCGTGAGAGAGCCTCCCAATTCTTTCTCCTGAGAAGGAAAATAATTTGGCAGGTAATTTAGTGGAGAGGGAGACTGCGTGGTAATCCCTGTACCCACTGCAGTAGTAACAGATGATGAATGAGTTGTGTTGGGTGTCAGGGTGTTGTTGAGAAGAGGCCCAGCCCATCTCTTGGAGGAGACTGCCAGCTACCAGAGCATCCTTTAGCTAGCAGTGTCCACCCAAAGCCTTGCTAACGTGCTCAGTACCATCAGCTGCTTGGAAATGGCTTGGGCTGTCCTGAGGGATTGCACTGTGACCACTGGATCACTGGCAGCCACCTGCTGCTCTTGTGTGCACTCTCACGTGTCACCAGATTGGGAGTTTTTACAGAAACATGGGTTCACTGGCCTTTCCTCTTCTGCAGGCTGCAGAGGGCAACATGCTGATCAGCTCCTCTTCAGATCATTCCCTCACTGTGTGGAAGGAGCTGGAGCAGAAACCTTTGCACCACTACAAATCTGCTTCCGAGCCCATCCACGCCTTCGACCTCTACGGTAATGAAGTGGTCACTGGCACTGTGGCCAACAAGATCGGGGTCTACTCCATGCTGGAGTCCTCAGCCCTGCCCACCAGCACGACCAAGCTGAGCTCAGAGAACTTTCGGGGTACATTGACCAGCCTGGCAGTGCTGCCCACAAAGTGCCACCTCCTGCTGGGCTCAGACAATGGCATCATCCGGCTCCTGGCGTAGTGACCCCGGCCTGGCAGCCTGTGGCTGTCCTGCAGTGCTGTGCTGGAGCTGGAAGCCAGCAGCGTGGCTTTTGGAGGAGGCAGTCAGATGTTTCTGAGCAGAGGATGCAGGGGGAGGTGTACTTGTTATGTCTCTAACCTCCTTCTGTATCTTGAAAAAGAGAAGGAAAAAAAAAAAAGCCATAACTGAGAAACCTCCACTGCTGCTGCTGGGAGAGATATTGGGTGTTGTAGGTCACTGTCACCCCTGCAGAGTGGCCTGGAGCTTTCCTTACCGTGTGTGCCTGATCCCCAGGGGACTGTGAGCTGCCCTCCACAGTAATAGGGACCACAGGTACTTTCCCCCCTTCAGTTTAGGGGGTAAGAGGTGCCCCTTGACAAAACACAACAGTTTAGCTACTGCCACCTGCACTTTCCCTTCCTCTCCTGAACCACTGAACAGCCCCACTGGGATGGCAGGAGCTGGGCCTGGGAACTGCTGCCTTTGGAGCTGCATCTCCTCCTCCCGTGGCCGGTGCTCAAAGCCCAGAGGAGGTGCTCTGTGAACTTCAGGTTCTGCCAGCTGAGTTAGAGCTTGCATGGCAGGAGGAGAGGTTCACCAGAGCCCTTCTGCTGCCGTGCTGGCTCCAGGGCAAGGACCGGAATGGAAGCCAAGGCACAAACCCCATCTGCTCTGCCAGTTCCTGTAGGAATGGGCTGCTGCAGAGGGGCAGATTGGGGTGGGAATGTGGCTCTCTAATGAGGCCAGAACTAGATGCTTCCATGAGGATTTTGGCTTCTGGAGCAGTGGGCTAGGGCTGTTACTGGTTCCTGCCCCAGCATCCCATGATGATGTAAGGGGTGAGGAATGCTGTGAGTGCTATGCACTGGCAGTGATCTTCAATAAATCCTTCTAATCCTCTCCTTCATGCTGGTCAGGCTTCTGGGGGAGACAGGACAGCTAAAAGGTGCTCAGTTTTGTGCCCTCCTGCCCATGTAGGGTGAGGCAAGAACCCTGCATGGTCTCTCTTTGACCTTTCCTTTGGGGCAGCACTGTCTGTTCCCACCCCAGAGGCACAGAGGGTGCTCTTTGCCCCACAAGTAGGAGCGGTTTCCTCCCTTCTATTGCAGCCCTTTTCCCACCTATCCTTCAGCCTAGCCAGAGCCAGTATCAGGGGAGAGGAAGCTCTTACCTTGGGCAGAGGAGGAGCCTGCTGTGAGTTGTCCTGAGAGGGGAGAGGGCTTCCATCCAGCTGCAGCTGGGGAGGCTCTGAGTGGTTGGCCAGTGCTGCTGTCCTTCCCTACCCAAGGGGAGCTCTCAGTCCCGTGTTGCCTATTAACCATTTGCAATAGATGTAAATATTTACTTCTAATAAACTCTTTGAAAGAGCTGCAGAGCCAGGTGTGTGTGTGTAAGCTCTGTGGTGGAGGGGCTGGGTGTGCTGGCTGCAGCTCTCCTGCTGCTTAGCCAAAATGCCACCTCCTCCTTCAGGCTCCTCTTGTGTTCTGGGGGAGCCCTGGATCTAGGATAGGACTCTGCTGCACAGGATTTGCTTTCCAAGGGGAAGTAGCTCCCTGTGTTGCAGCAGCACATCCCAAATGTGATTGCAGAGCTCAGAGCTGTCACCCACACTCTGGGGTGAGCTTGGGAGCCAAGAGTTCCTGGAAGGAATGGATGAGTGGAAGGTGCTGTTGGTGCTCCCTGCAGGTCCTCAGTGCCTCCTCTCCCATGAGGACACAGGCAGAGGCAGGAAGGATCACCATCACTTCTGCATATGGCACAAATCCACCCAGGGCAGGTCAGCTGGAGTTCTGCCCGTCCCCAAGACTTTTCCTCCGTGGCACAAGCATTGTGTGCATGCCCTGGACACTGGGACCAGCTGCCCTGGGAGAGCTCTGGAGCGTGCTGTGCCCCAGGGGAGGGACCAGCTGCTCTTGGCTCAGCCCAGCCTGGCCCTCAGAGCCTGCTGTGTGCAGTCACGGCACCCTGGGCACCTGCACTCTCAAACCAGTGCCTCACACTGGGTGCAGCAGCAGCAGCTGGGACTCCAGGAAGGAGGAGCTGGGGGTTTCAGCAAAGAAAATACCCAAATCAGAGAGTCCTTTGGCAATAAACACCAAGCCCTCTGTTTTCATTGAAGTTTATGAATAAAACAGAATATTCCTAGCACAGGGAGTGTATGCAAAGTGCAGCCACTTGCAAATTACTTCTGCTGGTGGGAGTTTTGGACCTGGTAAACTCGGTGTAAATGTTGTTTTGAGGGAACAGCAGCCCAAAAGTGTGTCCCCATCTTCAAACGCACCACAAATTCACTCTTCTCTCCCAAACAAATGTTTAACCGGATGCTGTAGGTCAATATTTGCCTGCCAAATTTTCAAACAGGGGGTGGTGCTGAAGGTCGCTTCTGGGAGGGCTGGACAAGAGCTGTGTGTGCCCCTGGACAGGCTAAAGTAGGTGCCAGCTCCAACGTGGACATGAACAACCTCAGGTAAGGGACAAATCAAAGGATTTGATAGAAATGAGGGCTCCTCCAACAGCCCTCTGGGAGAGAGGGATGAATTTGGCAGAGGGTTAAAAGGATGGGCACCACCAGGGATGAAAAAGGGGATTTGGGGTTGTATGTGGCTGCAGGATTTGGGGTGCAGGAAGGGGAGGAGTGAAATGGCCTCAAGTTTTATCTTCTGCCAGTGGGATCTCAGCCCAGCAGTTCCAGGTGAGGTAAGGATTGCTCGGACAGTGGAAAGCAGCCCGAGGAATTAAATGCGGATGCTGTGCAGGGGGCTGGGCTTTGGCGTGGAGGTTTTATGAGAAGAAGAAGAAGGTATTTTATTTCTGTCTGAAAGGGAAAAGCAGCTGGGTGAAGCGTTGGCCAGGGAATGGGTGGGGTTTTGTCCGTGACCCTGGGAGCCCTGCTCCCACTGTCCCACGCTGGAACTGGAGCACAGAGGTGGGACAGGCGGGGTTTGCCAGCAAAGGGGGAAGATGAGTGCTGGGAAGGGGAGGACTCCCCCTTCCAGGACATAATGCTGGGAAACCTCTGGTATTGCACTTCCTCCCAGACAGCACTTGCTGAGCACCTGCAGGTCAGTAGCTCTCCCAAGAGCCTGGGGCACAGCTGAGGATGCTGTGCCTGTATCTCAGTGGTTTCCATGGGAAAGGAGCAGAAAGGCTCTTGTCTCCTTCCAGAGGCACAGTGTGTGCAGCACTGATTAGGGAAATACCGTTTGCAATCCAGAGAAACCAGGGCAGCAGGGTCAGACAGGCAGGATCCAAGCGCAGCCTGGCTGTGGCTGCAGCTCTGCTGCGGGCCCCTGCTCCTCTCTGATTTCCCTGCCTTGGCACCAGAGCTAGGAGCCCTGTGTTGTTTCTTTGCAGCATTGTTCATCTCCCTATTGCTTTCCACGAGCTCCTGTGCCAACCTGTTTGGCCAGGTTGATAATTTTCTCCCTGTAGACCTGAATAGGCTGAGCTCGCAGCTGGAAATAACTACTCTCTCGACTGATCCTTCTGTTCCAGGAAAATGGGGTTCCTCTGGGGGCTGCTCTGCCTGGCTGCTCTGCACAGCCTCCCAAGGGTAAGTTCTTACTCCAGCAAAGAGCAAGGAAAGTGTGGTGGCTCCATGAGCCAGACCATGGGGCAAATACCACCCAGAGAAGCCCAGGAAAGCAGATTGGTGGAGGACACTGCTGGGGGGTTCACCAGCAAGGTTTCTAATCTTTTACCCAGCGAAAATAGTTGTGGATGTTCTTATTATTTATATTTCTGTAGAGACTGTTCTCTTGGAACTTGACCTCAGCTGTATTTAGTGACCGTGTCCTTCAGGATTTAACAGGTTTTTGAAAAGCAGGTTTTTCCTCCCCACCCCCTCTCACTTTTAAATCTGGATCCCTGTCAGAACTGAGATTGCAAAACCTCACTGCTCACTCTCAAAAGGATTCATTATTTTGTGCCAGACTGGCCTGACCCCTTTCTAAACAAATCCAGGGTTTGCAGTGTCTCCCAGCTGCTCCTCACTTCCACTTCCCCATGTCAGACCCCACTGCCCTTGGGTCTGCATCCCAAAATCCTGCCTGTGTCGCTGCCTTCTGGGGACTGCTACAGCCAGGATTGCAGTGGGAGCAGGGAAGACAAACTCTGGAAATTCAGAGGGACCTGACTTTGTTTCTTTGCTGTTTTTTTCCCCCAACAGCTGGCACATGCCATTGACCAGCAGCGTCTCTTCCTGGACAAAGAGGGGAAGCTGAGGGTAAGCACTGTCAGGTTCCACCCAAGGGGGCTGAAGTTATGCTGTGGGATTTGTAGTTTTTCCTGAGAAAGGATGAGCCCAGGCAGTGGCAGTGCCATGAGAAAGTCCATCTTTCTGCAGGCTTTGCTCCCAGCTGCTGCCAATGCTGTGCTCCCTCAGCACTACCCTAAATAACTGAGCAGAGTATGGAGTTAACATCAGCACTGCTGTGTACAGGGGCTGGCAGGTGGACGATTTAATTTCTGATTGAAAAGGAAAGGTGAGAGAAACCACCAGCTGTGAAGATGACAGGGAGAAAGATCCTGAGCTGATCCAACCCATTGAGCCTGGGATGTTTCAGAACATGCAAATGTGAGGAGAGTAGTGGCAGTGCTAAAGGCTAAAGCTTAGAAGAGTGGAAAATGAGGAAATTTAGAGAAGAAGGATGGAATAGAACACACAGGTCAAAAAAGCACAGATGCCTGGAGGAGGAATTGAGCCAAATGATCAGGGCTGTGACAGCAGCAGAAGGGGCTGTCCAGTGTGAGGCAGGTGGGCACTAAAATGTGTGAGGAGAGGAGATGAAATCAAGGCTGAGGACAATGGAAATGTAAATGCAGGACATGTCCTGAGCTGGTGGTCAGTCTTGCCCTCAAGCTTTCCTGAGAGCAAGTGGAGGAGGAACCACTGCCAGACCCTTAGTGGGTCCATTTTCACAGCATACAAGACCTTCACTTTTCCAAAGCCATTCACTAAATCATTATCCTCAGGGTTAAAGGGAAACTGAAGCAAAACCACCACCAGAGTGGAGGGGTCCAGCTCTGTCCAGTTTTCTCAGCCCATTTAGATGTGCAATGAAAGCCCATGAGGGTGTCACTGTGCTCTTGCTTTCCCAGTGTTATCCTTGTTTCTCCCCAGGATGTGAAAAGCGCTGGAATTGCACAGTTGGATTTGGTGGGAGCCATCCCAACCCTGCCAAAGGGAAAGCTGGTGGAATTTACTTATGACAGCTTCCAGGAGAATGATGGACCCAAGTCAGCATTCACCACCACCCTGCCAGACACAACGGATGATTGGAACTCAGAAGATGAAGCTGTAGCTGGGGCTGGGGGTTGTCGTGGGCAGAAATCACCTGGGGAAAACACCTCTTCTGAAGAGAAAGAAGAGGCTGGAGATAAAAGTTGTGAGATGACTTGGAAGAAGAGCCAGAGGCTGGCAGATGGCTTGATGAGATTCAGCATTGATCTCCTGAGAGAGGTGCAGCTGGAGTCCAACAGAACCAACGTGATCCTGTCCCCACTCAGCATCGCCCTTGCCTTGTCTCAGCTGGCACTGGGTAATTCTTGGTGGCAAAACCACCATTCCCTGCCCTTCCCTGCTTCCTCTCCCAGAGGCACGAGCAACCAGTGTGCAAGATGCAAATGAAATACAGTCCCTTCCACTTATCCTTGCTCCTGCAGCTTTAATTAGGCATGATTACAATTGAAGCTGCCCTCTGAGGCTCCGACTCTCAGATTTCTCCAGCCTCTTCTGTGAGGCACGGCGTGTTTCTGACAAGAGGCAGCCAGAGTAACATCCCTGTTTTCCACTTCGTGGGCATGAGACCTAACAGGAATTTGATTTTTAGGAGCAGCAAATCAGACAGAGAAGCATTTGCTGGAGGTGATGCACCTGGAGTCAGTGCCCTGCCTCCACCACATGCTGGGCACCCTTCGCAGGAGGCTCACAGAGTCCACCCTCAGCCTTGGGTCACGTCTGTACCTGCAGAAAGGTGAGAGGTGGTCCAGGGGAGGCTGGACTGGTGTAGGATAAACATCCCAATCACAGAGATTGATGGGAACACACTGGAGACATCAATTTCCCCTATTTTCTCCTCTTGGGGAGTGTCATATCACACTGAGCAACCCTTTTCCATCATTCCTCCCCTTTGCCAGGGTTTGAGGTGAAAGAGAAGTTCCTGGAGGATTCAGAGAAATTCTATGGAGCAAAGCCTATGACCCTTTCTGGGATCAGTCAGGATGACCTCGTGGCCATAAACAACTGGGTAAAGGAAGCCACTCATGGGCAAATTCCCTCCTTCCTCCAGCAGCTCCCTGAAAACACAGTGATGCTCCTGCTCAATGCCATCTATTTCCACGGTGAGCTCCACAGGCCTTCCTTCTTTTTTCAAGAGGAAATAGTTAGAACTCCAGTTTTCTGCAAGCCCTGTAGCTGAACAGCATCTCCTCTCCTCGCTTCCTGCTAGGCAATCTGCTTGTTCTTGTGCATCTGCTGTTCCTCTTGCTTAGATTTCTTTACAGTAATGATTCCCAACTGCTTCACATGTGCTAAAAATGTTACTTGACAGCAGAGCCAGGACACAGAAATGGGACCTGCAGTATCTTTGCCTCCTGGTTCAGGATCCCAGGCAGTGGCATGTCCCTGTTCATCTACTCAGTGATCTTAAAGGTCTTTTCTAACCTAAATGATGAACCAGGTTGTTTGCAGCTCACTGCACACCCACCACAGAGCTCAGAGGCAGCTTCTGTGGCTTTCTCTCTGACTGCAGCACAGTGGTCGGCCACATCTTCCCTTTTTTAATTCCTTGAGGGATGTGCACAGACCAAACGCTTCCAGTGTAAATCTACAAACGTTTTACTTTGGTCTTGCAGCAGTGTTTCCCCCTCTGCAGCACATAGGCAATACTCCCCATTTTTCAAAGCACAAATATAGTTTCTTTTATCTCCATAGCCTTGTAGTCTCCCACGCTGAGGCATGAGGATTAACCCATGTTCTTTTTGTTATTCCATAGTTTCTCTCTGGATGATAAGAGTTTCCTGCTGTTAGGGCTCTTCCAGCCTCAGTACTGACTCCTCTTTGCTGTATTTTCACTTCCCTGGTCACTGTTGGCCTTGTCAGAGAACTCAAGATAGGAGGAGTGTCAGCTCAGCAGTTTCTGGTTTCTACCCAAATTTAACTTCATCACTTTCAAAACTTTTATTTTTACAGGGTTTTGGAGGAATAAGTTTAATGCAAGCTTCACTGGGCCAGATGTATTCCACCTTGACAATGAGTTTGTGGTCCCAGTTGAGATGATGAAAGCCCACCAGTACCCCCTGAGCTGGTTTACACTGGAGTCCCAGGATATTCAGGTAGGGATCTCTCAGGAACACTGCAAATTTTCATTGGAATTTCCTCTTGCTGTGGTATTTTACTAAGCGCAAGCATTCACTCCAAAAAACCAAATGTTTTTTTTAACAGGCATAGCACACAAAAATTTAATAATCATTCTTTGTCCTTGCTTCCAGCAAGAATGTTGAATCTTCACTTTTAATCTCTAGGAAAACCACAAAGAGATATTCCAACTAACTGGGAATTAATAGAGTTTTAAAGCCCTGAGTTAAAGATAAATGCGGAAACATGGAAAGGAATTCCCTTGGACAATTTGCTGTTGGAGTTTTTCAGAACCCAGAGTGGGGTGAGCTTGTGCATGTGGGTTTTCACTCTTCCCATGTGCTCAATCTTTACCAGCCAGTGGCTAATACTAAAACCTAAAGCTGTTATTCCAACAAATTCTCCTCTGGAGAAATCAGATCCCTCCTCTCACCAAGAAGAAGCAAGAGTGGCCCTGCAGACCAATTAGGAAAACACTAAATTAAAAACACTTTCTGGACTTCCCTTCCTTTTCCCTAAATTCTTTTCTGGTTGGTTTTATTTCCAGGTGGCCAAGTTTCCCTTTAAGAGTAACGTGAGTTTTGTGGTCATTGTACCAAACCAGAACACCTGGAACACCTCTCACACGCTGGAGAACTTCCCTTACAAAGAACTGTGCAGGCTTTTCCCCAGAGAGGTGCCCACCATAGTGAAGATCCCCAAAATAAAGTTGGACTACCAGCTGGAACTCAACCAGGTTCTCAGCCAAATGGGTAAGGCCTCTAGCAGGGCTTGCACAGAACAAGAGGAGCTGATCAATCTGGTTGCTGACACCAAAATCTGCCACCCTTGTTTCTAAAGCTGTGCCTCACAGCTTGCTCCAGAACTCCAAACTCTCCCAGCTCTTCTTCCTCTCCTCCTCCTTACTCCTTGCTTGCCTGGCACCAAATGTTTTGCTCCAACAAGATGATACTACAGAGAAGGCAGCGTTCACAGCTTCTCTTTATGAGTTCTTCCTATTGTAGCTGAGACCAACTTCCCCCATGCATCAATCTCAGTCTCTTTGTCCTTTAATTCAGTGTCCAGGACATGGAAATTGGCAACAGAGAAGATGCAGATCACAAAACCTGGAGCTGAAATAAAACAGCAGGTGCTGCCTCTCCAGATGAGAATGATTTAAGAGTTCACTTTGTTTTGCAAAGAATTGCTTAAAAAAATGATCTCTGTAGAAGTGTTTCCAGCCTAGCTAGAGTCTCCAGACTTGCTGCTGCTTTTTAAGGATGACTTCAAGTTCTTACACTACTATTCTTAAAGAGGTGGAATTTTAGTTTTTCTTGCCTGTCAGTTCTCCAGTCCTCCATGGTGGGCAGCACATGGAACAACAGATCAGGGAATTGCTTTCTTCAAACAGCTTTGAGAAAACTCAGAACTTGTGGCACCAACTTGCTCTCATTTCTCTGCAGGCCTCCAGGAGCTGTTCACAAGCCCAAATCTCCAGAAGATCACAGAGGAGCCTCTCTTTGTGTCCAGTGTACAGCACCAGGCCACGCTGGAGCTTAAAGAAGATGGGGTGGAAGCATCTGCTGCCACCAGTGTCATGCTGTCACGCTCAGTCTCTGCCTTCAGCCTTGACAGGCCCTTTGTCTTCATCATCTTTGAGGATGAAACAGGGATCCCACTTTTTATTGGCAGTGTCCAGAACCCCAGCCCAGAAGCTGTTCCCCAGATCCGAGAGCCACGGGACTCACGTGAAGCCACAGATGCCAACGAGCACCGCATGCCCAAATAACAGAGGGCAGAGCCTGAGTGTTCTGGGACTCCTGCCTGACCCTCTGGACCTGCTGAGAGAGGCCTCCTGCCCCTCTGAGGCCACAGGGGGCAATTCCTTGCTGTTTTCCTTTACAGATCCCTAGAGACCAGTCCTGGGATAGCCCATTCCAGCCCTGACGAGCTTCTCCAGGCTGAGGCTCCCCTCTGTTGAACCTGAAAAGCTTGTTCTGCCTGGATTTCCCTTCCAGGGCTCTCAGTCATGGAAGGGAGACTTTCTTGTCCCCAGACTGTTATTAGAGTCTTCATTAAGATCTTATTAGAGTCCCCTGTAGCCTGGAATCATCATTAGCATCTGGCAGCTTGGACATCAGCCAGGGATGTATTAATGTGGCTCTTCCTTCCGCAGTTCCTGGGAACACGAATCCCTCAGTGTTCCTCTGAAAACCATCTGTGCCCACCTAGACAACGACCTCCAGAGCAACTGGACTAGAAACCAGTTGTCTTCTCTAGGATGAGTCACAGCCACTTCCAGGCATGGGCTCTTTTCAAAGATTCCCTTTTCCCACTCCTTGGCTATTTGGATCTGATGTAGGAGGCTCTGCAGCAGGAAATCCCTCCTTTTGGATCCTTCTCTCTAGCCCTTCCTCTAGAGGCTGGGTAATGCTAGATTTTTCAAGGCATATTTTATAAAGTGTTTTTTAGTAATTTTTATGTTGGCAGAATAATAAAGAATAAAGCAGAATAAATTTGCTGAAGGTGTTGCATTGAAGGACCCAACAGAGAAAGGAAAAAGGCACAGAAATTTAGTAATTGCAGAGATTGGAGGAAAATAATCTGGGCATAACAGAAGAAAAGAGAGGAGGGGCTCTGGCAGAGGATCTGCTTTTTGCTACACCTTGTCACAGGGAACAACAGGGGCTGTGAGGTGAAATGGCAAATCTGTAGACTCTCCAAGGATTGAGTCCAACAAGTTTTGGGCATCTCCCCTGCCAGGTGTGCAGGGGGATGGATGCTCTCTGGGTCAGAGCTGCCTTTGTGAGATGGCAGAATTCCCTGAATTAGGGCACGAGCTCAGTGGCACAGGGTGATGAGGGTGTTTGACCTGTGAGCAGCAATGCAGGGATAAGCAAGGATGTTAACAGCCCTTAATCTTTCTCTTGGGTAAAACCTGGCAAATGCTCCACTCAGAGGGCCAAAGGTGCTGGTCTGGCATCTGTTATCCATGGTTTGTTATTCACTGGGATACTCTTGGCTCCACAGTATCCATGCTGTGGATGGCTGGGACAGCTTCCAGGGAAAGGAGGAAAGATTTTGACACCTGTAGCTGAATGTCACTGCTTTTGTTTTGGCAAAAGACAATGTCCTGTTGTAACTTCCCCTAGGTCTGAGATGGGCAGAGCCCATCACAAGGCTTGGAGCAACCTGAGATAATGGAAGGTGTCCCTGCCCATGGCAGGGGGTTTGGAACAAGATGACCTTTAAGGTTCCTTCCAGACCAAACCATTTTATGATTCTATCAAGGAATTTTGGGGTCCCTCCACCCAACCAAGCCATCCTACCACTTAAAAATACAGGTCTAACTCATGAGTACTTCTGTACAAAACAACTCCTGTCCATAGTAATTTCTGCTTCCAAACCCCCTCAGCTGCTGGGTGGAAAGGATGGTGCTGTGTTCTTGCAGAGCAGCAGTTAGGGAGCCCAAGGGCCATCCTTCTGGCAGTGTTTTCCTCACTTGGGAAGGCTGCCTTCCCTCAAAGGAAGGAGCAGAATGCTTCTGGGAGCCTCCGTCCCTGAATAGTCTGCACCATCTGCTGGCATAAAAGCAGGACTGACTCACTAACCATGAATTTCAGGGATGCAGGAGACTTTGGGGAATAAAAAGTCCTGGCTCCAACCTCCAATTATGCATTTCTTCCAGTCTAAAAGGGGAAGAATGGCCGAAGATAATGCCTACTCCTCTAACCAATGTTAATGACACAAACCCTTCAGAAAGAGGCTGTAATTACAGGGCCCTGCAATTTTAACAAGTAAACCCACAAGAATTCAGCCTTTCTTACTAGAGGCCACAGCTCTAGCCCACAGGGAACATTTTAGCTTATTTATTTATACAGATTCATTCCTAGCATTCAGAAATACCATTCCATGCCTTAGGTAAGTCTTCTTTGGCTACTGTAACCTCTCTGAATGCCACCCTGTTGCACTGCAACTGCTGCAAAATTTGAAGTTCAAGTTTTCCTTTTCACACCTCTGCCCTCCAGCTCCCACTTTTATAAAGTTTTTTCCCTTGTTCTCAGTTTCCTGAGCAGCTTGGTTCTTATTTCCTATTTTCTGTCTTGCTGCCATCACTCCTCCTCCAAGCTATTCTTGTCAAACTATTAATTTCATCTTATTTGACAGTACAGCAGCCCTCCATGACTGTGCTTCGCTCAACAAATTATCAGTTACACCAACCATAAGACTCTTTTTCACTCCACTGACTTTCCAGAAGAGGCAGTTTGTAAAATGCAAAGCAATATTAATGTTTCTGCTCAGGAGTTTCCACTTTGCATTGCTAAAGCTTTCATTTTGACAGAGCTTCATTCTGAAAAGACATGACTAGCACAGGGTGTCTGCTCTATCCATCTGCACCACTGGCTCAGCATATCAAATAAGTCCCAGTTTCTTTAATATTAGATGTACTTTTTTCCTTACCTAGAGCAAATTCATATCACCACTACTTCCACAGCAGAGGTGAACCTTGTCAGAGAGCATACTGAAACCAAATCACAACAACAGGAAAATGCTTGTATTGATTTAACAAAACTGATTTTGTTGGATAAGTTTAATGCACCATTTCAAGGATACCCTTCACCTACAGAAATAAAGCTGGCTTTGGTCTGTAATAACATTCTATGAAACTACCACTCTGATTTAAATTGTTTTAAAACCAAACCTGTATTTAAACAGATGGATTTTTCTTTGAAGATAGAGACAAGACATAAGAACTTCTTTAGTGGTCCTTCCATAAAGGGCATTTTAACACCACAAACAAGGTATCACAAAGAGATGAAAACCACCAGAAAATATCTCCACAGCTGACACCCCCATTCCTGGCCTGAGAGTGGAAGAATAACAAGTACAATTTTTTTCTCTGCAGATGATTTAGTGCAGAGCTGCTACTCCTCTTGTTAGGAGGGGTTGCCTTTGAAGCACTGACTAATCACAAGGCACACCTGATCTGCTTTCCTGGCTTGCAAAACCAGCAGCTAATGCATCCTTTCCCCTGTGCTGAGGGACTGGATGAGCTCAGTGCTCACACAGGAGGAGATCCTCATTACCTGCTGGCAGTCAGCCCAAAGAGACATCCCAGACTGGGGGCCCTGACATCTCTGCCTTTCCTGCAATTCCAAACAGAAAACCAGCTGGATCTGGTTAGCTACGTGTCCAGTTAGCCCAGTATCCTGGCCCTTCCAGTAACCATGGCTGAGCTAAAAAAAAGAATGACAAGGGACAAGGAAAACCCACTGTTCTCTGCTGTATTGCCCAGTTGGTCATTGGTAACTTTCAGGGGACTTTTTTTCCACTAATTTGGTTTGGTTTGGGTTTTTTTACCCTCAAATCTATTTATCTTTCATCTTCTGCATTATTTAGTTACAATGAGTTTTACAATTTAATACTTGTGTAAAAATACACTCCCTTGATTTAAATAAGCACGGGTGGGTGCTTCCCTTGAGCCTTCAGTGGAAAGTAACAATGGAATTCCTCTGTCCCTTTCCTTTCTCCATATAATTTATCATTCTGAAAGCTTCTACAAGATTCTCTTAATTCATCTTCTTTTTTAACAAGTCCTTGGCTTCCTAGCCTCTTTCTTTTCAGCCAAAAACTTTAAGCCAGTTAATGATTTCTTGTTAACTATCACTGGATACAAGCAGTTCCCAGCATCTTAACTGCCTCAAACAACAGAATCCTGTTTCCACAGTCTCTCCATTAAATCTTGGACATAAATCTATAAATCCATTAAACACTACTGCATTAACCATACCTCTGAGACAGAAGGAATTCCCTGATGTGACCCATGGCAGAACTGCTGGGATAAAAGACTTGCTCAAACAGGGCAGGGAGTGTTTGCCTTTCCTACCTGTGCTTTACCCACCAGGCTGCCCTTAGCACGGGGATTTGTTTTTGGGAGAAAAAAGGGTTGAAAAATTAGTACAATTCAGGGCAAGGGTGGCAGGGGCAGAAAATGGGAGCAGAGCACTTTAAGAGAGCCCTGGGAAGCTGTAACCTGAAGCCTGCTGAAGGCTGGGCTGGGGGAAGCAGCAAAAAGCAGATGTGGCTGCACCAAACCCGCACTGTCCTCGACTCGCACCCGCTGGGAGCCCCGACAGCAGCGGCCGAGAGGAGCCCCAGGTAAGGCACAGCTCAGGGAGAGCTCACCTGTGCCACTGCCAGGGGAGCACGAGGCAGGGGCTGAGGCTGGGCAGCTCTCAGAGGACGTGGGAAATGGGAAGAATGGTTCTTCTGCAGGTGGGATTCCCACTAGGAGACCTCACCAAGGATCGGGAGCCACCAGCATCAGCTTTGCCCCCGGGGCTGAGCTGTGCTCGGGAGCTGGGTTGGGTTTTTGCCTTTCAAGCATCTTACAGCTGAGAACACGTGTTTTTTTTTTTTGTCTGTGATGGCATGAGAGTCAAATCCTCTGGAGCTGGTGGTTGCAGGATGCTCCAGGAGCTGGTGCTGTGGAACAAGCAGAGCGAGCAGTCTGAACTCATGGGTCTTGTTTCACAGCACCTCTAAAGTCAGAAGTGTTTATAAATGATATGAGAGACTTGTACCACTGTAGGTAGAAAGTAAAATATTTCCTTTGCACCTGCAGGCCTTCACAAATCGACAAGTCCCAGACACAAAGTTCCTTCTCAGCTCATTTCTCGAGGTTTTCTTCCTGTACCTTTTGACTATAACATCACTCACTGTTACTCCTTCTCTTCTCCTTCAAGGCAGCCACAGATTTTAATATCATGCCTGAAACCATCCCACCTCTGATCCAAACAAATTCTTTTCCCTGCATTTCTGGCTGTGTGCTAAGAGAAATACAAATAGAATCCAGATGTTCAGGCCAATTCAAACGCAAAAGGCTTTGTCTTTTTAAAATGGAAATTGCTTTTTGGCGAATTCTGAGAAATATGAAGCTGGTGACAGTACTGGCAAAAACAATACAATCTGCAAAACCAATCTCTGCTCCCATGCTCCCAGGAGCTCAGTGTAGCTGGAAGCAGAGGTTGTGTTGAGATTATTTTCTTTGTCTTCAGAGAAAAGGTTCTGCTCCATGGAAAATCTTCTTCTCTAAGCTAGACTGGGCCAAACCTCTTCCTCTCAGCATGCAGGAGTACAGCTTGGTACAGGCTTCCTCACAGGCCTTGCTAAGGCCTGTTTGACTTAGACTCATGCAGGACTTCTGGCATCTCTCTTCCAGCATGGTGCCTGTTCACTGTAAATCTCTGGAATGAAGGGAGTAATCCCAACATCATATCCACTATCACACCACCAGGTAGTAAATCTTCTTGATCCACTTCTTCTGCACCAGAAGCCTCACCTATTCTGCAGCTGGATGGCAGCAGGTTGCAGGATGCAAGCACACAGGGGAAAGAGGGTACCACTTGTGTGTTGAACACAGGTGGAAGCTTAAAACCTCCCCTGTGATGCTTTTTTGTCCAAGGGAGAGCTGCCTCCAGAAGAAAAGGCAAGGAAGGGAAACAGCAAACTGCCTCTCACTCTGCCTGAACAGGGACTTGAGCTGGGGCTGTTGTTGCCACATGTATTTCTAGGAGCAGGCATGTTTTCTTTGTAGTTGAAGTTAATCTGAAACACATGTTCTTCCTCTGATTTCTCTAGTTGCCTGGATGACAGGGGTTGGTTAAACACAACCCTCTTCCTTTAATTTCTGGGAATCTATCTAAACAGTGCTTCAGACCAGCCTTGGTGGCGTCTGTTCTTGGGGGCAGGACACTTCAGTAGCTCTGGTTTACCCACAGCAAAGCCCTGGGTTGCTCAGTGCCCTCTAGACCAGACAGATCTGTCTGGAAGGGCCACTCATCCCAGTACTGGAGCAATGAGAAGTGCATTCCACAGAAAGAACAGCTTTGGGAAGTCTGGTGTTTTTCTCCCACTTTCCTTAAAAATGTTGAATAAGCCAAGCTCTGCCTTTCACTTCTCTACCTTTCCTTATTGTCTTTTAAGAAAGCTCTTCTATTTTACTTCATCAGATTGCAAATAAGAAGCAAAGGATGGACACAGGTACATGTAGACACAAGACACAGCAAACTACTGCCTGAGGCAGGTAATTTATATATCAAAGCAGTTACCAGTCAGTGCCTTCTACCCCATTAAACAATATGGATTTGGTACCTTTTATAAATGCAGTCTTGAATTTTTTTAAAGCTGACGACTCAGAAGTCATGATCTGGTGCTTTTCTGGACCTTGGCACTCAGTAACTGCCAGCATCAGTGTGGCTTGGGCCACACACATCTGCTTTTGTGCTCAGGCACATCCACGTCGTGTGCTTGCCCAATTTTAAAGTCACTGGGGCCAGTCTGGCTGAATACTTCCACCTAGAGAAGGGAACTTGGCTCAGATCAGGTGTGTGTTTCACAACTGGAAGGGCAAGCAGCAGCATCTGTTACTGCAGCTCTTGTCACAGCCAGGTACAGTGAACAGTTGTGGTAGACATGTATTTACCTGATTGCTCAAACTCTCTCTGTCACATTCTTACTCTGTAGGTCCAGGCATGCAGATTCCAGTGGTTCTCCTTTTCCTGGGTCTCTTAACTGTCCCAAGCAGAACCCAGAACTCAGCTACTGAGCAGGTGAGTAAGAGACAATATGCAGAGAGCAAGGGGAAGAGGTGTGGAACAAGTAATTTAATTTTAGAGATTCTTACTGAAGGATTAAGCACTACCCTTATAAATTACAGGGATTTTATTTAGTTACATAATGAGACTAACTCCTGCTTTACCTGGATAAAACCACAGTAGTTACATCAGGGGATGACCAGGAGGCAGAATTTCAAACTCAATGCTACCTTTGGCATTAAAACAACTATTCCTACACTCTCTATAAGATTAAGTCGATATTTCTGTAGGTCATAGAAGAATATCTGTAGTTGTTTGCCTATGAAGTGTTTACCACACCTGCAAGTCTAACCAAAGCACTCCCTGGACCTGCCAGAACTCTGCCACAGCTGATGGAGTCAATGCTGGTGAGGAAGAGGAAGATCCATTCTACAAGAGCCCTGTGAACAAGCTGGCAGCTGCAGTCTCCAACTTTGGCTATGACCTGTACCGCCAGCAGTCCAGCCGGACAGCCACGGCCAACGTGCTGCTGTCTCCCTTCAGCCTGGCTACTGCACTTTCTGGTCTCTCACTTGGTGAGTTCTTTGCCCCATTTCCACACTCACCCTCTGGCTTGGCAGCCCTTCCCTCATGTTTTCCTGGTCCTTGGCAGGGGCTGGAGAACGAACTGAAAATGTGATTTCTCGCGCCCTCTTCTACGATCTGCTCAACAAGGCTGAGGTCCACGACACCTACAAGGACCTCCTGAGCAGTGTGACTGGGCCAGAGAAGAGCATGAAAAGTGCCTCCCGGATCATCCTGGAGAAACGTAAAAGTCCTTCTTCCCCTCTATAAAATTTTACCTAAAAAGCTGTCAGCAGTAGTTATTTTGGTGTGTGTATATCTATAAAAACACACTGAGTAACACAGCACTAACAGCTCTGGCTCTGACATCCTGCTGAGCCAGGATGCAGGCAGGGCATGGAATGCTCTTGCTGCTCCAGAAAAAGCCTGGAAAGTTTGTGTGCACTTAAATAAAAGACCAGACATGCACACAAAGACTTTGGTGACAGAACAGTTAACTCCCAGAAGACCTACAAGAAACTTGCTGATAATTTTGCCTTCACTCCAGGCTGTCTGGCAGGTGCTGCTGGCTTCCAGGAACCACAGATCACATTTTCTATTTGTGATAACACTCAGCCATATTCCTTTGTTTAATTCCTTGCAGAGCTATTTGAAATGTCTGCTTCTGGCACGCAATAAACATCTGCTGAGAATGCTAAGAGCTATCTTTTGGAACCTGCTGGTTCCAAGAATCCAATAGGTTGAGTAAGCTGTACTCAGGAAGCAGGCTGGGGAAAGAAGAAAGGCTGATGTAGGAATGGCTGTGTCCAAGCCTTCAGTTCTTATCTCCTTTTTTCAGTTTTCAGAAGAGAGTTATCCCATGCTCCAGCATGGGTGGCTGTAGGATTTGAATCAGTTTCCTTAATGTACTTTCAGATATTCCTCTTCAAAGAAGATTTCTGTAGACAAACAGGCACAAATATTTTATGAGAGACCTGCTGCTGGGCTTTGGATTGCCACCTGCTGCCTTGAGATTATTTGGATAAGGGAGCTAGCTGCAGAATCCTTGTTTTTATTCCCCAGGACTCAGGGCAAGGCCTGGATTTCACAGCCAGCTCGAGAAGTCCTACAAGATGCGACTGAGGGCACTGAGTGGCAACACCCAGCTGGACCTCCAAGAAATCAACACCTGGGTCCGACAGCAGACAAAGGGAAGGATTATGAGGTTCATGAAGGACATGCCCACAGATGTCAGCATTCTCCTTGCTGGGGCTGCTTTCTTTAAGGGTAAGAATGTTGTGTGCTTGGGCAGAGGAAAAGTCCATTAAGCACATGTTGGAGGAGATGTGAAGGAATGCTCTCACTTCCAATAAAGCAAACAGGTTGTCAAAGAGAGTGTTGAGAAGAAAATGTTTGAGAATGTTTAGTAAAGAAGAAAAAAATAAGCACACTACCTTAACAAAAGTAGTCCTGAGGGAGGAATTATTACTCTGAGGAAGCTGAATCTTGACCTGTTTGCAGTAAGAATCAGAGAAGAAAGTTTAGGCTCACAAAACTCCATTCAGAGATGGGATATTACCATTTAGGGAAGGAACAGCTTAAAGTGTTCTGAGCCTTCTTACCACTGTAGAAGGAACAGTTTGATATTAGAGAGCACTTCTTAAACACACTGTAAGCCAGTGTTCTGGAGAATTATTGCTTAGAGACAAGCAGCAAAATAAAGGGTGGGGAGAGAAGCACTTTATATCCATTGACACAACTGTTACTCTTTAAAATAGTTTTGTAATTACATAAGTAGACATCAACTTCCCAGTGGCTACTCCACCCATCCACTGGCTTGATTATTTATTTGCCATTTAGCCAATTCTCAGATGAAAAGGAGGGGCCAAGGATGGCAGTAAACCAGTAGCTCCAATCAGTCTATTTGTATCCCTGTTATGCCTCAACTCCTTAAAGCACAAATACTGCATATTAAAGCACAAGATTATTCAGCCACAGGCATAAACCTGGTTTCATCTGCTATTATTCCAGAAAATCCTCCATTTTCTCTCTTACAAAACAGGGACATGGAAAACCAAGTTTGACACCAAGAAGACTGCCCTGAAGGACTTTCACCTGGATGAGGACAGAATTGTGAAGGTGTCCATGATGTCAGACCCCAAAGCCATCCTGAGATATGGTTTTGACTCGGAACTGAACTGCAAGGTCAGACAGCAAGTATTGTCTAAGATCTCCTACACAGGTAGGTGTAGCTGAGCCTACTGAGGAGCAGGTTCAGCTACACCTACCTGTTAACCCATTCCAGCCTTGCTCCTCCCATCAGCTACTTTTGCAATCCCTATTTTGAAGGGCAGTGTGTTGATTCTTAAGATATCATGCTCCTACCCAGGCTATGTCACAAGCAATCCAAAATTTAAATTATGCCCAGCTCCTACCAACCTGTATTGTTGGATTAAAGTTGGGCAAGAAGGGCAGGGCACACCTCTCAAAACTTTTCCATCTCTACCTCTTTCAACCAATCTTTCCCTGAAGCATGAGCTCCAAGGTGTTCCAGTGAGAATTCCCCAAAGCACTGCTGAAGGATTCAGCAGGTGAGAGAGCACTTCCATAGCAGGAAGAGTGCAGCAAGGATGGATGAAAGCCTGGGGAAAAAGCCTGAAGTGTCAGGAAACATCATGTCAGATAAAAGCAAACAGTGAAAAATGTGATCAAATGTTCACTGAAAAGGTTGAGATTCCAGCCTAAGAATCAGGCCTCTGCCTGGTAGAGGATGGGTAAAACTGTTTATTATTGATGTGACCCTTTCTTATCTCTTTCTTATTTCTGGCCTTGCAGATTGCCCAGCTGCCCCTGACGGAGGGAATCAGTGCCATGTTTTTCCTGCCCACGAAGGTGACCCAGAACATGACTCTGATTGAGGAAAGCCTCACTTCTGAGTTTGTCCACGATGTGGACAAGGAGCTGAAGACAGTCCACGCTGTGCTAAGCCTGCCCAAACTAAAGCTGAACCACGAAGAGGCACTTGGCAGCACACTAAAGGAGACAAGTATGTGCATCACACCCCCTTTGCAGGCTGCCAGGGCTCAAAGCAGTAGTCCAGTTGCTTCCTGCTCTCAGAATATGAAGCTGGTGGGTTGTTAGTTATGGTTGTGGAGATTTCACCAGCAACCAAATCACCTTCATCCAGGGCTATTCAGCTTTTTATCACATCCCTCCACCAAGCTCATACAGTGCTGCTGAGATTGTGGGTGAAGCCCAGCAGGTGGAAGCTGCTTCTCCCTGTTCCCCCAAAAAACTCTGCCCAAGCAGCTCCCTGTCCTCATGGATCACATGTTAGCAGTGCTGCTCCTCCTTCTGCCATCCATGCCTTCAGCTAATGCAACTTGCTCTCTTTTCTCCAGGGCTCCAATCACTTTTCACATCACCTGATTTCTCCAAGATTTCTGCCAAACCTCTGAGATTATCTCATGTGCAACACAAGGCAATGCTGGAGCTTAGTGAGGATGGGGAAAGATCCACACCAAACCCTGGGGCCAATGCTGCTCGTCTGACCTTCCCCATAGAATACCACGTGGACAGACCTTTCCTTCTTGTCCTGAGGGATGATACCACTGGAACCCTCCTCTTCATTGGCAAGATCCTGGATCCCAGGGGTGTTTAGATCCCTCCACAATAATCTGCAGTGGTAGGGCCCAAATGGAAAGGGTGCTATTGGGAGGGATTCTTGCTCCCTGCTCTGCTGCACAAAGACACAACTTGCAAATCTTACACCTTCATGCTGCAATAAAAGAGCTTTTGCTATTAATCTCAGCAAGCCCAAGTATTCTCCCTTGAAAGGTTGTTTGCCTACACTCCCAATTTCCCCAGAGGAGGAATGCAGTTCTGTGTCCTAAAACCAAACATTATTTGGTTGTTGTTCCCCATCTTGCTTTCCAACCTGCCACCAGTTGTTGATTCTGAATCCCTCATCACTGACAGACCTGTGCTGGAGCCCTCCAAGTTCTGCAGTGCCCCATTTTACAGACTATTAAGTTTGCAATTCCCAGGCTGTTGCCTCACCCCTTCCAACCATTTCCATTTGACACTGGCAAGAAGGAAAGTGCCTCACAGTATTAAAAATAGAAGGCAACGTGCTCTGGATGACTGTTCATAATGCTCAGGGCACCACACAGGGGAGAGTCACATCTCACACAAAAGCAACTCAAACATTTGCTTCCAACCCACACACAGAACTTATACAACAGCCTCTGTTCCCACCATACCACACACACCTCTCACGTTAGAATTGGTCATTTTATTTACAACAGGCTCACTAAAGAGCATTTCAAGACTTCATTCAAGTTGCTGTTACACATGATTTTCCAGCTTGTACTACATGACTACCTTAGCACATGACACTTAGCTTTGATGAAAGATCACATTGCAGCTTCCTCTGACAGGGAAATTAAGTCCTCTGAAGGATGTTTCTGGGAAGCTCTGACAGGCAGGCCTTCATCTCTTGTAGTTCCTGGATCTGAGCACTCTGAGGACCAAAGTGCACTGACAAAATCCCCTCTGCTCTTTGAATCGTGCTCAAAGCTTCAGAAACTGCAAATCTGAAATAGGAAGATAATAAGAACAGAGCATGGAAAATACTTAATTCAGCTTCTTGACTCACACAACCAAACAAAACCCTCCCTAACAAAAACCTAAACCCCTTCATGGCCCCAGATCCCACTCTCCCCTGCCTTCCAACAGCAGGAAAATTGTATCTGCTTCAGTCACAAAGAAAGGATGAGGGGGATGGAAAGGTAAGGAGATGGACAAAACCTGAAAACATTTTTGAGTATATAGGAACCCACTACTTCATCACTGCAGCTTCTACTAAAATTAATTTGGTTAAAGGGAGTTGTTGTGAGGAGATTTTCAGAAGCAGTCGGGATTTCCGTGCCAATAAAGCAAGAGGATTTCATTCCCTGCTTTGAGAAGATGTCAGCAACATTATACAACTGAGATATAAACACCAAGGGATGAGTTGACAGAACAAAACAATTGGACAGGGAATAAATTGAGCCAGGGAGAGGAAAAAGACAGACAAAAAGGAGAGAAACAGATTCCTTAAAAAGCACTTGTGCTACAGTGCCCTGTGTCCCGTGAGACACCCTCAAGGTGCCTTGATATTGTGTCAGACACACAGGAGCGGTGCAGGCAGTGGGACAGAAGATGAAACCACACTCACCCATTGAAGAGGATTTGTGCCAGCTTGAAAAGTTCGTGGCCTGTTTCTACACTTGATGGCCCATGGTGCATTTCCACAATCTCAATACTCTTCTTCAGGTGTCTGGCTGCTTCCTGCCACTTCCCTGGTGGGAAAACAAAGGAAAACATGAGAAATTAATAAAAACTTGCTAGAGCTACTATCACCCAAAGAATCTGACAGAATTAAATCAAAATATGGTGAGCTCTGACCACAGAACCAGGACATGGAATCTATAAGAACATGAGAGCACAGTACTGGGAACACAGATTTGGTCTTTCTGAGAGCCCTGCTGACAAAACTAGGGAAAAAATGAGAGGGCCAGTCCAAGAAAAAGCTAGTCATGTTAAAATCAAAGTTCAGGAAACATGGGATAGTGAGAGGATAATGGCATACCAAGAGTAGCATAGACCTGTGCCAGATGATCCTCCATCTCTCCCATCAACAAATGCTCTGGAGACAAGAAGGTTCCAGCATCCATCTGACATTTCAGGAGCATTTTGATTGCCTGATCTATAAAAAGAAAAGGTTATAAAATTCACCCTGTGGCCAGTCTCCAGTTTTCCATGATCTATGAAATAAAATCAATCCAATCTCATCTTTGCATGTTACACAGCAGATTGGGGTTTGATTAGGATTCAACACTGACTTCATCTGCACCTCTGTTTCTTCTGCCCCAGCGTTGGCCCAACTCCCTCCAGGAAAACAAGGCCTGGGAATGCCCAACTCCAGTGTTACCCTGATCTCTTTTTATTTAATTACTTTATATGGAACAATATGTGACTTTGATTAACACCCAGATCAGAGGGTATAAAAAATCTAAAGCTGAAGTCCCTAGGGACACCAGGCCACATGTCACAGCACCCCAATGGCATGAGCAACAGTGCCATCTCATGGTTCCTGTCCCGACCTGAGCTCCTCAGCTCCTGACCTCAGGGCACAAAGCTGAGCCTTACCAGCCTTCTCGACTCTCAGCAGGTCTAAAGCTTTCTTGATTTGTTGCTGAAGGTCCTGTAAACGGCCAGACAGGTTATCTCTGCTGGCTAAGGTTGCACAAGCTTCATTTGAACAGCAAAGTGTGTCTTCTTCCCCCTGTGGAAATCACCTTTGTGATCATTCCTGCTCATGTCCATCTCAAAGCTTACTCTCCACCTGCACTAGCTCTGGGTTATAGAGATGCTAAGTTGTTTCTCAGTTGTATTCATTAAACAAAGTGATTTTTTAATAAATTGTTATCAGCTTATTTGCTTTTATAAGAAACAGTGAGACACTGTCTAGTCTCAACAGGGGCTTTTGGCTTCTGAGCAGGGATCAAAGCGAGGTCTTCACCTCTCAGCTTTCCCAGACCCAAACCTTACACACCTCAGTAAGTCACACAATCTTAACTATGGAGAATTACCTGCATTTGGGCCTGGCATTTGGGACAGCAGAATGAATTTCTGATGGACACCACACTCTTGACACCAGACTCTAACTCCTCGAGGCAAGCCCGGCAGCGACACTCAAAGAAATACTGACTGAGAAGCTGCTGTCTCTCAGCAACCCTCATCCTACACCAGTGAGGCCCTGCAAAGGATGGCAAGGGTAGAGATCTCTCAACAGGTACAGTTCTTAATATCAGGATAAATGGACTTCTGTTACAATTGAGACTAGGTATATTTTGGGGAGGACACAACTAGAGACTGAAAATCTAACAGTGGGCTTAAAGAGATGAAATGTTGATCAAGGCTGCTAAACAAAGACTCTGGCAAAGTTAGGTAAGAATTATATGAGAATTAAGACATAAATAGCCATCAGCATGATAAGGAGAGGTGAATGATGCCTGTGCCTTGAGACAAACACAGAATTAGGACTTACCATAGCAATGCAAAACCTCTTGGCCACTTGAGATTGGCTGTGATGCCCTGACAGTGGCAGCTGTCCCACTGAATGCCACGCTGGTATTGGGGCAGCACGAGTGGTTCAGGAGGCTGAGGACAGGGAAGAAAGCTGTTGCCAGCCTCACAGGCTTCTTATCTACAACAGCCCCATCTCCAGGCCCTGAAGACAGAGGAAAACCAAGCAGGTTGAGATTGAATGCTCACAAACCCACACAATTTCTGCAACGAGCACTGTGACTGATCGCAGGCAGCAGCAGAAAGGTTCCTGGTATATTGCTGCAATAAATAACAGCTAAACACGCTCTGCATGTGCACCAAGGAACAGACCAGCATGGGATAGGCCATTAAATTTTAAACAAGTCATTTCCATCTGCAATGGGAGCTTTTTACAGCTGATAATTCAATCTCTTCACTTCACACACAGAAGATGGGTAAGGAGAGGACAGTCCTGGGCTCCTCAGGACTAGAGAGGGTCCAGTGGAGGGCACAGAGATGATGAGGTCAGGAGCATCTCTCCTATGAGGAGAGACTGAGGGAGCTGGGCTTGGTTAGTCTGGAGAAGACTGAGAAGGGATCTCATCAATACATGTACAAATACAGGTCTCAGAGAATGGTGATGGACTCTTCTCTGTGGTGCCAGGATGAGGAGTAACAGCCACAAATTAAACAAGAAGCTCCACCTCAACATAAGGAAATACTGCTTTCCACTGAGGGTGGCAGAGCACTGGAACAGGCTGCCCAGAGAGGTCTGGAGACATTCCAAACCCACCTGGACATGTTCCTGTGTCACATACTCCAGCTGACCCTGCTTGGGCAAGGGATTTGGACTGAATCATCTTCAGAGGTCCCTTCCAACCCCAATCATTCTGTGACAACACAACAGAGCTTAATTTTTTTAATCTTACCCAGCTCCTGCATTACAGTGATTGCTTGTGCATTACACTGCAGCTGCAACACGTGCCTCAGCATTGCTTCTGCTACAGTCTTCAGCTCTGGGGACAATTCATCTGAGGATTTTTCACATGTCTTCGGTTTGGACCACTGCTGAGGTGATTCCTGATTCAACACAGCAGCCTCCAGGCCAGCTGCTTGCAGCTGTTTGCATATAGCTACCACACTGAGCATGCAGAGGAACTTGTGCTCAGGGCTGTGCTGCTCAGTGTGGGGCAAAAGGTGGAACAGAGCTTGGTACGAACTCCGGTACCGACCATCGCTGCCACAGCCAGGGATACCTCTGCTACCAGCTCCTGCATCTGCTGCCTCACTGAGAGGTCTGCATCTTGTCTCAAGGTTCTGAAGGTTCTTGTCCTCACAGCAGGACCACGCCACCAGCCTGCTAACCTCTGCAAATCCTGCCAGCAGGACAGTCCTCAAGGCCACGTGGCAGAAGACCCCCAGTGTGAGGAGCAGAGCTCCCAGGGAACATTCTGTCCTGTGGTACTGCTGCCATGCCATGTCTGCACAGTCCTGGCTGCAGTACTTGGCATAACTGCAGCCCTGACAAGGCACTGAGGCCAGGAGCTGCCTCAGACAGCGGTGGCAGTAAAGATCTGCGTTGGTGGCTCGGGTGTCCCATGCTGTGGCACCATCCTGCAGAGGAAGGCTCTCCCCAGGGCACAACACACTCACAAAGGCCTCCTCCTTCACCAGGCTCTGTCCTGGCACGATGTCCTGGGAGGCCACCAAGTGACGTCCTCTTTCTGCATCAAAACTCAAGCTCAGAGATGAAGATGCACCTGAAATTCTGTTGTTCTCTTCCCAGATCTCTGGCTTTCCTTGAATGCCACCATGTGCTTCTCGTGCAGGCTCTGGACACCTCTCTTTCTCACCTGATTTAACCTTCAGCTGACTTAGCTTTTTTAGCCGTGTCAGGTGTGTAGTCATGACCCCATCTAGAGCAATTTTACTCTCTAGCACTCTGAGGATATCCTGTGCATCCTGCAACCTCTCCAGGCACAGCAGACATTCAGCTTTCCGCAGCAGGACCTTGGGCAGCAGCCTGTCTGGATAGCCATGGCTTTCAGCCCTAGAAATATCTTCCAAACAAACCTAGGAACAAAGATAAGGCCTTTTAAGTAGGCTTGAAAACCAGCTCATGCTCTTTCATTCCACTTAACACAGTATCATGGAAGAATTCTGTGTGTTAATCAGCAAATTCTATATGCATAACCAACCTGCTGCCCAAATAAAGCATCCTGACAAGGAAACCAAGTAGGAGCCCTTCAGGAAGTTGAGTTATGGATGCTTTAAGCACAGCTTGGGAAGCACATCTGATCTGCTGTCTCTTGTTCAAACAATCAAACACCTCAGGGGCACACAGGACCTTGTGGGGTGGGTGCTGCCCTGGCCCCACTTACCTCAAAGTGTCCCAGGTGGAGGAGGGCGGCCGAGCGGTTGGCAAAGCACACGGACACCTCAGGGCTCCCAGGGAGCTCGTGGGATGCTGCCTGCAGAGACCAGAGAACTGCTGCTGCCTCGGGGGATCCCTCACAGGCAGCAGTTCTCTCAGCAGGACCTGCAGGGTCCCCTCTTTGGGGATCCCCTCACAGAAGCTGCTCCTTGCCCCTCACAGGAGCCTTTCAACGATAACAGGCTCAAGGACCCTCTCCTGGGGATCCCCTCAGGGGACCCCATTGGCTGTGAGGTGTTGTTGGACCCCCTCCTTGGGACCCTCTCATGCTGCACCTACCTTGGAGTAGAGCCTCAGGGCAGCCTGGTACCGGCCCCGTTTGAATTCCTGGTTTCCCTGCTCCCGGTACCAGCTCGCAGCCTCCGGCTGCTTGTCCGTGCGTGCCTGGTGGCACAACCGTGCCAGGGCTGCCTCCTCCTCCTCCTCGGTCCTGTGGGACATGGGGTCAGCACTGAAGGATCAGTTTGGAATCGCCTGGACCTGCCTCCCTGCTCAAGCAGGATGATCCGTGTGGCACAGGATTGTGTTCAGAGGGTTCTGGAATATCTCCAGCAGAAGAGGCTCCACACTCTCAGTCTGCACCAGTGTGTGACCACTGCACAGGGAAGAAGTTCTTCCTCACATTCACAGAATCACAGGATCAGATAGGTTGGAAAAGACCTCTGAGGTCATCGAGTCCAGCCTGTGACGGATCCCCAGTTTGTCAACCAGACCATGGCACTGAATGTCGTGTCCAATCTTTCCTAAAACACTTCCAGGGACAGCGACTTCACCACCTCCCTGGGCAGCCCATTCCAGCGTCTAATCACCCTTTCTCAAGAAATTCTTACTAGTGCTCAACCCAAACCGTCCCAAGTGAAGTTTAAGCCTTTGTCTTCTCGTCCTATCGCCAGCAGCTTGGGAGACGAGGCCGACCTCCAGCCTCCTCTCAAGTAGAAAGGCGCAATTTTATCTAGATGGAATTTCTCCGGTATCATTTTCTGCCCGTTGCCCCGTGTCCTATTGCTCGATTCCACCGAGCAGAGCCTAGTCCATCCTTTCACACCCCATCTTTATTTATACGCATCAAGACAGACGCCCCACTCCCCCTCGTCGCCCTGCGCCGAACCCCCCCCCGCCCGCAGCTCACCGGAGCAGATCGCAACCCAGCCGCACCGCGTCGTGAAGCGAAGCCGCAGCCAGCCGCTCCCTCAGCGCCGGGTCCAGAGCGGCCCAGAGCCGGGCGGTGCGGCCCTGCCACTCCGCCACCGGCAGCGCCATCACCACCACCGCGCCACCAGCAGAGCCACCGTCGTCATGGCGGCGTCCAGCAGCATCCACGCGCGGAATGCGGGGACACTTCCGCCGTACAAGCCGGGCAGCCAATAGGAGCGCCGGGCTGGCGGGGACGCACGGGGCGACGTCAGGCGGTGCCGGAAGGAGGCGGTGGCGGCAGCGGCGGCGGGAGGATTTGGCGGTAACGGCGGACGCGTAACCATGAGCGTGCGGCTGAGCGAGGGGGCTATCGCGGTGAGCGGCCCTGGTGGGCTGGGATGCACCTGGTCAGGGTGGGAGGTGAAAGCCGGACCTGGGCACCTGGTCCGGCCCGGTCCCAAGGGGAGAAGCAGGCGCGGAGCGGGGCCTGGTCCCGGAGGACGGTCCTGGGCCAGCGGTGACGGCCGCACCCGCGTCCTTGGCTCTGCCACAGCAGTTCCTCCTCAGCTCCTGGGGTACGAGCCTTCTTAGGTCGGGCCTGATGGTCTCAGACGTCCAAGCTCATTGATGATGTGGTTCTGTCACTGTGGGTGGCGAGGCCTGCCTGCGGCAGGCGGTGGCACATTTCTGAGCTTCTCTTTCATTTCTCCAGGCCATAATGCAAGGGGAGGAGGTCTCCAAGCCCGTGCTGCAAGTCATTGTGAGTACTGTCCCTTCCCTCCTGTGCCAGCGCCTCGGTGACTGCATGTCACCTGAGTGCAGCCAGGCTTCCTTTGCAGAGAAGCTGCTCTACTTTTAGTTCTCTTAGCTTTGTAATGCATTGCTTGGGCTATGCCCTTGATATTAGTGTTCAGAAAAGCCGAATAGATGAGTCACTTGTTGTTGGTGTCACTTTCTGTTTCTGAAAAGTTACTGAACAAGTGTGAATTGACAACCTGGGTTGTTTTTTTCCTCACAGAATACCCGGGCTATTGCCACAGGAACTGGGCCCCCACGTTACCGAGTGCTGATGAGTGATGGGGTGAACACCCTCTCCTGTGAGTATGACAAGCTGTAATGAGGTTTTCCTAAGGGTGGAGATGCTAAGGGTGATAAATTTCCTGGTCTGGTGACTGGATACAAAATGCTGAAGTAAATATAGTTTTTCACTGGGCCACATGATCTGAAGTGTGCAACTGTGTTTTGTCATTTAGGTGAAATCTTTGACTTTTGGAACTTGGTGAAATATAAGCAATCAACTTGCTGCAGGATATAATGAAAATACAGAAACCTATGCATGTAACATTGATTTTAAAGTAATTTAGCTTCATCTTCCTCTCAGTCCTGTGATATACAACCATTCTAGCTATCACTACACTATGAAGTGTTGAGTATAAATACAGCATACTTTCTGGTCAGTTTTGGTGACTTCTTAGCAGTTGCACTGTTTTCTTTGCCAAGTTGTAGTTCCAGTGTAATACTTGACTGGTTGAAGAAGGTGTGGCCAGCTGTGGCAACCCCTTTTAACCCTGGAATTGTGAATTGTTTCAATATTTTCCTTCTGCTCCTGCAGCATTCATGTTGGCAACGCAGCTGAACTCCTTGGTGGAAGAGGAACGCTTGTCAGCCCGATGTATTTGCCAGGTTAACAGATTCATTGTCAACAGCCTGAAAGATGGAAGGTATTTGTGTTAATCTTTAAGTACAGCCCTGCAGAAAGGCAGCTGCACTAGTGGGGGCTCTGTGCTTTGTGACTAAGCAGAAGCCAAGTGCTTTTGGTTGGGATTATTTGGAAATACTCAGGCTTTAGGGTGTGAGAGGGAAAGTCCACAGCACCAGTAGAAGAAGAAATAAATTGCAGAATGTGACTCCACTGGGATCAGGTGTATCTGGTACAGTGATTTAGTAATACAAAGTTTCCAGCTGCAATACTTCAACTCCAGCTGGAATACTCCAAATATTTGTACAAAGCTTCCTTAAAATTATCTGCTGTTGAAAAGAAGCAATAAAGATACTTTGTTAGTGAGGTGTTGTGGAATCTGGTCTTTTATTAAAATTTGAGGATNCTGTGAGGAAGGGTGTTCTTTTCTTTCTTTTTTTAAATCTTTTGGAATTGCATTAACACTCTAACAATCTGAGATCTGCCTTGCCATTGTCTTGGTGCAGCTGCCCTGCTGAGCTTGATAGGTTTTTAATATTTTAGTTGAAAATCGATTGACTTGTCTGTGTTTTTTCTTTTCCTAAAGCAACCTTCTTTTGGGTAACTTAATGACAAAACAGCTCTGTAAGCTATTCACTTCGGCTACTGAGCTGTTGAAAAGCATGAGGATGTAATTATTTAGTGAATGACATTTTTAAGTTATGCAAACTGATTTGATTACCCAAGTTAAATGCGAATCCTATAATTGAGCTCTTGAGTTCTGGCGTGGCTTTTCAGAGCAGGCAAACTGCTGTGTGAGAAATGTACCCTAGAAGAGTAAAAGATTTGAGGCCTGCTTCTGTGCAGAAGGATTATTATCATACTGGATGCTTTATGGCTGCTTTGTTGCCTTCTCTACAACTTTCTGTCTTTAATGGTCTAGGCCATTAAAACAGAAAGCATTGGAAAGAGTTGCCGAGGTACAGTGGGAAGAATCTGGCTTTTAAATGGTCACATTTCAGCTCCAAAGGTTTGTCAGGTCAGTCTCTTCTTTAAAAAGATGCAAAGACATGCAGAACAGTGATTTCTTGCATGATTTCAGGTGGACCATTTGTGCTCGTGTTACCCAAAAAGGTCAGATCCGCACGTGGAGCAACTCCCGTGGTGAAGGAAAGCTCTTTTCCATTGAGCTGGTTGATGAAAGTGTAAGTGTCATATGTTGAGACAAAGATAATGTATGCCAGATGCTGATGAACCCTTCATAAAGACAGAATAGAGGAAATAAAGTGCATTTTTCGGAAATGATTTTTTTTATTACAACTGAAACTTGTATCCCTGCATTCATTAAGTTGCACATCAACGTGCCAGTTTTTATCCAGAATGAAGTCTTAAATGTGCAGCATTGCTGATTATTTTTCATCAAAGTCTATAGTGTGTGACTGGATTTTTGCAGCTTCAAAATAGAGTTGTTTATGCAAACTGACAACCTAATACTGAGGGTTGTGGTGGTTTCCTGTAGATTGAGAGTGACATCTCCTCCTAGCTGAGCTACACCTTACAAAACAGGGAGTGAGAGGAGTGTTACCTCCACNAGAAGGGATCAAGGTGAAACTATTACAGAAAAACTATATATATGTCTTGGAGGATATGAAATGAGGTTTGTATTCTTTATATTCTGGGGAGAAGACAGCAACTTTTGAGGCAGAGAATAAAAATCTGGTATGGTTTTGCTGCTTTTAAAACACAGTGGTTTTCCGAGCTATTTTTGGTGCCTGTTCAGCCTGCCATCACCTGTCCTTGATGCAGTGTGATATTGTGATATAAGTGTGATTACTTGTCCCTCAAGAGAGCTTTTGTCTCCCAGATCTTTCATTCAAAGAATCAGCCTCTTATGCTTGGTTTTCTCACCTGCTGCAAAGGATATTCAGAGATGTGAGCTGCAGAGGGAGTGAAAGCCTTTATTTGCTGTCTGTTCTGTGTTGTAGGAGAGTGGTTATCCTGATGGATGTAAATGTCCTGCAAACTGCTGATCAGGTTGGTGGGACTATTGGCAATCCCCAGCCATACAATGAAGGTGAGTATCTGTAAGCAAATACTTTTCTGTCAGCTCAGAGAGCCTTTCAGCTTCTCTCTTTCACTTGAGAAAAAAACAGATATGTTCAGGGTTTTTTTGTGCCTGGAATAGTGGTGTCCAGATCTTGAAAATCCTTTTTGTTTGTGTCACAGAAACTGGGGTTTGTTTCTATTTTAATAAACTCTGCACCGTGGCTGAAGCTTGAGTCTCTCCATGGTATTTGGGGCATCCATACCTTATAACCTTGACAGGTTTTTATTGTAGTGAGTGGTCTCTACCTCGAGTTCCAGTAAGTAAGCGGAAGCTATTTTATGTCTCCTCATAATGAGTAATCAAATAGATTCTAATTTCTGCTGTCTGGAAAGAAACAGGAGGAGGAAGATGGAATAATGATCTGTAAAAGTCTAAGATGGCATGGAGGGGAATGAATAAAGAATGATGAATCTCTCTCTCTCTTTTTTCTATGTTCATTTGATGCTCTTTAGCTCTCATGTTGTCAGGCAGTGGTTGTAAAACAAAGGCTGCACCACACCCCTAAACTGCATAGTTAAATTATGAAACTTGTGGAGGTAGGTGCCAAAAATTGGCACCGGTTCAAAAAGCAATTAGATGTGAAAGAGAAATCCATTAAAGGCTGTTAAACATAACAATACATCCTCTGCATGAATGTTAGGTGCAGGAAGCACTAAAATTTAGATTGTTCCAAGTACACAGATGAGAGACTGGTCTGAAAACAAGGAGAGCACAGAATTCCCCAAGCACCCATTCCCACCATGCCCAGCTGAAAAAGGATTGAGGCACTGGGTGGACCTTAATCTGACCTGCCATGATTCTCTTTGGATCTGTCTTGCTGCATAAATAACTGTGTTCTTCACTTTTGGGTGCTGAGCTTGCAGTTCTCATGCAAATGTTTTTTTAAATGAAACATTTTTTCCTCTGAGAATGTTCAAAATTCTGTTCTGCTCTTCCAATTCTGATCTTTTAAAAAGGAGGGAGAATAATAAGCACTTAAAGAAAATATTTGAACAGCTCTGTCAGTGATGTATACACAGATAATGGCTGGAATTTAATAGCAAACAGCTCTTCCTGAAGATATTTTTTTATCCTGAAAGAAGTGAACTAATGTATTTTTATTACTAAGGGACCACACATTAGTGGCAAGAATTTTCTGTAGAATAGTTTGGACAAACAGTGGTGGTAGGTACATTGCTCTTCTGGTTAAAAATCTATTCTGTTGCAAAGGCAAAGACATCTTTCTTCATTAACTTTTTCCAAGGGAATTAAGAGGGGCGTTTGTTAAATGAGCCTAAAGAATCCTTTGTTCCTTTGATAGTTACTTAGCTAATTGCTGTTTAAAAAATGTGTTGACATCTCAGATTTTATGGTTTAATCCTACAGTTGCTGTAGAGACCAAGACTTTCAGAATAGCTACTGAGCAGCCTGTTTTGTGCCTTTCTCTCATTTCCCTGCTTGTGTGATACAAGAGCTTGTGAACTATAGTGTTTTTCAGCTATATTGTTGCTTAGAAACCACTGAGAACGTGGTATCTGACAGAACTGAGCTGAAAATATACCTTTAACTATAAATTCTGGTAAAATTACCATTACTTTGATCAAAGTTGTGTTCTTCATTTGGACTTATAAAAATACTCTGCAGTGAAGGTTTCAAATGTAAACTCTTTTGGAGATGTTACAGGTCTGTGGACATAATATGTGTGGGCTTGCAGTAGATAAAAGCTGCCAAATAGGATGGGATGTGTATTTCATTTTAACACTGATCTTATTCTGACAACTTCATACCCTTTTATTTGATACTAAATAAAGTTTCTGATACAGAAGATGGTAATAGTTTAGATTAGGTAAGATTAACCAGGCCCTGCTGCTCTGCAGGCTGCAAGATTTGTCATAAAGGCCTTGATGAAATGGCAGAGGTGTATATTTCGAGTTGCATATTCTCTAAATTCCTGTATATATTAAGAAATTGTATTTTTGAGGGACACTCAGCTAATGCAAAATGAGCATCTTAAATGTACTTTGTGGTTTCCATTAAAAAAAAAACCAAACTTCTGGTATTTTAAAAATGTATCTTTTAGCCCTACTTTTGGTTTTCCTTGAAATACAGATCTCAGACTGGCAGACCTAGGATTAAGGAATATTCTCTCTCAGACTGTAATAGCACAGTGGGACCCAGGGGGGTGAGAAGCTGGCTTTTGGCCACTTTACATGGGAGCAGTAGGTGGTTAATCTGCCTAACAAGGAAGCTAGAGACACAATCTTCTTATTACAAATCATAAAAACTTTTCAGGCAGCCTCTCATAATAGTGTTGAAAATTAAGACTGAGCAGTTTAGTTCTTGCTGAAGACTGGATGGTTGTGTTATTACTGTCATTAATCTCATTCAAATTACTCTGATGCTGGACTTTCTTTTCACTATGACAATGACTTGCTACTTATGTTTAACTTCTGTCATTAATATTTCCATGTGGAAATGTTTATGTACTTACACATTCACTTGAACTCCTTATTCTTACCCTTCCCACTGCTGTTATTCAGGTGTGTGTTGTTTCAAAGTGTGGTTTTTTTCCCCTTCTCTCCCTTCCCTGCTGCTCGGTTCTGGGGCAGGTCTTGTGTCACGGCTCTGTGGCAAAACCTCTTGGTGACAAATTATTGGAAGCTGAGGGTTCCTGTTCTACAGTTATTGCCTTGGAGTGGGCTGTGGGGCAGCTGCTGGCAAAGGTCTTGGGTTTGCCTAACCCACCACATACAGCAAAAATGTGAGCAGGTATTTCAGCTGGTTTTTTCACCTCCTGCTAATAAAAACTAACAGCGAAAACCAGGCAGCCTCCTCGGTTTTCCGAGCACTTTAAGTGATCTGTAGGCCACCAGCCACCAAAAATCACAGTTTAGGAGTCCCTAGGCTCTCCAAGCGAGAAAATTGGAGAGATATTTCTGCTACTTCTCTATTTGAACACATGCACAGATGTGTGAATTTATTCTTACTCTGTTGAGAAACACTCGGCTGTGGGTAGGCAGCCATTAAAATGTGAATTTGTGTTTCATAACGCACACGTGTTCCAATGGATATGGTGGTCTTTGGTTTGGTTCTCAGTGGTAGGTTTTTTTTTTTTTTATTTCCATCACAAATTCCTACAGAAAAAACCTATATTTGGAACAAAAGCAATAAGGAAACCTCTTGCTTCGTACCCACATTCTGTTCTTCCTGAATATTCCTCCCCTGACCAGACATATTTTTCTCTTAATGCATCTTGTTGGCTTTTTTTCCACCTTCCCTTGCACAAAATGAATTTGGGTGTGGATGCTGACCCCTCTGAGCACCTGAGGCCACTGAACAAGGGGGAGACCTGGCTCCTCCATCTAGTGGAACCTGCAGCAAATACACATTTTGCTGTCTGACATCACGCTGTTGCCAGGGAGACTGTCACCAGTTCACCGATGTGACTGCTGCAGCAAGTTAGAGGAGCAGATTGGGGTTTGTGCAAGGACCTGGGTTTTGGATTAAAAATAACCAGAGGGTTACCTCTGGAGACTGTAGCACATCATGCAGAACCACACTGGGGTCTCCTTGTGTTGCTGCTTTCCTGTAGTTGGGTGCCATGCTTCTGTCATGGGATTCTCTGCTTTTGTTCCTCGTGGTGCTCTACAGGCTTCGTCTGACCTTTTCCACTTCCTCTGACCATCTTCCTCCTCACATCCCAAATCATGGAGGTTTTGCCTGCCCAGGACTAGGTCTCCCCTGCAAAGCAAGAACTTAAGGATTAATTACGTCCAAAAGGACAAATATGATGGGTATTTTCTCATCTAGAGGCAAATTATATTGTAAAGGAATTCAAATTTTTGAATGATAAATTAGTCTTTTAATGGACTTTTACTTTAGATACACCTGTCTGCTCTTTCCCTTGTAATTTATCATTAATTTAAAGCAAGTAAAAGTCCTGAAATCTGAAAAAAAAATGGACACTTGTGTTCTTACCATGGCATCACTTTGCTCCCTAACCAATTTACTGCTGTGTGCCACCAGAGGCCCTGGTGAATTCTGAAGTGATGACTCCATCACCTGCACATTAAACATCTTCATATTTTGGAAATAAAATGCAGCAGGTGTTTTCTTTGTCTTGGGTTAACTTCAGGTTTGACTTTACCCGGTGGATTTTTGGCCCTTTCTGAGTGATGAGGTAGAATTCTCTACAGTTTTTTATCTTAGCTGTTAGGTAGGAGCAGAAACTACCTGTCAGAGCAATAGCAGCTGATAAACACTGAAAAGTTGTCAAGATTACTTCAGGGCTGTCCTTTTAAATCACCATCAGTCCTGAGTTCTTTCCAAGTAGAAAGCGGTTGCTTGAGGAAAGAAATCTGACTGGAATCCCTTCATGGTAATATTCAACAGATAGCAGATACCTGGATTTTAGCATGTTCTCTGTGATTTTAATGATTTTTTTTTTCTTTTTGCATGCAAGCCTTATATCCTAAAAGGGTACTTCTAATTACTGTGCTCCCTACTCTACAGTCTTTTTTCCATTTTAATTACCAGGACAAGGGCAACGTTCTGCAGCTCCAGCAGGAAACCCAGCACCCAGCAGACCACAGCAACAAAATGGCAATTTGTCTGGAGCAGGTAAGAGTCATCCTGGGCTGGAATTCTGATATGTAATCAGTGAGAAACTGCAGCTTCAATTTAAATAAAATCTTTCTCTAATAGTGTTGCACAAGAAACTCTCATTGAGGAGTAACCCATAGCTCGACAAGGTGAATTCTCTCAAGAGAACTCTAAACTTGGTTATAAAAGGGGGAAAAATGATCCCTTCCTTAAGGGATACTTATCCTTTCCCCAAGGGAAAAAAAGCCCAAAAACCCCAACTTTATTCATTTTACACTGCATTCTTGAAACAGTGCTCTGTGGACACCCAAATTAGGCTGCAGTTTGGAGCTGGCCACCGTGTGTGTTACCAGTGCTGAGATAGAGGCCAAACATTTTAGGCAATACACTGAAATTGATATTACATCTAGAAACCTGGTTTTTTGATCAAGATTTCAGTGAGATACTGAGAGATGCAGTCAATTTAAATGTCAGCCTGTAAACTTTTTTTTTTTTTGAGTTAAAACTTGTCAATCCTAATCCTTGGTGCTGCTTTAGCTTGTCTGTATTCTTTACCCCTGTGTTTAGGAAGAGTTTTTAAATAGTAAAATTTTGACATTTGCTTAGAAACTTGCAACAGCAAACAAGCTTCTCCTTCCTTGCTTAAAGCTGATCACAAGAGTTTTTTGCATATACATTGACAAGATTGAGTTTAGAATTAGCAGTATCACTTTATGTCAAAAAACTATTTGTAGGGTATTTTTCTTAGTTGTTCTCCCAAGTGGTGTCTTGATCTAACAGTTCCCATCCCTGGCAGTGTTCAGGGCTGGGTTGGATGGGGTTCTGGGTAAGGTTGTGGAAGGTGTCCCTGTCCTTGGCAGGGACAAACCACCCTGTGATTCTGCTATTTTAGAGAATTTATTGCTAAACAGTTATTTGCTACTTAAACTGTGTTCAAGTGGTTGACTCTGGACACATCTCCACTTCAGTGCAAGCACTCTAAAAGGTCTGAGAGTGTCTCTTCTGCAGCATTTTGCAGCCTAGAAAACACTTGTGACCAAGAGCAGAAACAACTCAACAAACTTCAAGCCCCTCTGTGGTGCCCACATGGCACAGGGAGCTCCAGTGTTCTTGGAACTTTGCCTGTGTGGCTCCCCATGGCATGGTGGCAAGGTTCTGCACCCTGACTTGGTTTTAACCTGATTTTTGTGTGCAAAACTGAAATCCTCTCTGCTCCGTTGTGGTTTTTTGAAGGTCCTGCTGCTCCCAAGTACCAGGCTCCCTCCAACCAGTTTGGAAAAGCGAGTGCTCCCAGTGCTCTGAAGACACCTGGGGGGTCTCAGGTCAAAGTGGTGCCAATTGCCAGCTTGAATCCCTACCAGTCCAAGTGAGTTCTTGTGGTTTGCCACGCCATGTTCATGTCACAGACAGGAAGGAACAATAGCTTTGTTTGGCTTTTTTGTGTGTCAGTCTCTGTCAAATAATTAATTGAGTTCTTTGGACAAACCAACCTAAAAACAACCACGAAACCACCCAGAGAAACAAGCAAGAAACCTTCCACAAAAAACACTGGTGGGCTTTGTTTTGGTTTTTTAGGGTTTTGTTTTGTTTGGGTTTTTGTTAGTTTCTGTTTTTTTTTCTGTGAGGAAGGGTGTTCTTTTCTTTCTTTTTTTAAATCTTTTGGAATTGCATTAACACTCTAACAATCTGAGATCTGCCTTGCCATTGTCTTGGTGCAGCTGCCCTGCTGAGCTTGATAGGTTTTTAATATTTTAGTTGAAAATCGATTGACTTGTCTGTGTTTTTTCTTTTCCTAAAGCAACCTTCTTTTGGGTAACTTAATGACAAAACAGCTCTGTAAGCTATTCACTTCGGCTACTGAGCTGTTGAAAAGCATGAGGATGTAATTATTTAGTGAATGACATTTTTAAGTTATGCAAACTGATTTGATTACCCAAGTTAAATGCGAATCCTATAATTGAGCTCTTGAGTTCTGGCGTGGCTTTTCAGAGCAGGCAAACTGCTGTGTGAGAAATGTACCCTAGAAGAGTAAAAGATTTGAGGCCTGCTTCTGTGCAGAAGGATTATTATCATACTGGATGCTTTATGGCTGCTTTGTTGCCTTCTCTACAACTTTCTGTCTTTAATGGTCTAGGCCATTAAAACAGAAAGCATTGGAAAGAGTTGCCGAGGTACAGTGGGAAGAATCTGGCTTTTAAATGGTCACATTTCAGCTCCAAAGGTTTGTCAGGTCAGTCTCTTCTTTAAAAAGATGCAAAGACATGCAGAACAGTGATTTCTTGCATGATTTCAGGTGGACCATTTGTGCTCGTGTTACCCAAAAAGGTCAGATCCGCACGTGGAGCAACTCCCGTGGTGAAGGAAAGCTCTTTTCCATTGAGCTGGTTGATGAAAGTGTAAGTGTCATATGTTGAGACAAAGATAATGTATGCCAGATGCTGATGAACCCTTCATAAAGACAGAATAGAGGAAATAAAGTGCATTTTTCGGAAATGATTTTTTTTATTACAACTGAAACTTGTATCCCTGCATTCATTAAGTTGCACATCAACGTGCCAGTTTTTATCCAGAATGAAGTCTTAAATGTGCAGCATTGCTGATTATTTTTCATCAAAGTCTATAGTGTGTGACTGGATTTTTGCAGCTTCAAAATAGAGTTGTTTATGCAAACTGACAACCTAATACTGAGGGTTGTGGTGGTTTCCTGTAGATTGAGAGTGACATCTCCTCCTAGCTGAGCTACACCTTACAAAACAGGGAGTGAGAGGAGTGTTACCTCCAAGTTACAAGCTTTCAATTTTCATGAGGAAATTGGTGTACAAATTATTGTAACACTGAGAAATTTCCTCTGTGGTCTGTTTGGGGAATGGTATCTGGTTAATCTAACTAAACTTGCAGTTTGTCAAACCTCTTATCAAATTACAGCCTTCTGTCGTGAAAACAAGATTCTGCTAGATTATATTGAGTGTAAAATGTGAGGTTAATAATGTAACATGTTGTCACCAGGCATTTGTTTTCTCTGCATAGTGTCTGTATTAATTTTTTTTTTTAACAGTGTTTAAATCTAGTGAGGGTATAATTGTTATTAATTCTTACTTATAGACATATCTGAGTGGGAGCCATCACAATATACTGTGTGCTAACTTGTGGAGCTGCGGGGTCTATTTGAATTTTATTTCATCACTGCCAGTTTTAGTGGCATTTTCAGAGGTGTCTCTATGATGGATGTAGTTCTTATGCCTTTTATTCTGAAGCTGTAGATGTACTAATGAGACTTGAATATGAGGTTTGATTGTCAGGTGTAGAATATGTCATTTTAGCTCTAACTGCAGATGTGAAGAGAATGTTGTTTGTTTCTCACATGCCTGGAGCTACCCTGGCAGACCCCACTGTCTCTGCAGGACTGCTGCCACTTAACAT